>VFFE01006593.1:291683-564022 GCA_008921705.1 Burhinus oedicnemus | reverse complement strand
GGTACAAAATCAGAGGTATTGAAGAAACGTCTAACCCAATTGTAACCAAACTCCCTAAGGACAAGTTTTCTGAAGCATCTAAGCATTGCATGGTTGGAAGTAGGAAACGTGTTGTGTGGTGGGTGGATTTTTTCTTACACGTGGATGTGTGTTTTAAAATCCTGCCAGCAGACACCAGCATTTGCAGAAGCTGGCTGTCACTTGAATGAAAGACTGTATCCTTGTCTGCTGTGCCTGATGTGTAGGTAATCTTCCTGTCACCAGCAGAAAATTTTTTGGCTGCACTGTGATTAGATGGAGGGCAACGGAGTTGTGTAAGCAGTGCAGTGTGCTCTCTGTTGCATTGCCATCCCCACAGACAGGAGGAGCAGGAGAGGAGAGGGTGGTCTGCCATCAGTTCATCATGGTTTTTGTCAGTGAGCATCTGTTGCTCTTCACCAGTTCCCCACAAAGCTGCTATGAGAGCTGCATGGCCTGATATATAAGGCTTGCCCTCCTCAGTGTGTAAAGCTTCCTAGGTGTTTCTGCAAATGCCTCTCCAATTTCTAACCCGACTCACCCCTAAGTCCCATTATGCAGGATTATTCCAGCTGTTACAAGAAGCTCCTCTAACTAGCTAGGACAGCCTGTCTGCTTTATCAGCTCTTCCCAATGTTACCAAAACCCTTTTTCTCTCTGATTTCCACTGCCTGAATGTTACAGGGTCTCAAATTAGTTTTGAGAGCTTGCGGTTGTTTGGAGCTGAAGCAGGGCAGGGGAAGTGATGCTCCTGGAGGGAAGTGATGCTCCTGGAGGGTAGGGTGAGGGCTTGCCCAGGGCTCCTCTGTTTTGTCTCATCTAGAAACCTGTGGACACAGTGAGTTTCCACTGCTGTAAAGCCAGTGGAATACAAATCTCTGTGGTATGGAACAAGGAACTTTTAGCTTAGTCTTCCAGCATTAAGTATTTTAGATCTAAAGAACAGTTTTGGAAGACTGCAGTCTTGCAAATTACATGCAGAGATGAGTAGATCTGTCCCTTCTTCCCAGGCTACTTGAGTCATCCGTGAGGCTGCTGCTTTTTTTTTCTCTCAATAACTGATAGTGGGGTATAAAGTGTTTGGTCACATTAAAGCACTACTGTGGGCAGCATAGGTGTTCTGACAGCTTTATTCCAATGGTGCAGTGCTGGTGTGGGCACTGCATTACCTGTGTGGGTACAGGCAGCTTTCAAATGGCAATCCTGACACCTTCTCCTCTGGCAGCAGTAATGGCTGTCCCCAAGGGACACAGCAAGCATAAACCTATCTCTGTTTTAACCCCCTGTGCACACAGAAATATCTTTGCTCCTAGGTATCTCTCTGCATGCAGCTACTGCTCAAACTACAGCTACATCTTGGGCTGTGAGATGTCCTGGATTTCCTCAGCCTGCAGGAGGACGGGTCACTGGGAACTTCACAGTGGGATTCCTGTAGGAATGACAGTGCTTGCTTGGGTGTTGAAAATGTTTGTGGGAGGGATAAACGCTAGTGCTGGAGAAGGGGAAGAGGCCACAGGAAAGGAGGTGAGCGGAAGAGCTATCACTGATCCTCTTGCCCAGGACTGGGAGCTGCACTAGGCAAAATGCTGTTGTTGGTGAGCTATGATGGAAATCCCGTGATATCTGGAGGAGGAATGCTAAAGTGCTTCTGGAGGAGAAAGATTGCTGGTGAGAACTGAGAGCTCTTGCAGTGCATTGCTCTTGAGCAAAGAGGAACTCGAAAGTTGAACCCAGTGAAGGGATGTGATGTCAGGCATGTGCATTTTTTCTGTGAGCCCCCCAATGCCCCTTACCTCTATCCTGAACACCTACAGCAGGGAGCCGTTTGAAGTAGTAATTTTATTTTATCTATATGCGTAGGCTGTCTCAGGCAAAACACCAGAAAGCCCTCCAAAAAACTAAGAAGAAAGAGAATAGTAAAGCACCTCTAAACTACTCCCAAGTGCTGCCTCTGCAGTGGATACAGCTTCCAGCAGCACAAATCACTGGATTGCAAACAAGCAAAACAGAGGAACTTGCACCTGAGTAATGAAATAAGCCGCAAAACTCAAAATAAATCCTTGCAAGCAGCTCAGCAACAGCTTGTTTAGTTCTCAGGATTGTTTTGGAGAGGAGAATAAAACAAGATTTAAGCACTAAAAAAACTTGAAGTAGTCTTTCCCCGCTGTGAGAGTTGGTTTGCAGCAAACTGCTTGTGTCTGGTAGTAAGATCTGGGTGTAGAGAGAGGGAATAACAGTTTGAGGCTGTTTTGAGTTGGCTTGGGAGACTGAGCAGTGCAATGTGTCTCTCTTCACTTGGAGTTTCAAATAGATCTCAGGACACTTGTCCACTTTGTGCCCTGGCATCGCCTTGGTCTAGCCTTCCAGTGGGTGTTTCAGTCCTCCTTGTCCAGAGTCTCCTTATCTAGTCTGTTGCAGGAGCATTTGTCATCTCTCTGTGGTGAGCACCAGAGATGCCATTGCTGCACAGCAGCCCCAACCGCATGGATTAAGCCTTTGCTTGTCCAGGGCCACTGTGACTCAAGCAATTAGTCAGCCAGATTGTCTCGCTGTTCTGCTTGTGCACTTACGCAAGATACTTGGTAGTCCACAAAGCATTTGAGAGCAGAAGACAGGTAAGCTTTTACGCTGCTGATGCTGAAGTGTGTAATGTGACTCACTCCATGTTATTCTCAAGGTTGTTATGGACTTCTTCTGGAGAGTTTTCTCATTTTTATGGCTTCTTGTCTGCTAAGATCTTAAGTCATCTATTTCAGTGTCCCAAAGCCCTGGAGGACACTGACTAGAAAGAAGGGGCTATCCAGCTTTCTCAAGAGCTTCAAGGTTGAGACTTGAAGAAATGAGGCAATAGAAGACACAAAGGCTGGGAGAAATGCAAGAAGGTACACAAGAGTTTAAATACAAGCTGCTGGCTTTATCTCATGATGGAAAGATGGTGGGGGTACCTTTTAAAAATCTTTGTTACAGCTTGATAAAGTTTAATTTTGTAAAAGTGATGATTTAGTTATTCTGTCCACCAAAATGGACCACCCTTTCCTGCCTCCTTGCCCAAATAAGAACTGTAAAATTCTTGAGCCAGTGTTGAGAAACACGATTATAGCTCAGATCAGAGGCAAAGAAATGGGAATGTGTGAGGATTGCTCATCCCTCCCTTCCCACTGTGCTACCTGGCTCTCGCATTACTTCACTCCCCAGGACTGCTTTTGCTTTGCTCTCAGGTACCCTTGTTGTTGTCCTTGTATCTGACTGTTGAGCATTGTTGGACAGCCAGTCAGAGCTTGTGTGCTGGACCCTAGTCTTCTGCCAGCCCTCCAGTAATGCTTTCTGTCTTTGTGGGTTTTTTTTTTGTACAAGGTTTTGAGACATTACACGCACTAGCATCCTTTCAGCTCATCAGATACATGTTAGCTACAGCACTGGCAGTTTTCATTCACTGTCAGCAACACTTACTTCTTGGGTTCCTATTTTATTTTTCCTCAATGCTTCATTTTAAGCAGATGGTTGGCGGTTCTCCCTGTTGGCAAGCTCCAAATGAAGATGCTGTAGGATGGGATTTGTTTGCCCAACTTAGCCTGTCTGCCTCCCTGTCTTCCTTCCCTCATTGCAGGAAGGGAAATCAATGGTTTGTCTCCTTTCACCCCAATTTGGATACCCAGCATAGCCATGTGAAGCACATCTGCAGGGGCTGCTTCCCTCTTTGGCTGTAAAGAGGAGCTGGGGTGACTGCCTGGAGTGGAGACGCCAACACTGCAGAGTCCAGCTCTCTGGCCAGGCATGGTTGGTAGTAAGTGGTGGGTGGGTGTAATAAACAGGGCCCAGAGCTTCTGTTAAGACTAGAGGTGGTTTTAATGAGGCAGATGAAGACATCTGGAAAGGCTGGGTGTCCCTGGCCAGAAAGCCCCTTTGCTGACTTTGGGGCAGGAGGAAATGGAACTGGAGATTCAATAAAAGTGAAATTTGAGTTGTTCTTGAGTGGAGGCTGTGATTAGTGATACAGACATGCCAGTCAGTCCATTAAATCCTAACCTCACTTACCAAGTCCTTGGAGACCTCATTTTCAAAGCAGAAGGCCTGTGAAGTTGACGAAGAGCAGGAAGAAATGAATGAGGGAAAGATTCGGTGTCCCAAGTTGGAGTAGTGTCTTGGCTGCCTGGCAGGTTGCCTCTTTTGTCTCTGTTGGTCTACCCAAAAGACCAACCACTTGGTGTAAATCCCCACCCTGCTGCCTCCTAAATATCTTCATTTAGGGTAGTCCCTTCTACCAGTGTTTCCTCCAGCATACTGCAGGCATCAGTTTAATTAGAAATAAAAATTGATTAGCATGGTCCCTAGTGGATCTTTCAGAGGTTTGGCAGCAACCGTCAATGTGTGTGCAGCTGTTCAGTGAGGGGGTGAGATGGCTGTTATTTCTCTTAAAAATTGATCAGTACTATTCCTGGGTATTGATCTGAGCGTCCTGGACAGAAGATGGCTCATCAGCCAGCCCTGTCCAAGGGCAGGTGGGTGGCAGCTTCTCGAGGAGACTGAGAGATCAGCCCCACTAACTGGGAGAAGGTTTACTCTTCTTGGTCCTGTCTTGTATTTTAACCTTTTTTCCTCTAAGAACTTCCCTTACAGTCATGCTTACAAGTTTTGGGTATGGAAGTCCCCAGTGTTTAGCACCTAGTGGAAGCTGTAAATGGCACTCCAGCTGTACAGATCTAGCACATGTCAATGTTATCTATTTGCTTGGGGAAAATATATGTTGCATCTCCCAGGCATAATTCACTATTGTGGATGTAGGCAGGATGCCACCGCACTGAGGAGCTTTGCTGTAGCTCATTCAAGTATTGTATTTAGTTGGTTTGTGACAGGGAATTAATTGATCTAAGTCTATATTGGCACAGTGGGAAAAGCGGTCTGTCTGCTGCTGGCTCCAGTGCTTGTCATCCTTTCCTATTGCTCTTCATTCACAAAAGTCCACGTGCTTTGCTGAGCTCCCCACAGAGATGCATGTGTATCTCGGCTCTGTTAAGAGAAGGGCAGGCAAGGTACGGTGAGGCGAGGACCTTGCCGAAGGAAGAAACATGCCTACAAACCAGAACCAGGAGTCCCTCTGCATTGCTAGATGGGATTAAATGCTGCCATACACCTCATCTTGTCAGCAGGAGGTCAGAAATGATGCCTAGTAAACAGCAGCCTCTGTGTCGTGTATTTCCCTTCCTCGTCACCTCGGTCCCCTCCTGAAAACTGAGCTTGGCTGTTCCTTTGTGATAAAAGCTGATTAAGGGAACAAGATATCGGGGAGAGTTTTCAAGTCCAGATTGCTTGATATCTAGCCAGGTATCCACAGGCTAGTGTTTCCGATGTTGTACATCCCTTTTGCCGAGCCTGCTCTGGCTGTGGAGTCTCTTTGCTCAGGTGATGCTGGTTTTGCGGGAGCCGTCAGCTGAATGCTTGACCCAGGCAGTGCTTGGCTGAGTCAGAGCTGTGCCAGGGCCTGACCCTAAACCACCGCATACAGAGCAGCATGCTCTCTTTTTGTGGTATGTTGGAAATCCATATCTAAGCACTGGAAGCTAGCAGGGTGGGTTTTCTTAGCTTGTAGCCCATAGCTCTAATCCACCTTGAAATGAAGATTGAATACGTTTCTGTTGTCTCTATGCCCCAGGGAAGCCTGTGTGTGAAAAGAGAAGGTTAGAAGAGTTCAGGAGTTCATTGCATGGGATTAGCTGGGAGGCGGACAGGGACCTTTTTTTATTCTATTGGTAGTGTACTGAGTCTCTGTAAGAGTAGTAGATTTGTTTGTGCTACTGTCTTTTCATGGAAATTTTTCTGAAAATGGGCCCATCCATCGGGAGAAACAAGTGCTGTCATGCACCCAGCTGCTCCTGTGTGGTCAGTAGGAACTGAGCAGGTCAGGTGTGTCAGTAGCAGGAGGGTCATCATGTTTGCTTCTGCATCAGCTCTAACAAAGCTCACGGTGTCTCTTCTGTAGAGGGACGCCACCATCAGAGTTCCAGGGTGCTGTGGAGCTGGACGTGTTGCCTAATTTAGTGCTGCTCCTGAATCCTATAAAGTGGGGTTACAAATGGACTGGGCTGTAGTGTTTCTAAGCGTGTTGCTCACTGGTGGATGTGTCCAGCTCGGCATGAGTGGTGGGCGATGTCATGGGATGGTGCCCAGAGCCTGGATTTCAGCATGCAGAGCGCCAGCACCTGCACCCAGCCATGGGGCTGGCTTGCCCTGCTCTATGCTTGGTGCAATGTGTTCTTTCCTGGCTTTTACTATGTGCCTGTCCTCTAGCCCTGTGCTCATGAAGCCCTCCTGAAGGCATTAATGGACAGAGGCAGGGATGGGGGAAGGGATGCCTTTGGGCTTGCTGTTGAGATTTACTGTTGCTCTAAGCCAACAGCAAAAACCTTATGGACTTGGAAGAAGCAGGACTCGAAGAGAATTTGTGTCCCCAGAGCATTTCCTTCACAGCCAAGATTAGCTGCTGAGGAGAAGAAAGAGCAAGCCAAATGTCCCAGGATTAATTTCCCAGTAATGGAGGCTGCTGGAGGGGCAGCAGCCTGGCCGGGGCAGTCAGTGCTGGTGCCTTCCATCCCCAGCACAGCATGACAGCAGCACAGGGAAGTTTTTCCATTGCTGCTTGGTACCTCCTGCAGGAGACTGCAGCAAACTTTTTCCCCGCCTCCCTCTCGGGGGTTTTGTGGCTGTTAAGTCATTCGCCTCCCTCTTCTCAGGATTTTTGGGTGTATGGTTTTGGTGTTTTTTTTTGTGTAAATCTTAGTCCCTCACCACCTTTACATCCTGTCTAATATTATTTAATAACCTACAAATATCTGTGTAGAGCAGGGCTGTTGGCTTTTGGGTGATGACTGTATTAGCTGTGCTACTGACGGCTCCTTATGTTTCCTGATCGAGGGTTGCTTAAACAATGAAACAAGCCCCTGGGGAAAGAGGTAGGAAGGCCACAGGTTGATATTTAACGCTTGACTGCGCAAGGAGGGCATGGAGGAAATCAAGCCCCTTGGGAAGGTGCCAGGCATGAGGCCCACACAGAAGATGATGTTGGAGCTGCCTGGGTCATGGTGGGTGGTGGCCTGGCTGCACTCATCGCTCTATCAGGCAGCTTTGCCATGGTGGTGAGCGCAACCCCCGGGCAATGCTGTGGGAGTGAAGTAGCTGTTAGTTGCAGCAATCTGGTCTTCTGGTTCTGGCTTGCCAGGCTTTCCTGAGATGTGCTTTACCTCATCAGGCTTGTGGGGTGTGAAGCACAACATCCCATGGTGGGCGGTATCTGAACTGGCTAATCTTGTTATATCACTTATATCCGTTGGACAATTTATGTGGCCAGTGGGTGATGGTCACTCCATACTAGAAAACATATTGCAGAATTAGGGAGTATTTGGAGGATGGAAGAAGAATAGTTAAGTGGAAAAACTTTCTTGGCAGTAAAGGAAATAAAGACTGTGAGTCTACCCCAAAAAGGAGGTGTATAAAAAAGGATATTAATAAAATATATGCTGTAATGACCAGTCTAGAGAAGACCAAATGGGAATGTTCAGTATTTCTGTTTCGGCAATAAAAGAACAGCAAAGGGGATGTAAAATGTAACAGAAGAGTGATGTTTGAGGCTGGAGAAGGAAAATACATCATTAGCCACAGAGTGCGGCTGTGGAGTTCACTGCCCTCTGAAATGACATCAAAAAGGCAAGACTTTTTTTAAAGATTCAAGGAGGAGCTGACTGTTGTAGGAGTAGTGAGAATTCATTCTAGTTTGTCGTGTAATTAATTAGGGGAAGGGGGGAGAACCCCCAAACAAACCCGCTGCAAGGTTTTAGTCTAGAAGATGCCTCAGTCTAGAAGCATTGAACCATCTCTTAAGGATTAGGACAAAGATGGCAGAGTATCTCAAAACGGAGTCTTTTCCCTATGGGCCTCTTAAACCCTAGATTTGCCTGATTTTTGTGGTGGTGGTGTGCTAAGGAGTCAGAGCTTCTCTCCCCAAGTGATCAGCTCACATCTTGAGGTGTGAGAGGTGTTCCCTGAACACCGACCACAAACACAGGATACCTACTGAGAGTACGTGACCTGATGAGCCCTGTGGCTGCTGAGCTGCACAGGGAAATGCAGTCCCAAGGAGCCAACCAGCATGAACTTCCTAATAGCAGTGGGTCCAACACAAGGATATGTATTTTCTGCACCATCTACTGGCATGCTTTCTGTTAATGACTAACCTGGAAGCAGAGCTGATGTGCCTTCCTGCAGATTTGTGGGCTGGCTACCTGAAAAACCTGGAGGGGTGTTCCTAAGTGCCCTTGTTATCTAGAATGCCTGGTGGCCCCCTCTCCTGTTTTTGAAGTTGTGTGCTTGGTCCTTTGTTCCAGTTTTTGGTGCCTGTAAGCTGAGGTGTGACACCACACAGAGCTGCTACCAGGCCGTTTGGTTCAGTGCATCATCCCCTGCTATTTTGGGGGTGGCGCTGTTTGCAGTAACAGTCATGCTAAGAAATAGCATTGCTGTATATGGCAACACAGCATTTCTGTGCACAGCATTTTGTTTGTGGGTTTTTTTTTTTCCTTTTAATGATGTCTGTAATGAGGAAGGAAGATAGATCTTTTTGCTCCAAATACAGAAAAAAGCCTGGATGGCTCCCTCCATCAGCAGCATGAAAGACATGATGGCTTTCATCCTTCAGAGCCTGGTAAATCTCCTGTGAAAATCAATGAAATAGCTTCAGGTGATGGACATGTAACAGCAGGTCAAACCTGGTATGGCTGAGAGGTTCACAACAGTGTTCGGTCCATTAGCTGATCCATGGCTGGGTCCATGTTTCATAGATCCTTTATATCACCCGCTGGCAGGGAACTGCTGTGTTCTTTGCTTTCACTGCTTAGCTAGTTCTCTTTCAGCATGGTGGTAAATTAATCTCTCTCTAGAACAGGAAAAGAGCCTAGATATCAGGAAAGTGAAGAGGGTGCTGCAAACCAAGCAATGGTACTGGAACTAACTTCATCAGGGCAGGTTTGTTGTTACTCAGTATATGGATTGGCAAAGCAGCCAGCCACTGAGCCACGCTGTGTGTAGTTAAAAAGCGCAGTGCTGCCGCTGTCTTTCTGCACACCTGATCTTACCTAGTGTTGGGCAGAGTCAGAAATAAAATTTTCATGGTAAACTCATGTCAAATTTTCCAGGTATTTGTTTTACTTTAATTATAAATTGAAAAACTCATAGGCAAGTAAATAAGGAAGCATTCGGAAGCATGACTTCTAATGTAAATGTGTGTGTACACATGTAATAAATTAGGCATTCATCATGCTTAAACTGAACTGAATCTGTCCAGCACGCTGAGTAATTTCTAACACTGCTTGCTTCCCGGCATTTCTGCTGTGCCCTGTTACCAACAGATTTTACAAAGCAGTAGGATGCATCTCACCGGTAGGATGTGGGGAGCTGGAGAGGTTTGTCCAGGTTGCAAAGCTGTAACAGGACCTGGTTTCTGATGGTTTAGTAGACCATAGAGCCTGCCTTGCAGGGACGACAGAGACCGCCTTTGCAGCCTGAAACTCTGCAGCCTCTGGGGTTTTAGTGCAAGAAGGTTTTGCTGCTTTTATGATCTGGTGGCAGGTTTTGGCTGGAGCAGTTGCAGGTGGTTTAGAAACTTGTTCTTTCCCAGAGTGCTGTTGTCAGGCTGTGGGTTTTTGCTCCTTTCTTCCCTTCTACAGACTTGGAAATGGCTCCTCGCTGAAATAAAAGCTGATCTTGAAACTTTATGGCAGCCACATCATTGCTTAGAGTACTATAATGGTCACAGTAGCACTAAGGAAACTGTGGCAGCTTTACTTTTGCTAGTCACTGAACTATAAACCTAGTTTATTGCAGTATAAAAAGTGGCATTAAACTGGTCATAAATCACTTGGTCCTAACAGCTTTCCCAGCAAACTGTTCTTGTCCCACGGAAGAGAGGCGCTTGGTTTGTGAGGGTAAATTTAAATGCAGCTATGGGGGTGTGGGGGGGGGAGGAGAAAGTCGGTTATGTAGCACAAGCAAGAGTTTGGTATTGTCTGGAAGGGGTCAGTACTAGCAGATCTGGAGCTGAAACAAGCATTGCCAGAGTTGGAGGCTGAGGAGCCGCCAGGAGCCGTGTGCTGGTGCTGCCCGCACAGTCCAGAGTGCTCCTGTGGCCGCTTGATTTTCCATGTACAAAACTGGAATTGTATTTCTGCCCTCCTATTGTTGTCCCAAAGTGGGGTCGTTCACCTGGTGTGCAAGACACCAATGTGCACACAGAGCAGAGGTATTTATTTAAATCGTTTCTGCGCAGAGTTGGGTGCTAGGTGGTAATCCACAAAGTTAGCACACAGGACTACAAACTCTTTGGAATATTTATATGGTTCAAAATGCAGAAATACACACCCTTAATTATAATTATTGGTTAGTACCTTATCTTAACGATTTCTATTGGTTAGTACAGTCTCTTGCTTTCATTTGAAGTTACTATGTCCTTTAATTGGAGTGCACGTGCTCCAATACAGTGTGTGGAGGGGGTAGTTCTGTTTGGTCTCTAATCGAGTCGGTGGTTGTGATCTCCCACTGCCACCTCTGCCTTTCCCCCACTTGCTGCAAATCTTTGACTTTGGGCCTCTTCCAGCACCTTGCTGGTTTTGGCACCCTCCACGCTGGGGTGTTCCCTTGCTGTCAATCTCTGTTCTTCTTCAAGGGTGCTTTCATTAGCCAGGCATTTATTGTTTATACAAAGCGTCCTGTTTCACAAGGCCTTGCAACCTTTTTACAGCTTTTTGCTTCTGCTTAGTGAGAAATTCTACCTTCTAGCATACATTCTGCCTTTTTAAAGTACATCATTATCAGTCGTCTTGGTACAGAATAACATATTTCGGGCACATGCTGAAGATGTCCGAGTTCACTGCATCTGCTGGAGCTGCCGCCGTGCGAAGGAGCGGCACAGTGCGACCTGCCCACGGCAACTGCCTGCAAAAGGCCAGTCTTGTTATCTGCCACCTGCGTGTATCCTCTTCTGCACGGAAAACTTCAGTGCTAAAAGCTCCGAATTAGACTAATGTGTGTATTCAGAGCTGGGAGTTAATTCGAGGTAGGTGGTTTTAACGCTCGTAAATCCACAGCCGTTTTCAGTTGTCCTAACAAACACCAGTGCTCTCCCCGTTCAGGCTGCGGCTGTACTGTGTGTGGCTTGTGACCTCCAGCTCGTGTGCCTAGGCCAGGAAATGGCAGTTGCTTGCTGAGTGCTGTTGGACAAACACTTCTGAAGATTATGAATAAAATAGATTATACGTGGATAAAATTAAAATGGGGAAAAAGGAAGGGGAGCTTTTCTCGCAGCTCACGTCTATTAGGCAGGGCTGCTGAAATGCTAGACACTTTTCTTTTATCCCAAAAGTTCATCTTTCTCTGCCTGGGTTACCCTGCTCCATTTAAAAATGGGTCTTCAAATCAGTTTTGTTAAATTGCCGCAAAATCCTGCGTGGATGCTCTTCAGTTGATTTAATCTTGGTTTATGTTGATTTAGTTTCTTGCCAACTTTTGCTAAATCCATTTGAGACAGAGTTAAATCAACTTATGAGTGTCCTTGCAATTTAATTAAATCGACTGATGTAGCTAATGTAACTGATTGTAATTAAACACAAGCAGCTTTTATATAAAGACAAGCCCTGAGGGTGTTCAGGAAATCCCATCTCATGTTCCCATTAGCCCCTAAAAGGAATTTGCTCACAGTTTACCACCTCTGCCTCTGATCCTTGCTCCAGAGCAGAGCTGTGCAATCTTGGGCCATGCTTTGCATTTATGATGAACCCCATTCCTGGTGGCTCTGCCCCACTGCCAACTATCCCTTCCGCAACCGTGCTCGTGTGGCCATGTGCCAACAGCCCTGTGGGGAACAGCACTGGGTTATTTGCTGCCCTAGATAAATAATAAGCATGCCTAGAGAAAAAAGGTGGTGGTGTTTTTGTTGGTGTGTGTGTTTTGTTTTTTTTTTTTTTCTTCCCTACAACCCCCATGGCATCCAGAGTCACCCCATGAAAAGCCGAAGCAGTGATATGCAGGGATTGGGTGTATGTTTACAGGGGCTGGAACAAGGTACCTTATGAAGGATGCTCATATTCAGTGTGAGCTTATACAGGTTCACTGACAGAAGATTTTGCTGTTGTATTACTTATTTCCAGGTGTTTAAAACATTGTGTTTCTTTTTAGGTCAGTCATTCTGAATATTGGCTTTTCCTTAGAGCACTGCTTTTTCTTGTTCTTGCTCTCAAACTGGAAGCAGAGGTCTGTAATGATGTAAACTTCCCTACAACAGCCAGATCCTACACCCCAAAGGCTGCTTTTTAATCTCCAGTAGGGAGCAAAGATCCTATGTTAACATGAATTTCCATGGCTCTGAGTGATAAGAGAAGAGAGAACCAGATGGGAGAGCAGCCAGAGCAGGCTGTAGCATCCTGCTCTTTTTTCTAGCACTGCATGGACTCCCTGCACTGACAGCGGCATAGGGAAAGCCAAGGAGGATCCCTCTTCTCCCACGCCCTGCTAGTGATGTCCCTGAAACCCTGGGTAGCAGGGGGGTGGGCAGGGTAGGCACCATCCGCATCCACACAAGTTTTTAATTTTCTTTCTCCTGCTCTCTGTTTCTGGCTCAGTTCACACATTAAGAAAACATTAATAGCCTCTGATAATAGTTTCACGCTCTGTTTGCATCCCTCCTAACAAGACCCACTCACATCTGTGGGAGCGCTCCCTTTGTGAGTGGAGGTGCCACGTGTAGATGTGCCACTAAGTGACAGCCCTGTGAACAAAGAGAAACCCAGAGAGGTTTGGTGGGGCTGTTCAGGCCCCTGGTGCTCAAGGCTGCTCCTTCTGAGGGTCTTCAAAGATCAGCGTTGGGCCCTGGGGCTCCAGATTGGGCTCTTGCACTGCCTCTGCTGCCAGATGTTTGGATGGAGGTGACTCTTTTCCAGGGGCATCAGCCCTCTGGGTCCACCTGAGCCAAGAGGTTCTAGGCTCTCTTTTCCTTCTCATCCACTTCTTGCAGCCTGGGTTAATTGTGAATTTCTCTTGTGCCTTATTATCTCTCTTGGCAGCTGTGCCACGCTTGCAGGAGCACTGGGGGAGTAGCACTTGGGGCTTAGTGAGCTGAGCCAAAGTGGTTAGCTGGAGAGAGAGCGCCTAGGAGGAAATAAAAGGGGAAAGTGGCCAAGGAGAAAGTGTGTGCAGGGGGTGCTAAGGTGCATCTGTGGCTAAGGAACATGGGCGCCTCTAATCAGGAGGTGAGGTGGGAGCTAGCAGAGCTTGAAGAGCATCAACTGGAGGGGATTTGTGGACAGAAAGGGAAGTGACTGGCTTAAAAAAAAAAAGTTTTCTTGCATGATTATTCACAGAGGGGAGTGGGGGACATGCCAGAAACAGCTTTTCTAGGATGGAGTTACTGGTGGAAATCAGGGTCATCTTAGAACAGCTGATTGTGAAATCCAACTGTTTGAAGGCTGATTAAGTCCTAGATCTGAGCAGTGTGTCAAAAGAGATAGGGCAGCCTTCGGCAGACATATTTCAAGAAAGCGTTGGAAATGGGCCAGGCTGAAGTGAAGCTGACATCTTGCAGAATAGCTGAGGAAAGCTGAGCAAGGAAGAGGTGAACCTCTGAACCAGCTGGCACGAGGCTGCTTAAAGCCTTTGCGAGGGAGGGACGAAGGGTGCTCTGGAAGGCACTGAACACAAAAATGAACATGAAATAATTTTTCTCAATCTGTGGAACTTGGGGGGGGGAATCCTTGAAGAAGGGACAGCACAGACATTTGTCTGGGTGCTAAACAGAGCAGATCAAACCATTTACACCTAAAAACAGTGTTTCCAAAAAGAAAATCTATCTCAAAGCATGAGTTCAAAACACTTTATTTTGTTCACTTATTCAGAATCTTTTTTGGCATGTTCTGCTCACCCATAAAAAACATATTTAGATTTTTTTTAATGAGTGAAAAAATGTGAAAAGTGATTATGATTGTTTTTGATGTTGTTGAAAGAGAAGTACTTGGGGAGAAGTTAATGAAGGAGAGAAAAAAAGGAGGTTTACAACATTTCTCATCGCTCTGTAGTACTAGGGAGTGTTTTTGTACAGTAGGATCCCAACTGTCCTGCTAACCAACATCAAGGCAGAGAAAGGAAGCTGTTGGCAGAGGTGCTGCGGAGCAGAGATGGTGGGGCATTAAGATCAGCATGCGCCATGTGCAGTATGTATTTGCGTGATGTGTATGTAGCACCTGCATGACAAGTCAAGAGTGTGGTTAAATGATGAAAGTAGTATGTAGATGCTGTAAACATAAAAAAAAAAAAAGCAGTGGGGCTATTGATGTGGGGATGTGTCGTGAGAGATTTGGAGCATTTAGCGCAAAACCTCCTACAATAAATTCAGCCTGGAGAAAGACTGGAGGGGGAAGAGGACTAAAAACCTCTTGCAGTGATTGAAGAAACTGCTGAGTGACACCATGAAACGTTTGGGTGGTATCTTAAACTCTTTTTATTGAAACTTCTTTTCCCTTGTTTTGGAGATCTTTCTTCCTGAATGTTTTCAATTCTTTTTTTTTTTTTTTGCGGAAAAGCCCCCAAACCCTAGAAAACCAATAGGATGAATTTGCCACAACAACCCCAAACTAGTTTCCTTGGAGTGTTGGGCCCAGATGTTCCAATTGAAGGAGGAAAAAAAGAAATTTTATGCAAAAAACCTATGATCTTGCATGAGAAAGCAATGGCTTGGAGATTTTCTTAGTTTTTAAAAAACAACCACAAAACCCACCCTCTTGTCACTGTGAGCATATCTTTAATTATCTGGAAAACATGGCCCCATCCTGTGGAGGAAAAGATCAGGGAAATCAGTGATTGCATTTTAAGGAGTGCCCTCCATAGATATTTCCTATTTTATCTGTGGAGATGTAGAGCAGGAGGGAGAAAAGGATGGAGAGGAAGGACTATAGAAAAAAAGAAGTAAGGGGAAAAATAAGGCATAAAGTTACCACTGCTGTGTGCCAGTAGATGGTATTTAATTTATTTATTTTTCTTATTCTATTGTATTTCCCAGCAGGAGTTCTCTGATGCTAGAATGGTTTTGAAGAGAAGGATAGGATGTGAGCTCTGAATACTGATATTAATGTAGCTAGCAAGTCCAAATTTCGTAAAGAAATGACTGAATGAAGTGGATAAAATCACTAACATTGACCTGGCTGTGTATGAACCCCTCATCTGCTGCCTGGTAACAAATACTCAGCGTGAACCTGAGCTTATTTGTAAAAATCATCCCTTGGGGTATTTTTTTCAGAGGTTCAATACAGTATTTGAGAACAGTTTCTGTTTTAGCAGACGTCGTTGGTAGTGTTTGGGTGGTCTCCACTTTTAATGTATTTATTTATTTTACTTGCAAATGAATCTGCTTGATTTGGGGAGGACAGAGGCTGCTTGGTAGTCTAGAGATGGGATCCTGAGAGTGATGAGGCCCGTCCTTCTGTCACCATGTGCAGGTTGCTAATAGTAGGAAGGAAGGGGAATATAAAGCGTTAATAAATATCTTATTCAGAGATCGGCAAAACAATACAAAGAAGTCTCAAAATGGGAAGGAGATGGAAAACAAATCATGTACGTGCACAAAGCAAGTGTACCCTGTGCAAGAAGGGAGCACGTGGTCATGCAAGAGGAACTGGGTAGGTTTTGAAATGTAGTTTTATTCCATTAAACGTAAGCATTTTCCAGGATACCTTCCTCTGCCGCGCAGAGCCTGTGTGGCAAGCGTCTTCATGTTTTGCTGCTTGGTAGACTATGAAATGTACTTAGTCACACTGTTGTCCCTGATCACAGAATCACTCTGATCTCCCACTAATAATATTTTTTAGCTTGATATCTTCATTCCCTGTGGAACGGGAGCAAATACGTATTCCCAGCACAATTCTGACATTCCTGGGCAGTAATTTCTTTCCTCTCTTTATGCTCCCAAAATTCCTAAGACTGGTTTTAAAACTAAAACAAAAGGTAAGGCAGATTTGTGCAGAGTGTCTTTATGAGGAAGGTCCTGCTCCTCCCTGGAGCGCTGGCTGTGGGACGCTGTCATGGTTGGTGGGGACTGAGCTCTGTAGAAAATGATGGTGGGTGGTTGTTTTGTGCGTTCTTCACTACCAGGGCGGACTTGGTGTGATTTCTTCCCAGAACATGCTTAGAATAAGGCTTTAAGTACAAGATTTGTTACACTGTCTTTTCCCTGGGTCTTCCTAGATCTGTGGAAGTCCCATTTGCTCCATGCACAGAGCCTGCTCTTTAAAGCTGTCTTTTTTTTGTGTTCAGGGTAGACCATGTTGTTATAATATTCAGCTAGTTTTTCTTCTAGATTTCCAAGCAAGGAGATTTTTCCCCCCACTCGGGGAACCGATATTACCCTGATGTTACACTAGGGTGTCTTGCAGAGCAGGTCTGATTAATGCAGCCCACTGACACAGCCTCATTAAGGATAAGGTTTATTTTATGAAGCTGTCTAGAATCCCCCCTCCCAGACAGTGCAGTTTAAGAAGGAAACTGGTTTGACTCAGCCATTGCAGCGTATCTCTGGAGAGATGTAGGTTTCTTGCAGCAGTACTGCTATAGCAATAGGATTTGGTCAAATCCAGAGCCTCGTGCATTGTGCTCACCCTGGTGCCCAAACCTGCATTGGGGAAATGATGGCCCAGCATGAGAAGCCTGCTGGGGAAAAAGGTGTTCCCATGGTCTTGCAGTCATTTGATTACACTGCACTTGCAAAATCAAGAGGACTGAAAGGTTTGAACATCTTACTGTCCTCACTGGAGCGGGACTGCTGCCTGGCACTGGGGGAGCGTGTCTGACATGAGGAGCTGGGGAGGGGTCCCTCAGCAAGGCGCGTGGTGGACTCGTCTGGAGTGGCTGTCCTACTGCAGGATGCTGTGAGGACCCCGCTGCCTGCATTAACCAGGGTCTCCTGCCTCCTTGGCCCCGGGGTGGCAGGCAGGTGGCTGCAGCAGCCTTTCTCACCTCCCTCTTGAAATAAGAATGGCCAGCAGCTGCAGCAGCAGCTGTTTAACCTTCAGGCCCGAGGCTCAGCCATGAAGGATGGCTTCCCCTGATGGGGGCTGCTGCCAAGGGTTTGTAATTTTGCATCCCACAGGGGTTGTGGAACTGGTGAGATGGTATCAGTAGGGATGCAGTTGTTCTGGGGAGAGGTGACCGGGTGGCAGAGGAGAGGAGGCAAAGCAGCAGGCAGAGGTGCAGCGCTGGCTTTAAAGCAGAGGTGAGGGCTGCCAGGGTTGTGTCCCTCCCCAGTGTATCAGTCTGTCTTGGTGACGGGCAGCCTTGCTCAGCCTCACACCTGGGGACCAGGTAACACTGGGGAGAGGAGTTTATTAGGACTTTCCAGTCAGGAGATGCTCTATCTTGTCTGGCTTCTTATTTTGCAAAACTAAGAAGTGTTCTCCATGTCAGTCCCCAGCTGCTGGTGTAAAGTAAAAGTGAAGCACCACACTTCTGGGTTTGTAGTGTTACCTCTTAGAAAAAAAGAGAACAAGTGATTCAGTAGCACTATAGGTTTTATATTTAATGTTTTATATTTACATGCTGGTAATGGGAGGGAAGTGAACCCAGGGCACTGCTGTCCCTGAGCCTTTCCCTTTGCAATGGCAGGTCACTGCCCCATGGGGCAAGCAAAACCACTGAGTCGCTTCAGAGGCTGTTGTGTTTGGCTTGTAGGGTGTTTTTTAGGCACCCGATAGTACTTGGTTTTAGCAACTGTTTGAGGAATGTACATCTGTCTCCTGCTTCTCCACGCCCTTCAAACACTGCTGTTGCATGGGATCTTATATCAATCCACCAAAAGGTTGAAACGAAGTGAAGCTAAGCAAGAATAAGCATGGGAACTAGCTATTAGTAACCTAATAGCTGTTTGGTAAAACAAGGACCTGCTTGTGCCCCAAATTAGAAATGGTGTGCTTTCTTCCCCACTTTCCTCTGCTCCTCTGGGAGCTGAAATGAGAGAGGACACGACAAAATATTGAGCTCGGGCCTGCTTTCCTGCTGAGTCTGTCCCTGCTGTAATCCTAACTGCTTGTGACTGAGCAGTGTTTGAAAGATCACAGGCAAGGGGGTTTTGATGTGCTCTCCAAAGAGATTCACGTGTGAATGAAGCCTCCCCGGCTGTATGACTCTCAGCTGGTCTTTTGTGAAACTCTGATTTGGCTGTGTGGTATCTCCTGCTGCATAAACTGTAGCTCAGCCTGCAGCTTTCCAATACGGATAACTTAATGATGCTGCCTGGATTTTCTACAACCTCTGTGCAAATTTCTACTTGGAGCTGTTGTATGCTGGTGTGTTATACATTGGTGTGACCAAGAACACCTAAGCCTCTAACTAGCACAGCTGTGTTTCCCTGTACAACTGCGTGTGTCCTACCTTCCACAAATGAGGAAAAGGGAGCTGAGGTCATGGTATGACTGAACTAACAGCTGGGGCAGGATCTGAGTAAACCTGCTTGATTTAAGGAGACCCAAAGGAATGAATGATGTAGAAACCTCATAGATGCTCGTGCAGGGGTGAACGCTCCCTCCTGCATCCTCACATTATTGAGGAGCATTGATCCGTTGCCCTGGGCCCACGCGCTCACTCTGGCTGTCCGTGCTGCTCATCCTGCTCTCCCTATCTCTTGGCACCAGCTGTGCAGCCATGGGTTGTCTGCAGCGGGGCTGTGCAATTGCCTGGCTGCGTGTTAGCCCCTGTGCTGCTAAAAGAAGGGGGGCTGCCAGCTCCAGTAGTACACCCGTAGTGGATGGGTGTGTAGGATCTCATGGGTGTATGGTATCCTAAAGCTCTGCAGAGAGATAAAGAGGTGGCTGTGAGATCCTGCACAGCTACAGAGATCTTCCTTGAAACATTTCTGGTCAGCCAGGGAACAGTTCTGTGAGCAAGCTGATGGCATCCTCTTTCCTATGGTTTGTCTTAGTTTGGTTCTCCTGTACCTCCTGAGGGGCTTGTTCTTCTGCAGCCTTGCCCATGCAAAAGCATGGGATGTTCTGCATCTCGTTGGAGCTGCTTATCTTTCTGCTTCTCTGTCCAGTGTGTCTGGATCTGGCTACGGCTAAGAGGTTATTGGGGGGGTGTAGGAGGCACTGATACAGATGTACGCCCTTCCTTTGCAAAAAGGGAGGCAAGTAAGAGCTAATGGCATTTGGTTCATGGCCCGTTTCCTATCCACCAGCGTTTGTGCAGGTATCTGCTCATTTGATTTAATAGTGGTCACTCAGCTGGACATCCTCTCCTGCCATTTATACTGGAGCTGTGTCTGGCCATGCCCGTGCTATAAACCTTTGTTTCCTTAGGAAAACAGGCCAAAAATCCCTTTTGTTACCTGGTGGACAACAGCACTGAGAGCTTTGTTTGGAGCAGACCTTTGCAAACATCGTGTTTTCCCAATTCCTTTCCATCACACCTACACAATATGGATATGCTCTACAGAGTATGCTCCAGCAGTCTTGTTATAACACGTTATAAATACTTTCAACTCTCCATGTTACTGAAAGCATTTGAATGGTATCAACCAACAGGTCAGTAATCCTGGGAGGCTGTGTCTTCTGTGCTGATTCATAAGCTCTATCAGGTTTTTTTATCTTTGGGCAGCACCTTCCAATGACTTTTTTTGCAGACTCACAATTTTACTAAAGAGACTATTATTGAGACCCAAATTATCAAGTTTTTTCATCATCTCTGAGAATTCATTTTCAGCCAAATGCTGAGTCTCTAACATGCCTTAAAAAAAACTTAGTACTTTGTCATATAAAGTATTATATTTTGTCAAAACTGTCCTTGCTTTAGGCACAACATGTGTTTCCTATCTATTGGGAGAATGACTTGGGTGGTGAGGAGTTTTGTGCCTTCAGTGCATCTTTTTTCCTTCTAACTCAGGACAATATTTCTCTTGGGTCTGTACTGAGGGGGGTTTAAAAGGCAAACAAACCAAAAAACCCCCTCAAATACTCAGTGAAATAAGCTTTGGGAACTTTCCTCATGGATTTTTAACAGGATTCTCACATTCCCAGTCCATTCCTAGACCCAAAAATCCTTTTTTTTTTTTTTTTTTTTTTTTTTTTTGCATTAACAGACCAACCTCTTTGGCATGAGTGGGTTTTGCTGCATGAGCAGCACTTAAAGTCCTTGCCTGCAGAAGGCATTTAGCCAGCATGGCTCTGACATGGGGTGGCATCCTGCCTCTAGGTTGCATGTAGCCAACAGAGATGGTGATGAACCCTCGAAATACAAAACTTGTCTGCTTATAGTTGGAAGACTTCTTCAAAGCACTGTCTCCTTTCTCAAGGCTAATGAGCTTCAGACCTTGTTGACTAACAAGTTGTTTCTAAGCCCCCTTGGGGATGACTCATGCAAAAAGTATCCTTCTTGAGATGTACAGTGAAACGGAGGATGTTCCCAGGGAACACCATCCTTTGGAGAAGGTTCACAAGGGCCAGCCTCACTAGTTCATTGGACATTGCTTTTCTCCTAAGGTGGGCCTTGCAACACACTGTCACACAGGCAGTGTTCTGAATTTAATTTTGTTACTGTTTTATTGTCCCTAGAGATGAGCAAATGGAACTTCTGCAGGTCATTAGGAAGAGCGGAGGTGGTTTGGCCACAAAAAGCTCTCAATGTGGTGTGGAGAAGTTACTGCACAGAACCACCTGTTTTTAATTAATCTTTTGAACCAATTTGGTTCTAGCAAACCAATTCCATTAACAAGCTAAGCAGAATAATGACAGGCACAGCTGCTATAATTCCTTGTTATGCTTCTAGTTAAAACAAAATCCTCTTTGCATCGGGAAACACTAATCTAATGTCATGACTGTGTTCATTATGAAATCTTTGGTAGTTGAGCGCATCCAAATGCTTCACATGTGTTTTTCATAATTTTTGCCCTCCCTGCTATATGACCAAAATATGTAAATTATACAATGACTTCTCCCCAGAGAAACAGAGCTAATCAGTGCATTAATGTTCCTGAGATAAATCAAATTGAAGTCCCCTGCTATGCTTAGCTATAGGGTAGACTTACATACTAGCTCTAACGTTCTTTTGGACAAGTTAAAATTGATTTCAGTCAGTCTTGTAGTTCACTTACTAGCCAGATGTGGGTTCAAATGTTCAGTTGCTGTCTTCACTTCAGAGAACTGGAGCATGCTGGGTTAAGCTTGAATTAGTAAATGGTCTTAGCTGATACAAAAAAGATACTTGCCAGGCTAGCTCAAACCATCTATCCCAGTTATCCCATCCCTGATAGCATTAAAGGATGGCCAGAGAAGAGGGACAGGCTCAGTGTGTGTGTTGGGTGCTTGTTCCCTGTGTGCAGCCTTCTCCTTGCTCCTGCCTCCCAGTCTCAGCTGGGTGTCCCACTCCTTGAGAATTAGCTGTGAGTTGGGTGATACCCTTTTGAAACCCACCTGTGGTTTTGGCCTCCCTCCCATCCTTCAGCTGTGAGTTTCACAGTGCAGCTGTAAACTGTGCAAGAACAACAGCCCCACATTATTTGGGTTAAATGACATGTCTTTGTGCCCTAAATCACCAGGGTACCTGTGTCTCCAGCTAAAAGGTCAAACTGCTCAAGGAGGAGGAAAATACTGCAATGCTGGGGCATGAATGATCAGGTTGCGGAGTAGGCAAAATGTGAGACCCAAGGAGGCAAGAGAGGAATGTAGGTTCAGATCGAACTTGTGATCCAACCCCCAGCTTTTGAATGAGTACTTGCTGCTTGTTATACTTGCCACGTGCGTGTGCATATACGCGATGCGTGCTGCTGCTCTTTGGAGGTTTACAGCTTACCCTCAAGATCTGACGTTGCTGATTTCTGAAGTGTTAGTTTTCCAATCTAAATTTATCACTAAGAAACAGCTTGAGGTTTCATGGATTGGAGTCAAACCATCCACCCTGAGAGACAGTGTGGAAAGGGGTGTCCTGGCATGGGCTGTGCTTCCTCCCTCCTGGAGCAAGTGTTGAAGCAGAGCTAGGAGGGAGCCCAGGTCCTCTCCTGTGCCTGAGGTTGGGCACTGCCTCTTATCCATGCTGCAGTGTTATCGCCCAACTCCTTGCCTGTAAGTGGCCTTCTCCTGGGATGTGGTATCTCACTGCATCACTGTAAGGAAATCTTAAAGCCTTCTGGTCTTGTTAGCAGCTGCAGCATCTCTTGGTTCACTGACTTCAGGTCTAGCTGGTGAAACATCCTGGCTGCTAGCTGTGAGGGTTTGCTGGCTGGAGTCATCCAATGGGGGGGTTTCATGTTCAAAAGCTCTAATTTAACTTCACGTGGGATGCTCTTTTAAACTGCTCCAGTTCCTTTATGTATTTTTACAATGCATAGCCCATTACAGGTCCTGATGTGCATTTGGGGTCTCTTACTCTACAAACATATAGTAAGAAGGGCATTGTTGAACTCTTTGGAGAGGTGCTGGTTTGCCATGCTGGGGTTACAACTCCTTGTATGCCCCTGGGGACATGATACAGCTCTGCATGTGTGGCTCCTATTCCCTGTTGCTGTGTATGTGGGGTAGCTTTTGCAGTCAGCGGCCAGGCTGGTGTTGATGTTAGGCTTGTGCTGTGCGCAAACTTGGAGAAACAGGCTCTTGATTTTTGTGCAAATGATGTTTTCAATGAAACAGCACAAGGGAAGGGAAGACGGAAATCTAAGTCACTGAGATAATTTTGAAACTGCCTGCTCCACTGTGAGATTTTGCTGAGTGACTTGAGAAGTGACGTTCAGCACAGCTTATCAGCTTAGCTTAGTTAGGAGGAACAAGAAATTAGAGGAGTGATGGAGGCCAACCTTCAGAGACCAGCTTTGCCAGAGAAGGCAGCTGCCAAGCAGAGCTTTACATGACTTGTGCGCAATGGAGCAAGACCGTGGAAATCCTTATGGCTCCAACTTTAAGTAGCTTGCTGCAGATAAACAAGTACACAACCCTCTGCTGACTATGTCCATCCTCTCGCATAGGTGCGCGCATGTGTCTGCAGGCACATACAGACATCCTCTCAGTAAGCACATCCATATCGCAGCTTTCCTGCCTGAGGTACCTCCAAACCTGCTCCAGAAAGATAAATGGGGAGGGTGGATAAGCTACTGCTGTGATTGCTCCCCATCTGGGCTTTGTCTCTGCTGTGTTAATTAGGGAGATGCAGGTGTCTGAGCCAAAAGCTGCTGGACATTTGTGATGGCAGCATCAGGAGGTGAGTGCAAGCAGCTGCAGCACCCCTGCAGAGGGAATATCGTACCCAGCTTGATGAGTCCTCAAGTTACAGGGCTGCGTTGTTTCCATGGGATGTGCCTGGTGCCCTTTCCCACTGCTCTCACTCTGTCAGTTCGGCTTGTGAAACATGTGGGTGTTCAGTGGGTATCACAGGTGGTAACGAATTTGCTCTTTTTATTGTTAAAATATCCAGGGCCACTGTCCTCTAGAAAAAATCCAGGGTAGCCAATGGAGTTACACCTGCAATAGATTTGGCACGGCAGGCCGATTGTAAAATCTGTTTGCTTTGCTGTGACTAAACCCTTGACACCTCATTTCACTGAAACCTCTGGAGGGTGATGTGCAGCTTTTTCCGATAAATACTAGCTGATCAACAAGGATGCTAAAAATGGTGAGGCCATTGCTAATTATATAGCTGTTTCAGCCAGGCTGATAAAACATGGTTTATCCAGTGTTTGCTATCAAAACTCACTGTATTTGACTGATTTAAAAACAGCTTCTATCTTTTAGGCACTTGCATCAAATGCGATTGCATTTGAACTACAGCTCCCAGAGTATCCAGCATAAGCATTGCTTCCAAAATTAAAAAAGGAAAAAAGAAAACACTAATACCCCCTCAACCCTGCAGTAGCAAAGTAATAATCACTGTTAACATTTTGAGGCTTAATGCTTCTGCCATGGTACTTAATCAATAATTGAAATCGCAAGAGAAGTGTAATGCTTGAAACTCATGCAGTTAATTTTATTGCTAGCACTTGTAATTTGAAAGTAATTCTGAAATCAATATCAATGTGACTTTGCGTGGAACAGGAAGGTCCTGGAGTAGGTTCAACCACAAACAGTTCAGTATTTAAGTGGAAGCCACTGTTCCATGAGAGATCAGGATTAATTCTACCCAGTTTTTTCCCACCTATAAATAAGATCTTCCCCACACCATTTGGGTACATCTAGTGTTTCTAAATTGCATAAGGTCATATTTCTCAGAGGCTTCGGATCCTTCTTCAGATGTCCCACAGGCTGCTGAGTGCCAGTGGGGCTGTGGGAGAGGAGAGAAGCCAGGAGAAGGCTACAAAACTTCTCTCTGCTTAAATCCTGCTCTTCCACAATGAAACACGCCCCTGCGCAGCTTTCTGAGCTCCAGCTCCCCACTGCTGTGGGCTCCAAAGGGGGCATTAATCAAGGCAGGAGCATGCTGGGGTGATTGGTACCTCTGTGTCTTCCTGATGAGCTCATTGCAATGGGCTCCTCCTGGGCTTGATGGGGGCTGCAGTAAAGGTGAAGTACAGCTTATGCTGGAAAAGCATTGCAATGCTCTGGCTTTGCCTCAGGTCATTAAAGCTTCTGTAATTACTCTGCACCCTCTGCAGACAAGCAAAGAGCCTGCCTGGGATGGTTGAATCACAGAATGGTTAGGGTTGGAAGGGACCTTAAAGATCACTTAGTTCTAACCCCCCCTGCCATGGGCAGTGACCCCTCCCACTAGACCAGGCTGCTCAAAGTCCCATCCAACCTGGCTTTGAACATGTCCAGGGATGGGGCCTCCACAACTTCCCTGGGCAACCTGTTCTGGTGTCTCACCACCCTCACAGTAAATAATTTCTTTCAAATAGCTTAACTAAATCCTACCCTCTTTCAGTTTAAAACTGTTACCGCTCATCCTATCACTACACTCCCTGATAAAGAATCCCTCCCCATCTTTCCTGTAGGCCCCCTTTAAGTAGTGGAAGGCTGCTATAAGGTCTCCCCGGAGTGTTCTCATCTCCAGACTGAACAACCCCAACTCTCTCAGCCTGTCCTCATAGCAGAGGTGCTCTAGCTGTCTGATCATCTTTGTGGCCCTCCTCTGGACCCACTCCAGCAGGTCCATGTCCTCCTTATGTTGGTGGCTCCAGAGCTGGACACAGTACTCCAGGTGAAGTCTCACTAGAGCAGAGTAGAGGAGCAGCATCACCTCCCTTGACCTGCTGGCCATGCGTCTTTTGATGCAGCCCAAGAGGATGCAGTTGGCTTTCTGGGCTGCAAGTGCACATTGCCCGGGCCTTGTTGAGCTTCTCATCCATCAACACCCCCAAGTCATCATCCTCCTCAGGGCTGCTCTCATTCCATTCTCCACCCAGCCTGCATTTGTGCATGGGATTGCCCTGAGACAGGTGCAGGACCCTGCAACTTGGCCTTGTTGAACCTCAAGAGGTTCTCACAGGCCCACTTCTCAAGCCTGTCCAGGTCCCTCTGGATGGCATCCCTTCCCTCCAGCGTGTTGACTACGCCACACAGCTTGGTGTTGTTGGTAAACTTGCGGAGGGTGCGCTCAATCCCAAAGTCCGTGTCACCAACAAAGATGTTAAATAGTACCAGTAATCCTTCAGGTATGTCTGTGTTTGCTGCAGGTGTTACTGTGCCTCAGAAAACTGCCTGAATTAATGGCTTGGGCTTTAGTGGGGTTGGGGAGGCTCTGTGAGCAGTCCTGGAGGGCTTCCCCAAGGAGATGCAGGAGACCTGGAAAGGCAGCCAAGGTGCAGAGGGTGAAGGGGATGTTGCATGTGTCTTGCACGTACATATTGCTGATATCAGTGGGATAGTAGCCTGACTCTGGCCTTAGAACTCATCCTTTGGCAGTCCAGCTAACTTCATAACATCCCATCCTCTTCTTCCCAAACTGCTGTAGCTTGGCAAAAAAAAAAAAAAAAGCGCATTGACTCCAAAGATGAGTCTTAGTGTTGCTACTGTAAATCTTGATTTCTGTCTTGTTGGCTGGAGGACCCTCATCCCTTCCTGAAAGCAGGTTAGAGGTGCTGTGGCTTTTGAGCCAGCCCTCGCTAGGTTGTCACAGTGAGAGAGCTGGCAGCTTGAATACTCCCCATGGTTTGCCTGTGCTGCTTCTGTTCCAATACAACTGCATTTATGGGCACAGCAATAAATGTCACTTATTTTGTAGACTGTCTTTGTGGTGCTGAAGTTCAAAGGTTCTTTTTGACACACAAATCTAAAATGACCTGTGCCCTGATCAAGAGCTTGAACCTGATTTGTGCACCTGCAGTGTAAATGGGGAGCAGCACAGGCCCTTCGTCTACCTTGAGCAGGGATCAGGACTGAACGCTGCCATCCAGGCTGTCTAGCTGCTTATTCAAACCAGCATCCTCTTGATCTCCATGGGAGTGCTGACAAATTTGAGAGCGACGATTTCTTTATATGTAAAACAGCAAAATAAGCTAACTTTAGAAATAACAATGTTCTGATTGTTTTCCAAAACAGCTTTAGTGTGTAACTTTCAGGGGCTGACAGAACTTGTAGGGGGGTTATTTAAATAAGAAAATTCTTTTTTACTTTCAGTCTCATCCTTTAATTAATCAGCTAATTAACTGATCTTGCCTTGGGATGCTTTGTTCCTATGCAGTGCCCTCCCCCATCCAAGTCAAGATAAGACTTCTACAAGCACAGGGTGTGTTATTCCCATCCTGTAAATTGTATGCAAGTACGGTGGTGCTTTCTGATTCATTTGGCTTCATTTTAATCTTTCTGTCGTCACCCTGAGCTCAGCTGAAGTACATCACAGGTTCTGTAGCTAATTAGCACAATTACAGCTGTCCACATCAGGTTGGGAGATTGAGTTAGAAGCAGTCAGGATCCCAATGTACTGGAGTCTCATTACCGAGTCTCCAGTGCAGCCACATCTAATGAAATTCAAACAGATCAGGTTAAATTAGATTAGTTAATGGAATTCTCATCTTCTCCGTTTAATGTAATTCTGAACAGCGAATCTTTAGTTTACCTAGGAAATAAATGTTTCTCTGAGTTGGACTTGACCTACCCCTGCAGGCCTGAGCTCCTTGGGCTTCCGAAGTTAATGCCTGGAATCTGAACTCTGTGGGCTCAGCTTGGTGGTGGCTTTGGGGACCTTGTGCTAGGTGATCTGGGAGTAACTGGGTGCTGGGAGTGAAGAGCAGGCTCTGCAGTGCTCTTTCTTGGTGGCCATGGGGTGGCCCCGAGGGACTTGAGGCGTGGGTCCCTCCTGCCCTAGGTGACCGCAGCTGGGACAGAAGTGCAGAGCGACTGCCTGTGCCACAGCTGCTGTACCCCAGTGCAGAGGGAGAGTGGCCAGAACAAATAGCCTCTGTTGGAGCACCCTTTGAAATGTTTGTCATCTTGTGCTATTAGCAACTCAGTCCTTTGTCCTGGTACTGTAGAACGATGAAGGACGGAGCAGGCACCTGACATGTAACTCCAGCGATTGCTCCGCTGGACTGATCCTCTTGTTCCAAAGTAGACAAATTTCTGGAGATATAGTAGGACCTGTTTCTTTGGCAAGATTAGGGGGAAGAGGATACTGTAAAATATTCTTTTTTTTTCTTTTTTTTTTTTTTATAGGGGCAGTGTCTTGCATGGTCCCTTAGCAATCCCCAGCACAAACACCAAAGTGCACTAGAGCAGCCTTCACAGGCTCCCCTTGATGGGGAGCTGCAAAGTTGTGCAGGACTCAGCAAAGCTGCTGAAGTGTCTTTTTGCTGTGACCACTTTTGTAATCGGCAAGGAAACAGGCAAGATGTAATGAAAGGTCCCTGCCTGCCCATCTCTGGCTTGGTGACAGTCTGTGCTGGTGGAAGATGCAGAGACTTGAGATTCACTGGGGATGGCATGCCTGCTGGGCGCTGGCTGTGCTGAGTCAGGGTCCCTGGTGTGTGGCCGCTGTTAATCCTGGAGCGGCTCACGTGCTAGTGGAGGGTCACTGTATCTTCTTCCTGGTGGAAATGGCAAAAACTGCCTCTCTGTTTACTTTTAAAGAACAAATAGTGCAAGTAGGAAAGGATTCGTGTCCTGGTACCCTCTTGCTAGTGGAGGGCCAGGGAGGCATGCAACTGCTGGGGGGAGTTGGATAGAGAAAAAAGAGGGAAAAAAAGATATTTGCTGCATTTCTCTGTCCTAGCAAGCTGCTTCACTTTTTTGAAGTCTGTCAGCATGGCACCTTTTACGAGTACTAAATTCACTTAATTTGCGATGGTGTTGAGTGTGGTTACTTGGTGTTGCTGGTTGACAGCATGAGGGCTTTTGAAAGGCCATTAGGGCTGCGTGCTGCGTTCAACTCGGATCCCCTTCATTTGCCTTCTTGAACGCCAGGCACTTTTCCTGACTGCGTGGTGCCTGCAGCCAGTGCACCACGTGGGCGTCTGTACTGCACCGTCGTGATCGGAGTCCCCCTGGGATTAGATGAAGCATTTGATTCTCCTCCCCATCTTCCAGCAAACTGAACAAGTTTTGGTTAGAAGAAAAGTAACTTTAGGACATCTAGGGACAAGCTAAGGGCTTTGAGCTTCTCTTCCTGGTTGTTTTGTTGTCACAGTGTCGCTTTTGGTAGCATCTGCTGGTAAAAATGAAGGTCTTGGAGCAAAGGCAGGTGTCCTTGTGCCAATTTTCTTTTGTAAGGCTCTCCTTGCTGCAGCATCTATGCTCTGTCCTCTGTGGGTTTTGTGGTTTGGCAGATGTATTGTCCCTGTATGTGTCTGCCTGCCTAACCCAGGCTGAAGTGCCGCCTTTAAGGTACGATATATTCTTGCTGGTTGTAGGTCACTGCTGGGACTGGAAGCAGTTATTCATCGTGGCACTCCTCACTCCTTCCTTAATACACGTTTCTTCTGAGCTGCAAATCCCATTGCCACCATGATAATTGTTTTCATTGCTTCATTGGGAGCTAGCAGCTAAAATAGACAAGAGCAAATAGCACAATAGCTTAATCCCCTGGAAATTACTCTTTTCAGTATGGAGTTATGTTTCCTTTTTATCTTCCCCCTTTTGCTTTTAAAGGGCAGAATTACATTTTATTTACAGCTGAGCCCAGGACCTGTAGTCTGCTTCTACATGCAGAGTCACTGAATATTCCTCTCAATATCCTTTTCCCAAAGGGAACTTCCTGCCTAGAGGGTTGCGAGACCTTGGTGATGCTGGGAGGAGCAGTTCAACCATGCGGTCTCACCTTCCCTGAACGTGGCTCATTGCAAAAGGCAAATGAGGTCCCTCAGTGGAGCAGTAGCTCTCTGGTCCTGCCTGCAGCGGAGCTGGGAGCGAATTCAAGTTGTCATTGCAGAGATGAGCAGCTTCCAATGTACATAAATATCCAACCCTTCTCTGTTGACTCTATTGCTTTCCTTATAAACAGACGCGCAGTCATTTTCCAAGTGAGCCATCTGGGTTTGACAGATGTCTCTGGCTTTTTCTGGGCCCATTGTTAAAGGGGGAAAAGGGAGGGAATATTCTGAATTGAAGGAAATAGCTTCTGATGGCAGTTTGCAATTTCGTGGGCTGGGAGATGAACTGCCCCTCTTTCCCTCAATTGCCATCAGCTCCATTGATTGTAATCTGTATTTGCAGCCTGGGAAAGCATCACTTCTTGTGGGAAGTGCTGGAATTGTCACTTTTTGGGGAAGGAAGTTCAGGTGTACTTTTACTCTTGATGCAGGGCTAGTGGGCTTTTCGTACTGCTGAGAGAGATGTAACATTGGTTTCTGAAGCTGTATGAGTGAGGTCTTTACAGCCCTTGTCTGGGACTTAATGATGACACTCTGTATGGCTTTTATCCATTCTGATCCTAAAGCTTTGTAGACAATGGTATGAGGTAAGGTCCGCCCTCCTCTCAGTCTTAGAGAGCCATGTGTATTCATACACTCTTAAAGTCTCTTCGAATCATGTTATTTAAAATTTCTTCCTAATGTAGAAAGATGCCCGTCCCTGATCGTTGCTGACAAATTGCAAAGTCAGCAAAGTTGACATTATGGCTAAATACAGCATCAAATGCTAACATTATACTACCTATATTTTTTCATTTTTTCCTTTTGGATTTTTTTTGTTGTTCTTGATGAAAGCACATGAAATACATCAGCTTCCTGAAAGTGATGATCTTAAAAATAGGAGAGGTGCGTATAAAGTGCTTTCTATGCTAAAGGTCATGCATCAGAAGTGAATTTCAAAGAACATATTCAGATAAGAGGCTGTGATGAGACTCTTTGCTTCTCCTTTCTGATGTGTTTGGGGGTGAAGTCTTAAGCTCTCACTTCATAGACACACATATGGGTTTTGCTCTGCTTGAAGTTTTCTGCCATCCTCACGGTGCCACTGTTGGTGGTTGCGAAGCATCTAGCACAGAAGACTGAATGTTCGGAATTGCAGGGCTGCAGGCATGCTGTCATGTACTGAATGTGAACATGCACTTTATCATAATGCTTCAGTGAGAGCAAAGTCCGAAGGGCACATTTAGGACAACGTTGCTAAAAATGCAAATTTAATGTTTGCTTTTTGAGTTTATGCAATTAGCTGAAGAGGGGAGGAGAGATGCGGGGGGAGGGCACTGTAATTATTCAATACTGCATTTGTGGCAATGTACCAAGTGGGAAATTGTCAAAGACAGAAATTTGGTAAAGCAATCTGTCAATACAGGAAGCCTCATTTCCTCCTCTCCGTTATCTTCCCTGAGGGAGGCAATAAAGGGTGATATTACATAACCCTCATGTTTATTTGCTGTAACCACTTCCCACAGACCAGTGATTATGAGATTACGATCTACAGACCATTCGTGGTCCAGAAGGTCATGGAAAACAATCCATGTGACAATACTGCCATTGTTAAATTTTCATTTATGAGAAATGTGTGGTTGGACATGAGAAATGTTGTTATTGGTTGTTTGATGGTGCAGAAATTTTGGAAGCACCCCATTTCCGTAGAGAGGGGATGTCTGCTGAGATTTGTAGCCCTTTGGCAACAGCACAGCCCACGTTTAGAGCCTTCTCTGAAGTCCTTGGTTTTGGGTCGCTCTTTGAGAGAGCAACAAAAATGACATCGCTCATGAGGTCCAACTGTGTGTACTCTGGATACTCAGATGCATGTTGGAGGATGTGTGTGATAAGTGTTTGACATACAGATTTATCTAAGGACTGTTGCTCTGCTCTCAGATCTAAGCCACCAAACAACACATTTCTGTTCTGTGTTTACACTACAGAAGTGTGTTTCCGCTTTGTCGGCTTTATATGTTTTTAACACAAAGGTGCCTGCCCTGCATTATAAACATTTCTGAAAAGATTTTTGTCCCTACTGTGTGTTGCGTAGTTCAATGTTTTCTTGCAAATTGTTCTGGAATAGAGCTTAGGTTCATGCTTTTATGTGACTCTAGGGGAAAAATGGTAATTTCCACAGAAGGGTTTGACTGTACAATAATTGTAAGGGATACATGGGCAAGAAGGAAAACAAACAAAGTGGCCAGCATTTTGTATTAATGGAAATTTTCTCATGTTAAAAAAACCTGTTCAAACATCATTTGCCTTTAAGGTGGGATTCAGGGCATGCACAGAGCTTCAAATGCCTTTCCCCATCCATCTGCCGCTTCTGTGGTGTGTGGGACCAGTGGGCCTTTCCATAAGAGCAGCAGAAACATCAGCTTACTGTGCATGGCCACCCTGGTGAGCTAGCACAGCTCTGTTAGGCATGGGAAAGCTCTGGCTTTTTTCCTCTCCCTTTGGGATTCTGTCCTGGGGCTGTGCTGTCAGCAATGGGCTCTTCCTGCGGTTTCTTTGCTCCTCTCCTACAGCTCCTCTGTCTAGCCTCACTGCTGTGCTCCTTTTTTTTTTATAGCTCAGTGGTGCATGTTCTCCGATGGCTGATGGCATGGGAATAATCCAGTGTCCTACTAAGTGTTGGAGGAGGCACTCATCAGCCTGGGACATTTGCAGAACTGGTAGTGCATCTCCAAGAGCTGAGCTTGAAGGGGTGTTTCAAGGATGTACTGACCTGCACGTGGTCTTGGATTGGGGCGAAACAGGCAAAACTACTGGGAAATATAGAAAGTTGTGGAGTCAAATGTGGCTGATGCAGTTGCCAAGCCATTCTCCATGGTATTTGAAAAGTCATGGCAGTCAGGTGAAGTCCCTGGTGACTGGAAAAAGGGAAACATCGCACCCATTTTTAAAAAGGGTAGAAAGGAGGACACTGGGAACTGTCAGCCTCACCTCTGTGCCTGGGAAGATCATGGAACAGATCTTCCTAGAAGCTATGGTAAGGCACATGGAGGACAGGGAGGTGATTAGAGATAGCCAGCGCAGCTTCACCAAGGACAAGTCCTGCCTGACCAACCTAGTGGCCTTCTATGATGGAGTGACTACATCAGTGAACAAGGGAAGACCTACGGATGTTGTCTAGCTGGCCTTCTGTAAGGCCTTTGACACAGTCCCCCACAATATCTTTCTCTCTAAATTGGAGAGAGATGGATTTGATGGGTGGACTGTTTGGTGGATGAAGAACTGGTTGGATGGTCACGTCCAGAGGGCAGTGGTCAATGGCTCAATGTCCAGATGGAAATCAGTGACAAGTGGTGTCCCTCAAGGATCTGTGTTGGGACCAGTACTGTTTAATAACATTGTCAATGATAGACAGCGGGATTGAGTGCACCCTCAGCAAGTTTGCCAACACCACCAAGCTGTGTGGTGCAGTCAACACGCTGGAGGGAAGGGATGGCATCCAGAGGGACCTGGACAGGCTTGAGAAGTGGGCCTGTGCGAACCTCATGAGGTTCAACAAGGCCAAGTTGCAGGGTCCTGCACCTGTCTCAGGGCAATCCCATGCACAAATGCAGGCTGGGTGGAGAATGGAATGAGAGCAGCCCTGAGAAGGACGATGACTTTGGGGGGTGTTGATGGATGAGAAGCTCAAGATGAGCTGGCAATGTGTGCTCACAGCCTAGAAGGCCAACTGCATCCTGGGCCGAATCAAAAGAAGCGTGGCCAGCAGGTCAAGGGAAGTGACGCTGCCCCTCTACTCCACTCTGATGAGACCCCACCTGGAGTACTGTGTCCAGCTCTGGAACCCCCAGCATAAGAAGGACATAGACCTGCTGGAGTGGGTCCAGAGGAGGGCCACAAAGATGATCAGAGGATTTGAGCACCTCTGCTATGAGGACAGGCTGAGAGAGTTGGGTTTTTTCAGCCTGGAGGAGAGAAGGCTCCAGGGAGACCTTATTGTGGCCTTTCAGTACTTAAAGGGGGCTTATAAAAAAAGATGGGAACAAACTTCTTAGCAGGCCCTGTTACGGCAGGACAAGGGGTCACAGTTTTAAACTAAAAGAGGGTATATTTAGACTAGATATAAGGAAGAAATTTTTTACACTGAGGGTGGTAGGACACTGGCACAGGTTGCCCAGAGAGGTGGTAGTTGCCCAATCCCTGGAAACATTCAAGGTCAGGTTGGATGGGGCTCTGAACAACCTGATCTAGTTGAAGATGTCCCTGCTTGTTGCAGAGGGGTTGGACTAGATGACCTTTAAAGGTCCCTTCCAACCCAAACTATTCTAGGATTCAAAAGGCACAGGTACTCTTCAGTACCCAAACTGGAAGGCATAGAGTCTGTAATGCCGCATAGCGTGAGTGGTTTCTTCTGCTTGATGCATTTATTTTGCCCATCAAGATCAGCTTGCTAGTGGTGTCTGAAAGCAGGACCTTCACTGGTCATGCTGAAGAAGTGAATGTTAACACAAAGTTTGGGATTTCCAGTAGGCTTCATGGAAATTACGTACCTAAATCAGTGGTAAATGGTGGCATTTATCTCCTTTGGGATACTTGGAAAACCCCGGCCCACAAATACAAATCAATTACACCTTTGTGAAGAGATGTGTGATAAAGGGGTTTGAAAAGCTCAGTGAGAGACGGGAGGTAGTGTGAGGCCTCTGCAGAAAGGGATCTGTGTATTTAGGAGCTGAAATGCTGTCTGAATCAGCAACCGGATGAATTGGATTTGTTTCAGGGGTCAGTGCCCAAATAAATATTTGCAATAAGACGTTCACCAGCCTTTATTAAAGCTAGACTGAGGCTAGCCTGTACCTCTGAGGCTGTGAAGGAAAGAGGCATGAGATAAAAGGTTTGCATTAGTACTGATAGTTACGTTTGGGCAAGGATTTTTTTGGTCTGTCTTAAAGGCAATGTGGGACCAGGAGGTGTTTGTGAGATGACAAAAGAGGCACTTCAGGACATAATTTTTCCTTTTGGATGAATTTTTAGAACACATGAAGCTAGAAAAGCTTTGCCCTTGATAGTGTCCCATGAAACTCAGAATTTGCTTTCAAGTGAAAGCTGCAAACACACACATGGGAAGGCACAGGGCAAAACACTGCTTTGAAGGAGTTAACAACTGTGTGGGGCAGAGTGCTCTGTTGATAAAGCCTGCTTGGATTTTTCAAAGACATTTATCAAGGTTCCTCACAAAGATGTTTAAGGAAACAAAGCTGCTCTGGAAAAAGAGGGAGAGGATCTTCACTTAAATAGTTGGTTAAAAGATGAGGAATAGAGAGTGGAAGTAAATAATGAGTTTTCCTGGTGAAGGGAAGTTACCAGCAGAATACTGCAAGGTCTCACACTGAGAACCTGGATCCTTCAAATACTTGTCAGGGACTCGAAAAAGGAACAAAAAAGAAAATAAATGAGTTTTGGCAGCACAGCAAACTATTTGGGGTAGTAAAGATAGAGGCAACATGTGAAGACGTGCAGAAGGATGTTCTGAAACAGAGTGGCAGGATGCTAAAATGACAGATGAATTTCAGGGTAGGAAAATGTGAAGTGATGCACATAAAAACAATTCTGCATGTACACAAGATGGTGAGCTGTGAGATGCCAACAGGCTCTGGGGGCTTGAGGTCCTGGGTTATAATGTAGAGCTCTGTGCTAGTATTGGCTCAGTGCTCAGCAGTGATCAAAAACAAACTGAACATTAGGAGTTATTAGCAAAGGCAGTGGGAAGAAAACATGATGTAGCTGTGTAAGCCTGTAGTTGCACTGCCTGCTGCTCACTTACCTCCCGGCTCTGGAACAAACCAGAAGAAATGGAAAGAGGCTCAGAGCAGGGTTAAAATCAGAGATAAGGGGTAGTTTTTGTACCAGGAGTTTTCAAGATGACTAGGATTCCTTAGACTGAGGAAGAAATGGCTAAGAGGAAATATTGCAAAGGTATGTAAAAACAGTGAGAGACAATGAAGGTAAATAAGGAGTGATTTCTGGTGGTCTACCTCTATCCTAGTACGAAGGGGCACTGGATGAAGGGTGAGATTTCAAGTTGTGCTTCCAAAGGGGAGCGTAGACCAGGATGTGTAGTTGTAGCAATACATGTGAAATAAAGTGCTAATCATGGGTGCTGTGGCCTTTTTGTAAATGTCTAGGAAGCCTTTAATGAAAAGGTTAATTGGGTGGTGGATTGGCAGAGAGGTGCCTGGGGAGAATGGGGAGTGTTGCTGAGACAAAAGGGTGAGTGGAGGCAAATTGATTTTATTTCTGTGTACTGCAGTAAGATGGTAATTCATGCTGTTCCCTAGCTGATGTTCACTGAAATAGCAAGGCCACCGCTCAGCCCGTGGCTGTCCTGCCATTGTGGCATAGGTGCAAATTGCTCCTTTGCCAACATGTGCCATTCCTTTGGCTTGGCTTGAGGCTGACAGGACTTCAGCCCAATGGAGCACCTAGGTCTTGGGAAGAGTGTGCCCTGGGAGACCTGGGTGTCCCACAGACCCATCTTATTCTGGGGGCATGTGTGATGCTGAACTCTGTCCCTATTAATCTTGTTGAGACCTGTTCAGAACAGGGATGAGAAGGGGCAGACTCCACTAGCTTTGCTTCTCATCACTACTCGCATTGCAGCATGCTGGTACTGAAGAAGCAAAGCTGATGAGATCCTGTTCTTGGAAGCATATCTGGGTTTTATCTCTGCTAATCAAAAGATAAAGGTTAAAGGAAGCTCTAGAAGGGGGAACAACTTTCAAATTAATTTTCTAACTGGACAGATATCTTGAAGATTTTAGTGGTTGAATTGAGCTGGGATCTTTCCCCTTGCTCAGGGCAAGCGTTACCTTGTCGGGATAAAATGTTTCTGGGATCTGAGTGCCTACCAGCGATAGGGCTGTAGACCATGTCAGGCTTTTTTTTGAAGCCTCTTTTATTTCTAATATAATAGGCTGCATTTCATGAATTATCCCCAAGGTTGCTACTGTAGTTTTCTGTTAGTAGGCTACACTGCTGTTTTGTCTGCTGCTCAGTCTCTGACGTCCTAGCTCCATGTGATTACTATGGAAATCTTCTTTTCACCTGGCTGTGTAATTGTAATGTGACCATATGCTGTCCTGTCTCTTGGTGCTACCTAACATCTGTGTGGGTAGGTTGAGGGCCCTCTTACTGGAGGGTTGGCTTTGGCATGAGGGGCACACACTGTGGGGCCATGGCCAATGTGATGCTCTTCATTAGGTGCCCCAGGAGCAGGTCTGTTGTCTTCACCATGGAATGGGGTCTTGACAGTAAGGATCAAGTAGAGTTGGGTTGGGTCAAAACTGGCCAGGTCTTACTTAGAAAATCCTGCCTGGTGTTTTATTGGTGTCCAGGCATGGTAGAGACATCTGCATTGATTCTTGTATATGCTTAGGACATATAACTGCCCTGAAAAGAAATCAGTATCTCGATGAGCAGAGTTTGTTTGCTCACCTAAGCATTAGACTGAACAGATGTTCAGTGCATGTGGCTTTGTACAAGGCTGAGACTATGACTGCTCTCCCGTTAGTCTTACATTCTTTGGATTTACCCCTTTTCTTATTGCTGTTAACTTTCTTTCCTCCCAGAACTACTTTGGTGATGTGGAAGGGGAGGGCAAGAGGACTTGAATGGTGCTTTCATGGGACTTTTTTCAGAACATTAGCCCTTTGTTTAGATCCTAAATTGCTTTTAAATGTGTGACCCTCATTCAGACTTTGATCTACCACTTTTGTTTGTTTGATTCCCGCAATTTTTCTCACCTCGAAATTTTGGGTAAGCTTGAATATTGGTGTCCATTAGAAACACACAATGCACTCTGCTTATTCTTCTTGCTTATTAGCTCTTGTGAGCTGCTGCTGTTAGCTGCAAGCCTAAAAATGCTCTTTTAGGCTTGGCCAGACAGAAGAGCTTTCCCAAAGAGGAGCTGGGGGATAGCTGGTGGGAGCATTGTGGCTGCAGTACACCCAAGGAAGGTTGAGTTCTGCTGAGAAAACCATGATATAAGCTTTCTCACCAGGCCAGATTCGTGAAACAAAAAAATTTTCCTTTTACTTGTTCAAAGGCTTGTCTGCTATTGGCTTTTTCCAAATTGTGCTAGTAAAAAAAATAAAAATCCATAACAGCAAAAAAAGCTGATAGAATTTGGCCTGTAACTAGATCTGAGAATGAATAAATTCAGGATAAGAGTTCAGGAACATCAGATTTGCAATAGCATATAATAACTTGCTGGCCTGGTGATGGGTATGGGATACTGGAGAAGGCAGCATTTAACAATATGCCACAGGAGCGTTCACATGCTTGATAGGGCAGCTGCAGAACCAAAGTCATGTTCTCTCTTCTCTGCTGCTTGTGGACCAGCAATATTTCCTGAATCCAAACCTACACACCTTAGAAAAGGTCAGAGGAATGTCCTGGATTGTTCCAAGTTCCCTGCTTTGAAGGAAAACCCCTGGAAAATTGTAAGACATCTGAAATTCTGCCTTGATGCTCCACTAATTCCCTGATGAGCAGCCAAGCTCAAGTCCCTCCTGGTGCAGGCAGGTGGAAGTGAGCGTGTTGAACCCTGGTAACTGTTAACAGAGGGCTTGGGCCACCTTGTTCCTGCGGAGATCCCCATGCTCTGTGTCCTCCTGTGGCTCCTGGATTGCAGACTGGAGGGGCTCCCGTGCCCCCAAGCCCGCAGGTGGGACTGTGTGCTGTTGTACAGGCTGCAGCCGGCCCCTCTGTTTTTCAAAGCATGTTTTTCTCACTGCCGACACCAGCACGGTCTCATGAGCTGGCACTATTAGCATGTGTGTTTTCCCCTCACGCAGTGCAAGAGTAATTACCCTCTCTCAGCAGCGCGAGTGTTTCTGTTCCCTCTGATTTATGGAGGCAAAGAACTCGTTTGGAAGGATGAGTCAGAAGTAATTGAGCTCCAGGGGGGCTGTATTTCACGGCTTTTCCTCTCTTTATTTTTTGCCCTGTACTGTACCCTGCAGTTACTGGTGCTTTGGCCTTCCAGGGAATGTGTGTTAAAGCTTAGAAGTGAGCTCGGGCTGTATACTGTCTTGATTCACGTTTAAAAATCAACCTGATTCTGTAACTCAAGAACGTGACACGGGGATGATCTTTTAAGCTTTGTAATATTCTCATATGTATAATATGATTCATTGCAGGCTATTCCCAAATGCTGGGCACCTTGTACAAAATGCAGGATGGCTGTAAGAGCCGCCACGCAGGAGCATTCACATGCAGCTGCTGCTGGGGGAAACTGGCTGCTGCGGAGTTGCAGGGAGCAGTGCCGGGTTTGGGTGCAGAGCGTGAAATAAAGAGGATTGCTAAGTTCCTCCAAAAGACAGAGTCGTTTAGAGGCCGGGGAAAGCTTTAAGGAAAGGCTGGTGCTTCTGCAGAGAGGAAGCCAAAGGTGTTGCGTGTCTGAGGAGGGGCAGATTTGGAGCAGTTCGTGCGTGAATACGGTGCTGTTTCACGTTGCTGTTGCCGAGTCTGTCATGAAGACAGACTCCAAATATGCAGGGAACTGATGGCGTGGGCTACGGCAAAGGCGGGATACAGAGCCGTAAACTGACATAAGCGATAGATAGGCAGCAGATGTATTTTGTACCTTGCTGGTAAGGTCTGTGGGGTTGACCTCCCCATGATGTTTTGAGAAGACATTTGAGTCCCACAGTGGCTGGGTGAGCATCAGGGCAATGTGAAAGACTTGTGGTGGGGTGAGCTGCTGGCTGGCAACGTGGAAAGGAGTTTTTATTACCCTCTCGAAATAACTCCTGTCCTGGCGTGGTGGTGAGCCAGGCACTGGCTCTCACAGGGGCCTCAATCTCACAGGCAGGGTTTGAGTTGAGGAGCTGAATAATTTCCCCCACCTTTCTAGAAGGGCACAGCAGTCAGTCAGTGGCAACCAGCTAACCTGGGAGCCTTGGGCAATGCAATTCCAGTTAGGATGTCTGCCCCCTTTTTTTTTTTTTTCTGGCGTGGTTTCTCCTTCTTGTCCCTTGTTTAAAACTTTTCCTGCTGAAGCTTTCTGGTGATAGGAAACTGCGTGCCCACTGGTGTGGTGCCCTGTTCCCCTGCTATTTTGCACGACACCTTTGCCATTAGCTGAAACGGTCGCCTGATTCAGCCTCTGGCTTCTCCCAACTTGGGGTTGACTGATAAACCTCTGTATGAGCCGCAGTGACTGACGACTCTGCTCTTGCATTTCCATTTCTATTTACAGTTTAATTTGTCCCTCCCTCTGTTGAATGCTTCTTGAGAACACTTCAGTGGCTTTTTCCTTCAAGTGTAGCAAAACTAAACAAAAGAGTTCGATGTTTCTTTGCTGGGCTGAATAACTTACTGTTATGATTGATAATGGTGAAACTGGTTTATAATCTGTCTGAACAGTGATGCACATCATTAAAAGCCAAGCAGACAAACTCCAAGTCCTCTACAAATCTGATTGCTTTGAACAGCAGATATCTCTGGGGAACTTGGAGTGGGAGCTCTAGCTCTGAGGGTGCTTTGAAGCAAGGAGCTGAATGCATTGTAAAAAGCAATTGTGAAAACTAAGGTGATGGATCAACAGTTCCTTGATTTATACATGCCTTTGATAGGTAGAATTGTCTGTTGTAAATGGTTTTTGCTAGCTTCTAGCCAGTAATCTCTTGGTTGTCCCCACTGTCTCCCCCCTACACCTTATTTTTGCTAAAGAGACTGCACTGGCTCAGAACTAATCCCATTAGTTAATTACAGTCTTATTTTCTCTGTGGCTTCTTTAGTCTGCGGATCCAAACTGTGAATGGTGGCATAGATGGCATAGTTGTTTTTATTGGCGTGTTTTCCACCCCCACCCCCCCCTGCTGTGGCCAGCTCGGATTTGGGATGTAAATGCTTGTGGGGATTAAATGGAGAACACCAGTGTTGTGGAATCTTAAGCTATGTTTTCCTCAGGTGCATCCACTTATGCTGTTTGTCTGCAAGAAGAGTTTTAGGAAACAAATAAAAACATGATGCAAATCTGGTTAGAGCAAAAACCTCTGAGAAACTTGCAAACCAGCATTTGTGGAAAGTTTTCTGGTGAAGCTGCCAGCCTTCCTCGCATACACTTTGCAAACTGAATTTTCCTGGAAAGGTACCCAAGGTTTGCCATGTACACAGGTTTCTGGCTCTGATCTGCCATTCGAGTGACGTAACGCATCCAAGTGCTTGTTGCTTAAGCCATCCTTATGAGTGAAGGTGGTGCCTGGTGCTTTTCCCCCCGAGCATCAAATGATCGATCTATCTGTCCATCTACTTGATGGCCTCCATCACTGTCTGGTCTGACCTTTAAAACTGTGCAGTGTCCTGCCATGTGCAGCTTTCATGGATGGAAGGAGTTGTTTTTTGTTTGCAGACGGAGGCTGGTGGTAATTTGCCTCTGGTCATGTTAAATGTTGGAGGGAGATTTAAACCCAAATTCTGTGACCATTGGGCTGTCCTTCATCTCTGAGCTGAATTCCTCCATGGTCAGTTTTGTAAATGCATGGGTTGCTCACTCTGAAGCACTACCTCCCCCACAGACAGAAATACATTCCCATTTCTCTCTGTTGCTTTGGGAGCAGCTGGTGTGCTGGAGACACCGGGATCATCTAACAGTTACTGTGTTAATCAGAGCTTATTTTGTACTTTGCTACTTTGAACACAAATATCCTAAAATGGCCTGAAGATGCATGGTTGAGTAGCCACATGAAACAACTCCAGCCTTCCAACAAATCCAAAATACAGGTGGCTGCCTGGTGTTGATGTTGCCTGGAAAAGTCTTGAGACTGATTTACCAAGAAGTTACTGCTGTCAGACATCTCTGTGGCTTACGTCAAGGGACTTTGAAGGTTACTAGTAGATTGCAAGTAAGAGATTAGATTCTTATTACAGGGCAGTAAAGTTGGTCCCAAGCTACTACTAAATCACATTGGTTACCAAGAGGAGTAGAGGAGCTGCAGCAGGTGTGGAAGAGGTGTTTGCTGAGTCTCAGCCTGGGAGGCAGTGTTGTAATTCAGATGGCAGAGCGTAAGATACCAGATTGCTTTAAATGTGTTGCAACCCTGTGGCGTCAAGAGTTTGATGTGCCCCCAGGGGCTTAGGAAGGAACAGCCCCATCTCCGTGCTAGACTTCGGAAACACAAGGTATATAGAAGCCTCTCCTGCGCAAACCCCCAGAGACAGGCTGGGTCCTTCAAGGAAATGGATTGCTGACAGCTTTTAGGGAAAGCCTTGTGCTGGTTTTGATGGCACTGCTGGATAGAAGCGTTCTCACTGCTGCTGGCACTGCCTTGTTAATATTGCATCGCTCCCCTGGAACAGGGACTTGAGGATGATTTAAGTGTCTTTGTATTGTTTGTTGTTTGGAGGAGGTGTGAGAATTACAGGGGAAGCAGTGTCAGACATATGGGACTGGTGCGGGACAGGCTGGATACCTGCTTCCCAGGGAAGGCAGGGTGGAATGGTAGGGGTCTAGCAGAGGTGGAGATGAGTAATGAAGGACAGGCAGCACGGCCAGGAACAATCAACTGAAAGGGCTGCAGGCAGGACAGGCAGCTTCATTGCTTCTGAGGTAGGCTGCTGTAGGAGATGCTGCTGGACTATGGAGACACCCAAGTGCAAGACATTAGGTTTTTTTGACACTGAGTGGAACTTGGCTTGTCCAAATTCAAAAGTCTACATTGGGAGCAAAGAGCTGGGGTCGCTCCACAGTCCCTGGGGGGACAAGCAGCTGTAGAGCTTGGACCTCCTTGTCCCAAGGTAGGGATGAAAGGTAAGGTAAAGGGGCCTCCCTCTAGCCTGGGGAGGGAAAGCGCATGGAAACACCCCACCTCCTGTCAATGAGGACCACTGAGCACTGTTGCTTTCTTAGCAGTGGAGGTGTACACTTGTGCTTTCCCAAGAGCTGCTGTTAGTCTGGACCTCCAAAAAGCACAGTACAGAAATCCCGTGTGCCTGTTGAATTGCAGTGGCTGTGAGGAAACTGAGGTTTTGTTAAGGAGGTGTAGGATGAGTCAGAGGCAAGCTTGATTCCTCATCCTGCTGCCAATCTACTGCATTATGCCTCTGCCTCTGGCTTGCCTGTAAAATGGGGCTGATCCTGCTTGCTGCTGAAGCAGGAGAGGCAGTGAGACGCTGTCAAGACTTATGTGCTACCAGAGACTGTCCTAAGTGAGGCAGGTCCTAAAGAAAACAAACCTTGCTCTTTGCAATCCCATGTGAGCGTAATTTTCTCTCTGGAAAAGCTTCTGAAATGAGAAGGGCCCTGTATCTAATGAGCGCATCGAAGGACGTTGGGGGCACATGAAACAGTGCGGTGTTTCTTTTAATTCCCTGCCCTGCTATGGTAGGGCAAGAAGTCTTTTTAATTTGATCTAAGGTCCTTTTGCTGATAAAGATACAGAATATGGATGCAAAAAAAATCTTTCTGCTGATGACATTTGGAGATGAGTATGTTTCTTCTAGATTTTACCCGGAGGGTATGTTGTTGTGTGTTTTGACTTGTTAAGTAACTGCAAAATATCTCTATGCTGGGCAAAGGTTTGGTGCGGTGCCACCACATGCATGATTACACTTCTTCCTTCCCTGCCATCCTACATCTCCCTTTCTCTCTTCTCAGTATTGTCCACATAAAATGAAATTAAAAAGGCAAGTGGGCAGCCACTAAACCCAGGAGGCTCTGAATGCTCTCCTTCCTGGGAAGGACCTGAAAGCAACAGGTAGGTTTTAGTTTGTTCCAGAATTTTAGGTGGGAAAAACAAGGTTGGAAGATACAGTTGTTACAGCTGTAGCATGAAATTATATATCCTTTGGATTAAGAATTTTCCTCTTTGTGATTTATATCTTTATCTTGATATTTTAAATAAGGAATTCTGTAATTTATTTTTTTTCTGCAGCTTGAAAACAGAATTTCCATGGGGTGCGAGGAAGAAGTTTAGGACTGTTCATTCCAGTACAAACTGAAATTGGGAGCCTTCACAGCATGTTAAGACTTGCACCACTTATAGAGGAGACACATGCTTCCCTCTGGGAAGGGGCATGGGAGCCGGATTGGAGCGTCCCTTCTGCTGGTTCCCTCCTGCCAGCTCCAGGCCAGTCACAGAGAGGACCTGACCCTGGTTATGCCCCATCTCCAGCAAACATCTGACCTGTCGAGTCGTAGAGATGCTCAATTATTTTGATGAGCGATTGCCTTTTGACCTGGGAAAATGTTCTGCAAACTTAGCAAACCCTATCAGCTTGACGTGAATTGGCATCTCCGTTGGAGATCGCCAGGCGGTGTTTTGCAGCCGTGCTTTGCTTTGCAAGGACATTGATGGTGATTTTAATGAGTCTGGCCCTGAATGAGAGGAGCATTTCTTGCAGTTGACGGGGGCCTCCAGGGTTGACCTCACTGGCTACCCTACCCCAAACCCTGGCTTATCCTGGCCTCCCCCACCAGCCTTGGAGCGGCCAGATCGCCCCAGGCTGCTCATGTCCTCTGGGATTCATCCCTCCTGACCATACCTGTTCAGAGGGGCTTGCAGAGGGGTGTCTGTGTCTGTCCCCCGACACCCTGCAGGATTGCTTTGGGTTTAGTTAATCAGCAGAGATGGTGTTTCCTGAGAAGGCTTACCCCATGGCCTGCTTCCAGCCCAATATCTGTGCCCTTTTTATTATTCAAACTGAAATAAATAAATACATGAAAAATGTGCTTCTTTAATTGCTATTAGAATACATTTGCTTTTCCCTTAGGAATGGCAATAAGCAACCAAAATGTCATCTGTATTTTCTTCTTTTCACTATCTGAGACCTAGAATAGTCCTGCAGACCCACCCCCCTTCAAGCTCAGTCCAGCTCTTTCCAATTGCATCTAATGAGATTCCCCCCTCACCTTTTTTCCTTCCCCTGAGGACAGTGGCTAACCTTGTCTCTACACTCCAAACCAGCAGCTACTCTGGGGTAGATCATGATGGGATATTATAGACCAGCACTGCACATGGACTATTGAGTGTTGTTTCATAGGTCAGGTGGTGAGAAGCCCATGTTTCCTCTGTTTTGTCCTTTATCCATTTCACTAATTATTTATCAGCCCTATAACAGCAGTGTCCAGAGGCCTCTGATCAGGTTCCACTGTGCCTGGGCATGGTTCAGAGAATCCTTTTGGGATGTTAAATCAGGAGTATGAGGAAGAAGAGGGTGGCTGTGGCTCTGGATGAGGATGAAGGGTCAGGCAGATGAAGTGTGTGGTACCAGAGCAAGGAGCTGCTAAACACAGCGTGTACCTGGTGGCATCAGCTTCTTTTTCAGCATGTTAGTGATAAGGTGTCTTGCTAAAAAGGTCACTAAAGAGACAGTCCCGGAGTTTAACGTGATGCTGGCATCCCAGTTACCTAGACTTGCACTTGCAGGGCTTCATTTGCAGACTAGCATGTTCATGGCAGTGTGCGCCACCTCCGTGGCTGTGCGGATACCTTATCTCTACGAACCTGTACTGCAGACTACAGCTGGTGGGTCAGGACATCTGTCCTGCTGGTATCTGCAGGCTTGGAAGGACTGGCGCAGAGGAAAAGGGAAGATGCTTTGCTTGAATTCATATCTTGGCATCTACAGCACTTAATTTTATTTTTGCATTGTTAATTAAGTTGTTTTTTGTTGTATTGCCATAACTCCCTCTGGTGGCTAATTTGACAGTTTAACCATGTGGTTTGATTGATTTTTTTTCTATATCTAGATGCAGTATAGTTATGTCTTGGAGACTACCTTGGATGGAAGAGGTGAGGAGCTCATGCCCTGTTGGGGCAATGTGTTTGCTGCCTGTTCCTGCCGTGCAGGTTTGCCTCCCTCTGTGGCTGAGTAAACTTATTGCCCTGATTAATTCTCCTTTGCCTCACAGCTACAGAGTGTGTCTGTGGTAACTGAAATCCTCATCAGAAGGGTTTGCTGAGTCTTCGCTGTGCTGCCAGGCTGCAGACAGTAGAGCTGTGGCCAGAGATGCCAGTGAGGCCATGCCTGGGAGTGAGTTGTTGCCTGCTCTGCAAGCACCACTGTAAAAGGAAATGCCAGGTACTGCGGGAGCACCGTGCTGTGGAGATTCCCAGGAGTTATCCAACATAGCTAGCGGTTATTAATGCCACACTGAAGCTGAGACAGGCAGCTGTGCTGTGCAGAAACATCTCTCCCAGCTGGAAGACTCAGAGGTAGCTCAGAGTTTTGGTCTCTGGACTGCTTGGTCGCAGCTCTGCATCCTGCACTGGGAGCATCACCTGCCTTTGTGGGCATCGCTGCTCCCTGCTCAGACGGACACCTCTGCCTGCTGGCTCCCTGCCCCGCTTCCCCATGGTGGAAACAGTTTGTCTCTTCCACAAGCTGTTCGTGTCCCCAGCCATGGGGCATTTTAAGACATTGGCCCTTCTGTGCCGCAGATATAAAAATACATACAAGTCGCCTTTGGCTATGCCATATAGACACCACAGGAGAGTTGTTTAATAAATAAGTACTACATTCCTGCAAAGGCATCAGTTGTTTTTATGTTTTTATATATATGCACACTTCTGCAGGAATTTTAGTGCAAAAATAATAACTAACAGGTTCCCCTTTCCCCGGCATAACAGAAAGAAAAGCCAGATACTATCTCTTTTTTCTCTGGGTATTATTCCTTGCTGCTTGGTATTGAGTTTAATTAAATTCTGGACATTTAACCCTTAAACAAAGTTGATGGATTATGTTTAAAACTATATGCTAGCTGGAAGTATTGTGGGGATAGTGCTGAAATGCTCGGGAGCTGTTGTGGCAGGAAAGCAGTCTTCTCCCTCTCTGGCTCCTATGGGCTTACCTTGATTTAGTGCTGAAATGCTGGGTCCCTAATCAGCTGAGAAGCTGAGACATAGGTGGTTTGGATCAGATTTAAAGTCTGACCCATATCCTGATGTATTTTGCCTGTTTAAAAACAGAATTTGGGGTTTGCTCCTCTTTCCTTCTGCTTTTCTTTGTGCTGATATAACTGCTGAACTTGGGAAACTTATGTGTATGCCAAGCTAATATAGGAAATGGGGGGGGGGGCGGAATTGGCCTTTTTGGCACTGGCTGAGTTACCCCAGGTGTGTTTTGGTGAGAAGAGGATGGAGTTGGCTGTTTTCTTGTGTAACCAGTAGGTGTACTGGACTGAACTCTGCGTTTCCTTATGTGTATTCAACACAGCAGTGCAAGAAGTCTAACCTGGGATGCGTCTGTCCTCTGAGGTAGAGGGGGGTGTGGGGATTCCCCTGCCACCCCCAGACTGGGAAGAAGCAGTGTGGTCATGCCTGGGGATGCTGAGAGCGTCCTCTCTGACTGCTGGCACTTGTTCCCTTTTTTCTGTCTAACTTTGGGCTGTTGAGGAGGCCTTTGTAAGGTGGCTAGTGTGGGAAGGAGGGGAAGCCAAGAAGCAGAGATGAGGAGCGAAGTCTGAGCTGGGAAAAGGCAGGCAGTAACTGTCTTGTCTGGTCAGGGCTGAGCTTAAATCCTCCTTGAAAGATCACATTTCCCTGGTGGGTCACGTAAGGGGTAAGTTACAGGCAAGAGGTTAAGCAATGCAATTCTCTTTTTAGCATTTGTAAGAACACTAAATCTGCTGACTGAAGCTGGATCCGTAAAACTACAAGAAATACCTGAATGAATCAATGCGATCCGTTACATTTTGCAGGTATAAGGGTACCACAGGGGAGAGCAGTGGTGAATCCTACTGGGAGGGTTAATCCTCCCTTGAGCTGCCGCACACAGACCCAAGTTCTCAGTTCTGAGAGACCTGGGAAACCAGCATGAAGCTGGACCAGAGGAGAGAAAACGCTGCAGTAGCAGCAAGACTGTGCTGCCTGTCAGGCTCCCTTTTCAGGGGGGGTTACAACCACAGATGCACTGTGGTGAACTCAGGGGCTTGGGCAGCAGAGCCGGGCACTGGAGGTGCTGCAGACCCAGCCGGAGTGCTCCTGTCCCTTTGTGCCTGAGTACTTGTCAATGTGGGTGCCAAGAGGAGGAAAATTCATCGTGACCTGAGCGTGGTTCTGCTGGTGGTACGAAATTGGTGGGCTCCTCACCTAGGCCTTGCTAGACATGCATCCCATGTTCCCAGCTCTGCCTGCCTCTCACCTGTGCTTTCTCTGCCAGGGAATTTGTGACTCTGGGAAAATTGGTGATGGAGGAGCTGCAGCTTCTTTAGAGAGAGCAGGAGTGTGTTTGGGGTAAATGCCCTAGCACAGTGCTTGGAGACTTTCCCTGAGGGTTTTGACACATCTCAAAAGCTGGTGGTTGAGAACTGGACCTGGGGGAGCTGCCTGTGTTGCGCTTGCTGTGATTTGTTGTGGCTGGAAAAAAAAAAAAATAAAAAATCAAACCTGCAAAACCGGGGAATGTATTACAATAATTGACTGTAGGGTAAAGAAAGTGAGGGACATCCTGGACGTGGAGGAAATTAAATGGAAAGTGGTATCGAGTTTGTGGGATGGAATTGCAAAGAGCTCTGTTTGCAGGCTGGAAATTAATTATTGGATTTTGTCTAAAGCTGAGCTTATGTAAGAGGCATGTCTCCAGTCTTCCAAACTTCGCCACCTCAACTCTTTGCTTCTCTGTTTGTTAAAGAACCATAAGTAACGATCTACCTGGTGACAGCTCAAGGCAGCTCGGTGGGGCTGGGTTGCGAAGACTGCTGGTGTTTTCATTCAGGGATGTTTTAGTTTCAGATTAAATTTTAGTTAACTGAGAGTGAATCAAATCTGTCTGCCTGTCACCAAAAATGCAAACCCCTACAAGCTCTCCATGTGCCACTTGAACAGGGATGTGGCGCATCCCAGCAGAAGCAGGGTAAGGAGGACGTTGGGTTGACTGAGATCTCCCAGTTCCTCCAGGGATATGGAATTGCCTGTGCCTTTCTCTGGCAGCTAAGAAAAGTGGTTGCTTTGGCCAACACTGCCCACACTTTGGCTTCTCTGATGCTGCTGGACTCGGGCGTGTTCAGGATGGGACATTCCAGTGGGAAGCACAGGGTGTTTGTTGGCAGCAGCTGAGTCTCTGCACTGGTGACTATTTATCTGCAAGAGAGATTCAGAAGTAAAGGATTTTGACTGTTACAGTAGGGATATTATTACTTCCTGTATATTTTTGTGGGTATCCCACAAGAGCCCAGATCGTAGACCCGGGACTGGTAGGCAGTTGTCAGACACAGAACAGTGTTTAATTCATTGATTGTTCTGCCAGAACCTTGACAGCTGTTGCGCGCTTTTCCTTTTTAATTTTCCCACATGCAGAGAGCAGCTGAGTATTTTTCTCTATATGTTGACCTTTGTTTGAAATGAAAGCAAAAGAAAATTGTAGAAAGCCCCAGTGAGAAAGCCAGGAGTCGGTCTCCTTTAATGTATCACATGGCTTGTATCTCACGGAAAGGCCATTTGTCTGGTTAAAATGTTTTCATCAAAATTCTTTTTCTAGGAGAAATGGTTTTTCAAAGGAAGCAAAACATTGCTGAAAATTCTTGCTATTTCAGTTTTTCATATTTTACCAAAAGACATATTTGTTGCTCATTCTGTTTTTTTTTCTAGCAAATGGTGGAAAATGTCAAGCATTCGAGACTTCAATTTTTGTCGTAGAATACGTCCTTCCTGGTTTTCTGATTGTTCCTTATCAGTGCATAGAGAAACTCTCTGTATATGATGTTTTTTCACAAGCAATTCTGATGAAAAACAAAACAAGAGGAAGGAAGTGATGCTTGCCTCAGTGCAGTATACAACAGTGCAGGGGTCCTACCTGTGAGCTTACTCTATCCTCAGAAGAAGAATATAGGAGAGAAGAAAATTAAAGTTGCCCTGAAGCTCTGCGAGAACGTATTTAAGTGGAAATAATAATGATACAATTATTTTTTCCATAAAAATATCATTTAGTTGAAAACTTAATCCTTCTAAAAAGAAAACAACAATGACTTAAAAAAAAAACAAACCCATAAAAATCTTTACTACAAAATTGCCTTGGGGATAATGCAGTTAGTGGTGGGAGATTCCTTTAGTGCTGCTGTTCTTATGGAAGTTTATTGCGTTTTATTTTTAATGACGAGAATATTCAAAATATACCAGCAACAAAGACCATATTCTAAAATTGTGTCTTTTGTTGGATGTGCGTAAGTTTTCTGCTGAGGTGGAGTGGAGGATGGCTGGGGTAGCTGTACAATGCAGTGTGGTGCTGGGTCAGCTATCTTTTACTAGTGTTTTGATTTTTGGTTTTGTGTCTCTAATATTTATGGAAATATATTTTTATGTCTATGTATGGTCAACGAGATCACTGGGATGGTTTGCTAGTGTGTTTCAATAGGGGGTTTTGCCGATTTCCCCGCTCCTTCCTGCCCCCTTTTTCCCCTTTACTGGAGCAACCCTGCTGCTGAGGGATGTTATTCTCAGTCCCTAAGACTTATTTCCATATATAATTCAATGAGGAGCTGAAATGTGACTGCTGTATAGCACACTTGCTCAGTGTCTCTGGCCCCTTGCATTGGTTATCCCTGTGGGGCCTTTTCACAGGGAGAAGCATGCAACTGGGAATAGGATGTCAGTACCTAAAAAAAGGAGTTATCTTCTGTAAGATTCAGAGGGTAGAGGCAAGTCACTTACTTAATTTTGCACTGGATACAGCAAAGATTCAACAGACCTCGGATAAACTGTTGGAACCAGCGGCCAGATCGTGAACTAAAATCCAACCCTGTCATTTATGAATAAACGCGCTCTGAATACAGCCTGCTTTTAAGATGTAGGTGATGGGCATTAAGAGGAGCTCCTGTGGAAGTGCAGTCACAGTTTCCAGCTCAGCTTACTGCTTTCTGATCAAAGGGCTCTGTGCTCAGACCGCTCAAGTGTTAGTGTGCGAAGTAGGCAAAGCCTCGCAAGCGTCGCTTCAGGCTCAGCATAATTAATGGTAAAGTACGACTCTCTTCAACATATTTGGAGGGAGCGGAGGAGAGGCTTGTGGCAGAATTTGGCAACACCTTAATGACCTGTGTGTCCTTTCTTAATGTGCAGCATGTGCTTGCTGAGCCCGTGAGCCCTGCCGCAGTCGGCACCGGGCCGTTGCTGCCCTGCCGTGCAGCCCGGTGAGAGGTACCCTGGGCAGGCAGCCGGTCTGTGGCATCACCTGCGGTGCCATTTCCAAGCTGCCGGGCTCTGGTGTTTGGGAGAGAGCTGACAGGACTCCCCTGTGCTGCTTTGTTTCAAACTGTTGTGTTTTAGTCGTTTAAAGTGAATGATGGATGAGCTTCCCGTGTGGATTTTGAAGGGTCTGAAAAATGTGACAGGATTGCTTCCATTTCTCACTTTATAATTCTGACATAGGAAGGGAAGATGAAGAATGTGAGGCACCTTCCTTTAAATTTGCAAGACTTCTGCCTGATGTGGTTAATAATTAGTATTTCTGATAGAAATGGAATAAAGACCTGGGAGCGTGGACCCAGGGGAAGAGTGCTGGATAGACTGCAAGTGGGAGGGGGACGTGCAGCTGGTGCAGTTGTTATCCCGTGATGGGCAGGTAGGAAGATTTACATGGAATGGCAGGGTGGGGTGACCCCTTGGAGCAGAGGCCCTGGTGCAGCTGAGGTAAGCTATGAGCTTCCCTAAAGGCAGAATGTACATGCAGATGCTCTTCTTTTTTCCCTTTGTTAAATCGAGAGCGCCACTAATTATTTTAAACCTTTCCTTTCATTTTACTGTGTGTTTTGGTTGACCTGAGAAGTATCAAGTGACACATCTGACCTTCTTTGACTTTACCTGAGCACTTATTAGCTTTTTCATTTGGATCTGATGTCACCCCTCTCAACACTTGATTGAAGGCCTGGGGAGGTACCGCGTCTTTAAGCAAAATGATTTTTTTTCATCTGACTGCGTGCAATGCCACTGAGATATAGAGGCTAACAAAGTAAAAACAAAGAAGAGCAGAAACTCGCTTCTGCTCTCTGCTGCGTAGAAATCCTTTTGTTCTCTCAAACTTCCTTCCACCAGCGTATCAGAGACAGCAGTAAGAACGTGTGTGTTTTCTGCTTCTCTTCTATTAACTGGGATGTATTTCCATACAGTACGCTATCATGAGACTGGCAAGTCCTAACAATTCCCAGTAAGGCCACAGATTTTTAAATGACGAAGCTTTATAAGAGCTGTGATACAGAAAGGTGGTACATGGCCACACTTCTTAGTTTGCCTGTTGATTATTTGCCCTGAGTGCTCAAGTTGGTCTTTTCTGTGAGTAGTTGAATGTTTGATTGAAATTTGGGGTGGGGAGGAGATCAGCAGCAGCTCAAAAAGAGAAAGTAAGGTTCAAAGCCAGCCTGAGTCTCAGTTTTATTTCTTTCATTGCCTTTTGCAGTCCATGGGGAGTCTTTATTTCAGTTTGCATGAAGTTGCCTTTTCTGTTCGCTCTTTGTGTCTCTGTTTCTGGGTGTTTTATGTTATTTTCCGACTGCTGGATTTTTTTTTTTCCTAATGTAATGTCTGCTCACACTTGGTATCTTTTATGGTTGCTTTTGTCTGTGACTGCGGCTCCTGAAATCAAGACACCAAGACTCAATAATGAAATTCATTAATCACCTCTGCACAGTGTAGGTACCGTACTGGGTGCAGCAGGGGTGTGTGTGCCTCTAGCGAAGGAGGGTTCTTTATTTGCTTTCCTCAGGCTCACAAACTCTTCCCCAGTTGCCAGCATCCTGGAGCCTGGGGAAATAGTAATGAGTGACCACACCAAGTGCTAGGAATTGGTGAGAGGGTCTAACCTGGGGGAAGGGGAAAGCAAAAAGCAGGAACTGGTGTTGTAGGTACCCCTTACCTCTCCACAGTGTGGTACATGTTGCATCCTATGCCTTGTAAGAGTGCTCTTCAAGGTGTGGTCAGGCACCACCGGTGGGGTGTCTGCCATCAGAAACCATCAACTCAAATGTCTAGATATACAAAAACATGCACACACTGCTCCCCAAGCCTAAAATCACAGCAAAAAGTATAGTGTGTTGGGAGGGGAGAACAGAAATAACGAGTGACTATTCAGGGACTAACCTACTGTTCACTTGATTGTAAATGCAAAGCAGCATGGTGGCAGTGGACTAGCTGGCCCACAGAATTTCCTCCAGAAGGCAAACTTGGGCTTGGATTTAACCCTACCACACAGTAATCAAAATGTGGTCAGATGGGGAACCCGCACCGCTCTTTGAGTCATCCAGTGCCCACCCCATGCATTCCCACCCTGCCAGATTTGGGGTGCACAGACACAAAAGACTGGTTGCATGAGATGTTTATTTGCCTCTCCTCCCATGTTATAGGGGAGAAGTCCTTGTTTCCTTAAACAGTTTCAATCCTAGTGCGTCTGGTCATATGTGCCAGCTCCCTTGTAGGCTCCAACATAGCCGCTGTTGTCCGTCAGATCCTGGCGGCCAGCAAGACCTTTCCCTTTGCCACTCTCATCAAAACGCTCTTTGTGGCTTCCAGTGTATTTGCTAGTGTCTGTCAGCCTCTCGACCCCACCAACCTTGGTGGCTTTCTGCAAGAAAGGAGGCCAGCAAGAGGCAGCCAGCATTAGGAAATGGCTCACAAACACGCTCTTCCCTACATGTGAGGACAGCACACGTCCCTACAGCAGGGACAAATGGTCCTGTGGCAGCTCAAGGTACACAGTGGGTGAGGAAACTCATACTCACTGTGGCACCCACACTGCCGGGCTCCTTCCCCTCGATGAGGCCATACACAGCCTGCAGTGCTTCCTCAGGCGATTTGCCCTTGAAGCGCTTGCTGCAGAGCTCCTTCATGGCCTGCTGGAACTCAGCGAAGGTGATGGTGCGGGCACCCTTGGTCCTATGGCAAGGGGAGACCAAGAGGGAAGTTACCTTGCCACTGGGTAGCAGTGGGATGGGAAACCGCCAGGGCTGCCTCCCACACTAGAGCCTGCCGGCCTCCTGCTGTTCCTTCCTCCTGCCCGGCTGAGCTGCCCACCGTGCCTCCCTGCGACACTCACTTGACTTTGTTGAAAACAATGTCAATGTCAGTGCTGGTCACGGCTTTCCCATCCATCACACCACACTCTTTGCACATCTTGGAGAAGTTTTTCCCTGTCATGTCGTTGCCACTAGCAGATGTGTCACCGTACACCGCAAATTTACGGAAAGCTTTTTCTACCTCCGACATCTTGCTGCTGTGGAGAAAAGAAGTTGGTGGGGAAGGAGCTGAGGACCATCTGCAGATGCTGGATACACACTCATGTCCCATGCACCTTGTCTCCAGCAGAGCAAGGGGCACTATGGGACAACCATGATGATGACACAGAACACATGGGATCCAGGCAGGATCAGGGCAGGAATGGGTTGGGATCTGAGACAAGGCAAAGGAAGGATGGAGGTGGGGCTCTGGGGTGAATTAATGACTGCTGCATGTGAAATAATGAGGCATCCAAAGCTTCTGAACCTCTTGAAACACAAGTTTTGGTTAGACTGTCTCAGCTTACAAATGCCTGCATTTGTTATTGATTTATGCCTGAATTTGTTATTGATTTACGCTTTGCCTGTTAGTTGATGAGAGTCCATATTTGTCTTCCAGGCCCCATATAAGTGCCTAAATCTCACAGACCTTCTTGCAAGTAGTCACCAAGGAGTTGTCCCCATCTTTCCCCATCACACTTCATCCTCTGAATTGCTCACTGAACTAGGTTATCCTCCTCCTGACACCAGTCAATTTTCTGCTACTGATCAACTTAGACTACTGCAACCAGGTATTGGGGATCTCTGAGAACATAAAAGCCATCACTCGCATTGTAAATCAGTCCACCACAACTTGAGCAGCCAATTTCTGCTGCTTGTGAGACACTCTCGAATCCTTTTTAAATACCCAGCCTCTCTTACAGCCTTGTGCTTCACCCAAGGGCTCTGGGTCTCAAGGTTGTTTGCAGGCTGCCATTTAACGTAAATCTTGTGTGGGTCTGCACCTCTCTAAAGCGAAAGTCAGGCAGGCTTGTACCAGGGAGGTGTGCTGCGAGCGTGAAGGGGGCAGCAGGGATCTCTGGTTGGCCTTGCCAGGGACTTCCCAGGACCCTTCCCTCCCTCCCTCCCTCCCTGGGAGATGTGGACCCAGCTCACCTGTGTAAGCCCGCAGCGATGGTAATGGCACTTTCCTTGCTGTCCTGGACACAGTGGGCACTCGGAGCCGCACCTCGTGCCTCGTGTGCTGGTTGTCACCTAGCACCCATGCATGTCACAGAGCACGGAAGGCCCACCACAAGGTGGGGGGGGGGGGAGAGAAGAGGAGGGGACAACTCTGTGGTGGTCCAAACCCCTGTGTGTTCCAGAGGGAGGAGTGGGCACCGGCAAACACTGCCAGAAGCAGAGGATGGTGAGGCTGGAGGAGATGGCCAGGCACTGTGTGGCCATTGACGCAGCAGCAGGAGAGCAAATGTGCTCACATGTTCTGCACTCTGTGGTAGATATGGAGATAATCTTTACCTGGCCCAAAGTGGAAGAGGGTTGAACTTTAATTGCTTGCATTTACCCTTGGCTATGTCCCTGTGGCAGGTCCAGCTCCTGGCTGTCCTGTGGGAGCAAATGCTTCTGCACCCAGGACGTTTCAAAGCCCAAGATTTTGATTTCCAGTCTAATCACGTCAAAAGCTATTGCCTGCTTTTTCAAATTCTTTATGCAATTTGTCTTATCTCTTTTCAATATCCGTGTCTGAAGTCTGCTCCGTTCTGCCTGTGTGTGCAGGGGGATTGGGTGGGTCCTGATGGCAGCAGAGAGAAGTGAGGTGGGAACAAATGCTTTTTTGTTAGGGCTGCAGTTCAACATAATGAAAGTAACAAACGGGGTCGGAGGTGCTGCCGTGGGTCCTGGAGACTGCGTGAAAGGAAAATGAGAAGGGGAGTTGTGATGCCCTGGAAAAGATTTTTAAATCCTTGTTTAAACTTTACAAAGTCAATTGAATTAACATCAGCTGCAGTTGGATTCTCATCTTCTTGGTGTATGTCCCTCAGTGAAAGATGCAAAGTTTCTGGCATAAGAACATCATTAGCGGAACACCTCCACCCTTTCAGGCATAATTGCATGTCAAACTGGACCCTTTCCCAAAGAATTGTGAACATGATCAGACGCCCGGTGGGGATCCTCCCATGACATGTGAGATGGCTATGGAAGTAATTGCTTTCCTCTTCCCAGCCTGCAAAAGACCAGACTGTTAGATGAATGTGCACCTTGGGTCAATGATTGATACTGTGGAAGACAGAGTTGCTTTGATTCCATCAGTTTTAATGATGTGGGGTTTTGTTTTGGTTTTTTTTTTTTTGAAACAATTATCTGTGTTTTTTCAGATTCCTCACTGTTGAGAAGTTTTCACATTTTTTCATTATATCTGTCTCTCCACACCCCCCTTTCTCACCCCCACCAACCGTTTATTTTTAAATGACAGAAATTTCCTGTTATTGAGCAGCAATTGAATAGTGTTCCTGAAGCAGTGGAGAGGTGCTGATGGTGCTGTTGATGGAGGCATGTGGCTGGTTGTGCTGGAAGGAAGCAGAATTTGGCTCTGCTATTAGCTCCTTCATAGGAGAGGATGAGACTATGGTTCTTTCACCTCCTTTGAGATCTCCTTGCGTGTCCCAGACTACCCTAACCCATGGAAGCTCAAATGATGTTTTAACAAAGGGTTTTACACCTCTGTGCTGTCCTTCCTTCCCATCTTTTACAGGGATCTGCGGTCTGTCACAATTATCATGCCCCAGCTGTAACACACTTTTCAGCTGGGTCATGGAGAATGACATCCAGATCCAGAGATTTTGTTTTCTGCTTTCAGCTGCTGATTGAAATTAAGGTCTCAGTTGCACCCCGAAATTATGGCTAGCCAACAGATTATTGGGATAAGGAGAATGCTCTGCGTGGATGGTGTCTAAAATGCTGCACTGCAATAGGTGACAGTTGGAGAGCAAAGTGACCTGCAGTAAGTTGGTGCAAAACTGAAGTTGAGGATGTGTGAGGAGAACAGGAGACTGGAGCTGTTTGGGGCTGGAAGGACATGCGTAGGATGCGGTTGGACTCGGCCCTCCCATTGCTAGCCTCAGAAACAGCTGAACTGCTTCATATAAAATCTCACCCTTCCTCCAAGATTTTATATATACACAGATATATATGTGCAAGTGTATGTACAGCCTGAGGCAAACACCTGACATGAAAAATGTCATCCCAATCCATTCAAATTTGCTAGAGATTTAAGCAACAAAAGACAGAGTCTTATAATGGAAAATAGAGTGCTCCCAGCGCAGCATACAGAGTCCAGTGAATTGAGAAAAACGCCACTTGAGCTGTATTGAATGGATTGTGTATTGAACAGATCACGTATTGAGCTGTGCCGAATGGATCACCGAGGGCGTTGTTTCCAGGTGATGAGCATTACCAGTTGGTCCTTTCAGAGAGGCTGAGCAGAGGCATGTGTAATTGTGTGGATAGGTACGTAAGCATCCATGGCTGGATTTTTACCTGGTGTAAATCAGCTTAGTTCTGGGGGCTTCAGAGTGGCCCTGGTGATTACCTTGGCTTAGGCTGAAGCCTGTGCTGATGGAATTAACAGGGAGTGCCAGGCTCCTGCCCTTCTCAGTCTTTCCATCCATCATCGTCCCCTGGGCTGCCAGCTCAAAACTCACGGCTGGAGCATTAAAAACTCAAGAGACAGGATTAAAAATGAAAGTGTTTAAAGAAAAAAAAAAGTTTCTCTATCTTTTTATTTTTAAAACTAATTTTGCAACTTTTCTACGCGCTTGGGTCACATTTTCAAGATTTTCTGTTGTTTCTTTTGCAAAACTAGAGGCTATCTTGGATTCACACAAATTTAGGACCACAGAGAAAATGTAAACATGGTGAGACTTGAGATAAAATTAGATTGACAATGCTGAGCTGCTAACTCTATACTGGGCTAAGTCATCATTATTTGTATTTGCTGGAGTCCAGAAAAGGCTTAGCTCATGTTTTGAGCAAAGCCAGCAGTCACATCCTGCTTTCTTAATTGCTGTTTGATATGAAGCATGATAATTTCCATTATGAAGCCAGTTTTAATTAAGCAAACAAAACCCCTCTGCTCTTTTTTCTGGCTAGCTTTTGATGACTCCTTCTGAGCTGCGACAGACAGGTTTCGATGGGCTCTTCAAACTTGGCAAGGTTTAGAAGCTGTAATAAAACAAGGAACCATGTGCATGGCCTTAAGCAGTAGCTTTGCATGGTACAGAGGCCATTAGTGCTTGCCACTGGCTACTGAGTAGGATTTTAGCCATCAGTAGACAGTATGTGCTGTGTTGCTTGGGGGTCTGTAAGGTGGTATGTAGCTGAATGCAATAATTTAGGGTATCAAGGGAGCTTAAACTAGCAGGAGGGTACTTTGTCCTGGGTGCTGCAGCTTCTGCCCAAGAATGCAACTCCAATTGCATTGGAGGGAGGGCCATAAATCCCGAATTATTGTTATATTCTCTCTGATGGAGGGAGAGTTAGTCCTGGCCCTTGTTGCAGAGGAACAGTTATAAAACACTAGGCCGTGGCCAGAGTCAAGGCCAAGACTGGCAGATGTTTGAGCCATTTTCTGCAGGGCGTGTGCGTGGGTTTCTATGCTCGAATTAGGACTCCTTGGTGTCTTCCATGGGCTTTGAACGAAAGATGTGGGAAACAAAGGACAGCCTGCCTCGAGGTATCTGAGTGGGCTCGTGGTGCTGCTTGCGCCATGTGTGACCTGCAGCTTCCTGAGAAAGCCCAAAAAGATGACTCCAGGAAAAGCAGGAGACCCATCCAGGTATCGGTCATCAGGGCACGTGGAATGTGGGCTGAGAAAGTCACTGGGGGGCTGATGAATCACAGTAGCAGTGTGGAAAAATCACTCACTGCCAAAGGGCAAGGGTACGGTTTAACATAGGCAGATAGATGTAGACAGCAGGTAATTTATTTCTCCCCATCACTAGTAAATATTAATGGTATATAAATAATCTATAACAGAGAACCTGATACCTGAATAAATAATGGCTAAGGTAGAGTTTGAGCAGGCATGTGACTTGTTTCGCTTTTTGCTTCCCTTTGGACTAGCGAGAGAGTTAATGAAACGCTTAACTCGGGTCCCTGAGCATGGCCACAGGAGTCTTAAGATGTAAAAATCTTTTAGGCCTTCAGGTTGTGGCAGTGTTTTGCAGGGGGGTGGAGAGGCCGGTGGTTTCATGGTACAGCCGGACAAGGCTAGATGGGTACAGGTGGGGGAAGATTGGTTCCGCTTACATTCCCGTGTGGTCTCACTGCATCTGTGTGAGGAGGAGGAAGATAAATGAGCGTTTGTGAAATGCGAGTTCTCCTTGCACCGACAACTAAAGCGGTATTATATTGCTCATTTTAAGATTGTGGGACTTCCTTTCCCCCACAGTTCCCTGTGAAAAATTTGAGCTAAAACCAAACTTTTAGATATAATCCCAATTTAACAAGTTAGTATAATTTACAACTAATTATAATACTCTGCTGCTTGAGTCCTCCTTCGTCCTTTGAGTTGGATGATATTTAGCCACAAGTAGTCTTTTCCCAAACCACTCTTACAATCCTTACATTAACTGGGTTCCTTCCCACGCTGGTTGTGCTAACGGCCACTTTAAATATTAATACCCTTTTACTAATCGTATTGGTAATATAGCTGGGGCTGCTTAGTTGTGGTCCAACTGTCCTAGTGGAATGAAATACATTAAGTATCATTCCCCAGTGAGGCTGTAATTCATAAAAGCACAGTGGACGGTATGTTGTGCCTGTCTGATGTGTTTTAGAGAACATCTCTGCTGATGACTATACTTTGGGAAATTGGAAGAACGTTTCCCCAGGACATATAAAGTGGCTGTCTATTAGGGACGTGCAGAGGATGTGTCAGGCTTTTGAGAAACGTACTAGAAAGAGAAATTAGGTTTGAAAAAGCTGATGCACTGAGGAAGGCAGGCAACCCCTTTTTTTTTTTTTTTCAGAGGTGGACAAATCTGAATTCTGTTTAGGCATGCCTGCAATTTTAGAGCTGCATGTACAGGCTCACGAGGGATCAAAATAACATTTTCAAGAGGCTGGCAGAACTTGTCTGAAACAATGGTACCTCATTAGCAGATACTGATCCTATCAGAAAAGAAGTGGTGTCTCTTGCTTCACTGAAGAAAATGCTGCCTTAAACCCTCTCTCCCCCAGCAGGAAGAGAGGGAATCTCTAGGTAGCTGTGATTGAGGGTTTGAGCAGAGCAATCCGGAGGGGGACCAAGGGTTCAGACAAGACTGGGGAACGCTGCAGGACTGTTAATCCCGTTTGCTTTATTAATGGGCCACGTTGGAGGAAGGGAATGTGTTTGGAGTCCACGTACCCTCAGCACTCTGCTTGAGGAGCAAACTGGATGTGCCTACTACCACAGGTGAAGTCTTGCTCTTAAATAGTAGTTGGGTGGCTGTAAGGGGGTTCCCATGGAAGAGGGACAGCAGAGCCACTGATGCTGAGAGGAGGGTACGAAGCATGTTGGACACAGCTTGTAGAATCACGGAGAGAAGGAGAAGGCTGCAGTTCTACATCCTAAACCTTGCAGTGAAGAAACTAGTGCTGGAACTGGGAAGTTTGAATTGTATTTTTCCTTTTTGCTATGTGTTTAGTGTAGCTTTCGGCACAGTGAAGGCAGACTGGCAGATGGACGAGGAAGAGACGGACAATTTAAGGTCCTGGAGTTGATCTTTCATTACTCAGGTGTATGGATCAGTTCAGGCCCAGGTGGTACAAGTTGGCCTTGCTAAGAATCCTTCTAGTTGTTTGTTGGTGGGTGGGTTTTTTTTGTTTTTGTTTGTGGTTTTTTTTTTTTTAGGGGGAAAAAAAAAAAGAAAAAGCAGTGAATGCATCCTTAGCTGAAAGGGTTGTGGCTCTGATTTGCAATGCTGTAGGGTTCAAGAGTGAAAATTCAGGATAACGAAAAATTGTCTGAGCTCTACCTGGGCTATAGAGGAATCTTCTTGCCAATCTTCCCACCAACAGCAGCCAGCAAGCGGGGAGGGAGGAGTAATGGAAAGAGCCATTATATCTAAGTAGGTTGTGTTCGTGATTGCCTGTTGTGTGGTATGTACCTGTGAGGGGATTCTACTTGCATCTTCATTCCCTCTCATCTTAAAGGGTTTCATTAACATCTAATTGCTACTTGTTTTTCTCATTCAGAGCATCCAGGTGCTGTACAATGCTCTTTATCAAGTGTGAAAAGACCATTTGTCAAGAAAAGATCCTGCTCCTTCAGCAAGGTTCTTCTGAAAACGTTGGCCTTTGTCTGTGGTTATCTAGGTGGAAAAATAAGTGGTGAGAATCTTGAACTTGACTGAGATCTTGGCTTGATCTTACCAGCCTTGTCTCTGTGTTCATGTGTCACGGTCGTGTAGCAATGAAGGCCTTATCTGAAGGAACTGGAACTAATTTAATGGGATGATACCAGTGTTGGCCTCTATTGGTAGCTTGCTGAGCAACTCTTGGGGCAAGCAGGTCGCTCAAACAGGACAGTGAGAGATGAGCAATGCGAGGTGTTACTAGAAGCCTAAATCCTTTGTGCTGTAGGACTGGGCGACTGGCTGGGGAAATGCAGAGTTTTGAGCCCAGGCGGGAGGTGGTAATGAGGACAGAAGTTATATGGATTCGCCTTGGCCTCATGAGTCTTGTTTCAGTCAAAAAGGGTAAAGTGTGAGAGATGTTCTTGAACCAGCATAGTAAGGTAATAGCTCTCGTTGATGTCAGGAGTCTTAGGTTCAGAGCTCACCTTTATCTTGCACCCTGTTGGTCCTGTTCAGCAGTATGTGAGATGATCACAGTGATGGTAGTGGTGGTGAACTGTTCTCCCACTGGTAATGTGCAAGGCTTGAGGACTCGGATGTGTTTGCCCACACCATAACCAGTGACACTGGTGAGCTTGAAGGGTTAGTAAGGCTAAGAGAATACCATCCTTATTGAGAAGGGACACATGTTCTTCCCTGCCTGATTGAAACTGACTATAGAAAACACTAAAAGCATTCTACCCCCCCACCCCCATCACAGAATTAATCCAGTGGAAACAATCTGGATTTAAGGTAGCATAGCTGCAATCAGAATAGATATCTTATTTTTCTGGGCTATTAAGATATTTGCTAGCTATTGGCCAAAATCTCTGCTGATACGACTTCACTAAATTCAGTGAAGCTTGGATCAAGTTCTCCATTGGCATATTTTTCATCCAGTTCATTAAGCAGCAAGCAGTGGGATCAGATAGGAAACAGAAAGCACAAAACACTTGCTGAGAATGTAATATCCTTCATTAGTCAACTGGGCTCGCAAAAGAGTGGGGAGAGAGTTGTACCCGTATCATCAAAGTCGTGTCAGCCCTCAGTGGGTGTCTCGGCATGCATCTCCAGCCCCTCTGTGAGAGGTACTGTGGAAGAGCTGTGCAGATGCAGCTGTATCCATCAGTGGTCTGGGATCGTGGGCAGCTTGCTGAACTGAAATGGCGTACTGAGGAAAAACTTCTGATGGAACAAGCAACAAGGGACAAAAAGAATAAAAAGAGAGGAGAAAACATATCCATCCCCACAGAAATCCTGTTGATGCCATGTAGCTCCCAGGTGCTGCTGATGGCAGTGGGGAGCAGCTGGAATGGCTTCTGCAGAGCAGCAGCCGCAGCACCCAGCAGTCAATCTGAGACCGTAACGAAATGGTTATGGTGCTTTTCAAAATGAAGACCTGGTGGTTTTGTGTTTGGTGGGTTTTTGTGGTGTGTGTGTGGGTTGTTTTTTTTTTTTTTAATTTTTTTTTTTTTAAAGCTAATGCAGTTTCTAGGGAGTGTCAGCTTTCTTTGGGAGAGGTTGACAGTGAATTTAGCATGAGCTAAACATACCTGTGGGCTTGCAGTGAACTGTAGCAAGTGTGCTGGAAAGGGCAGACATCCCATGTGCCCGTCTGAGTGGTGTGCCAGTCTCCGAGCCCTTCAGCACTAGCATCTGTGACTGCATGTGACTGTGGGAGGAGGGGGAAAAGGCAGGGGTGCAGGAGGGAGATTGCAGTTCCTTAGAAATGTGGAAAGGAGGATTACACACGCAGTGTTTGATATGGGAGTGCAAGGATTACTGCCTGTGTGTGACATCGCGTGGGAGAGATTAAAGTCATCCCAGGCAGGCAAGAATCGGGTGTGAAGCGGGGAAAGAAAGAGGGATTAGGCTGGGAAGGGTGTGATATGGTTGGTGGGAGGACTGAAACACAGATAGTATAAGACAGCAAGACTTGGATGATGTGGGTAGCGGGTGAGGTTGCAGCAAAGGTACAAGGACTGAAGGATCTGCAGGATGGACTTGGTGTCATTTCCAGACCTTGAACTCCTCCCAGAGATTCCTGTCCTTCCAGCTCTCTGGAGCAGGTGGTATGAGGCTTACCAGAACAGCTCTTAAGACTGGGGTGATGCAGGATTCTTCAGAGTTAAGGTGAATTGCAGAACATCAAGGCTTTCTTACTCTCCAGGAACTGGTGGTTGCCCTTAGCTGAGACATTAGAGGTTTTCTGCTTTTGGGGTGAGTTCCTCGGTTTACTGGGTGTCACTTCTACCAGCTCTGTGGAGAGCCTCCTGCTACTGTGGAGGAATCTCTAGCCCATTCTCTTCATAGTTGAGATGCCCAGAAATTTCAAACAAATTATGTTTCCATTGTGTCAAGTGCTACATTAAAATGTAGTAAGGGATAGTTTTTGCCCTGAGGAGACTTTCTGCTGTGCCTGGAAAAGAAAAATGTATGCTATAAGCCAGCCCCAAAATAAGAGGGATTGTTGTGCCTGTTAGTGCATCATCTCATGGATATGAACATCAGCATGTTTGGTACAAGGTAAGACTGTAGAGGTGAGCCTGGTGGGATTTAGACCTGGCCAGAGTGCTTTACAGCCGGTGTTTACTAAGGGCAAAAGTACAGAGAAGACAAGCCACTGAGTGTTTAGGCCTGATGCTCCAGTTATGTTGCATGTAGGGTGTCTACATTGTTTACTTATGTTTAAAATCAACCATAAAAATATATTTGGAGTGGCTGTTACACATTTCCTGCTGCAGGAGCAGACTTTCAAAGCCTACAAGAAATATTCACTTACAATTATGTCTGATTTAAAGGGAAAAGATCTGTAGCTTTGTAGCCTTAATAATTTGCTCAAACAGCTGTAGATTAATGAAAGTGTTGCTCAAGGCATGTTTCCAGAAATAGCATGTAGCTTGGCCCTCTGAAGTCACATTGGGTTAGGAAATGTGTGTTTTTAGTGCTGGGAGTGCACACAGTGGGTGATATATCAGAGCACCGTAGACTCATGGTCTAGCTGGTTGGGTGATGTCTAGAAGACCTTGAAAACAATTTCTTTATGGAGCGTTTCAGTCTATAGTGTTGGACACTATTGAGTTCCACAGATTTGAGTCTGTGTTGTCTTCACTGGAAAAGAGCTCTTTTTGCTGTATGTTTTTTTCAGTCCATTGTCTTTTAATTTGATTGAGGACAGAATGACTAGGGACAAAGGCTATTTGATAAGAAAACCGCAGTCATCAAGTGGAACCAGTTCTCATTCCCCTCATCATCCCTCTCGCACGCAGAGCCACAGGGACCTTACTTCATAAAGAGCAGTGTGCTTTCCGTAGCGAGAGGTACAGTCCATTGAGTTGCTTCAGCCTGCTATATCCCAGCCTGTGATGGAGTCACTGCAGGGATTGCTCAGGTGTGGCGGTGGCCAATGTACTGCCGTTGTTGCTCATGTCATGGTAGTCCCTGGTGGCTCCTGATGGGTCAGAGTCATGTTGTAGGTACTGGATGTGCATATGGGCCCCTGGTCAGATGGCCTTGTGGTGTTAGGGAAGTGCTGTGGGACCACGCAGCCCTCCTGTGCAACTTGTAGTGTTACCCTTGCTTTATTGAAGGAGAGCTGGAACACAAAAGGAGCAAATGTCCTTGCTCTTGCTGAGATCTCTGGTTCAAAGCGTTGAAGATAGGTCTGTTCCTCCCCTGTGAACAACGAAGATTTCCGAGGGCTCTGGCCACACCTGGTTCAGCTGTGGATACGCTTTAGTGTAGGAAGGTAAACCTGGATTTTGTGTTGCTAGTCTGCATGGCTGCAGGTAGATTATCTCTAGTGCCTTTTGGAGGACTGCTGTTGGGACTGACCGGCTTCGCCTAGTTCAGCCAAAGGTTAGTGTGAAAGCAGAATTAGCACCTTCCAACAATGTGTTGTTTAAGGTCATGTAATGCCCTGTTGATCAGACACCTATACCAGAGATAGCTCAAGTCAAGTACCTATTTTTGGCGTGCTGCCACCATTATCCTTTGGCATTGTTCCTGGCTCTGTAGAGAAGCATACAGTGACTGGTATAAATGCTGGGCTCTGCCAGGAGTGTAGGGACCACAATGGGCCCTGCTCTGATCATGGGTTATGGACTCCAAGGTGTACTGTAAGGTTCAGGAGCAGCGCAGGATCGTCCCAAGTGGTATGAGAGCAGGGCTAAACAGGATTTGCTCCTCTGTAAAGATCTGATGATTCACTGAGTTGTGCCCAGCAGTGGGGCTGGCAAACTGTTCCTGCATTTGATGCTGCTCATCATTGCTGTGGTGGAAGGCTGAAGATCTCTCCCCCCTGAGGCTGATAAGACGCCCCGCTGCTCCCACTTCAATAAAGAAACATCCACGGCTCTGCGTAAGAAGCAAGAAACTCGCTAATCTGTTCAAATGCTGCTGCCCTGCAATAACATACGCTTTTCTTCTTTAGACGCTCACTTGATTGGGATTTTTCTATTGATGTCTGGCCTGATTTATCTGTTTCAAACATGACTGCAAATAAAAGTGGCGCTCATTGAGCTGATCAAATTTGACCTGACAGGGACGAAATGACTAGAGCTGGATGGAAATTCTCTTTTCCAACAGAAACTGACAGTGGAAGATGGGGGGAAATATGGCTTGGTTGGTATTTTCCACAGAAGTGGTCCGCTTCTTTTCTTAATTTTTTTCATGAGCCTGAATACAAGTTTGATTTTTTTTTTTTTTTTTTTTTTTTCCAACAAAAACTTTTTGCCCATGGGTGGTAGATTTTTCTTTTTGGGGAAAACAATTTGCTTTGTTTAGGAAAAAAAACTTGATGCTGCTGGAAAATTTTTGACCAGCCTTAACTCCGAACTTTGATATGTGTCTGGGCTGAGCGCATTGGCTCCTGGTCATGTATGCGTCAGAGCACCAGGCTTCATTCATCCAACGTGGAGGTTTGCAAATACTGGCTGACTCCGGCTGTCATAAACCACTGGACCCAAATGCAAGAGGATCGGGGAGGGGGGGAAGGCAGTGGAGCTCATGCATGTTGCATTGTTGTCTGTGTAAAGCAAAGTGAAGGTGACACTTGACCCCCAGAAGTGTTGAGTTGCCTCCAAATTGGTGATGGGGAAAAGGGGTTGGCGGGGTCAGAGAAGCAAAATGCTTTCAGATTGCAGGGAGGAATTGGCTCCTGAGAAGCAGGAAGATTGTATCATTTCTCTGCCTGCCCCTCTATTGCACTGGGATTTATTGCTATGAAGATTGCAACCGTTTGCATTAACAACCCTCTCTTCTGTGCTGCCATGGGTCACTTATTAACCCCTTCGCTGGTGTGTGCATGGGGAGGTATGGCAGCTTTTCATACTATCTCAGCTATACTTGATCTTCAGAAACACCAAAATCTCTCAAACTGCACTGAATCCACCACATTTTTTGGAAAATACCCTTGTTCCCCAAGGATGCTGAAGATCGTGTTGTGGGGCTGGAGGGAGTGCGTGCAGGCAGCGTGTGGCTGAGCAATGGGAACACAAAAGGCTGATGGCTTTGGGTTGATCAAAATTGCTGTCCTGTACTCTGTGTTGGAGTAATGAAGTGATGAGACTTTCATGGGGCTGACCATTGTTCCGGGGGCGGGGGGGGAAGCCAATAGACTTAAATTTAAAAAACAAAACAAACAAGCAAACAAAAACAAACAAACAAACAAACAAAAACCCCAAGAGAAAAAAACAAAAAACAAAACAAAAAACCCCCAACCCAAACAACAAAACACCTAAAAACTTAAAGACCCAGCCAAACACTAACTTCAGTCTTTCTTTTCAGAAATTGCCAACAAAATGAATTCTGGAACTTTTTCAAGAAAAGACAGTGTTTTCCTTAAAACAAGTAGCTTTTTTTGTGCTGCTTTCTGAGAGCAGACTTGTCTCCTGGGGAAGTGGAGAGGCTCCTGCTATCCACAGCCACTGCTGCCTTTGAGACCGTTGCCTTTTGTGGTGGTTACGTTCTGGTGCCAACGCTTATCTCGCAGGCCTCCCTGATCTGCCATCAGGCTTCCGGGTCACCCTTTGCAGAGGTTGTGGTCTGTGTGTTTATCTCCTTTTTTTCAAATGGTTTTGTGGTTAAAGCACGCTGAGGAGAAGCAAAGTTGTTCCTTTTGGCTGGAGTCCCCCTGTGCTCGGTTTCTCAGCCTGAAATGAAGTGGATGGAAATCTTCTGCGTCCCAGCAGGCTCAGTGCAGTTGTCAGGAACAAACATTGTAAATCAGGCAAGTCTTTGTGGTTGTATGGCATGATCACACCTCCTCATACTTTAATGCAGTTTAGGGCCTGATTATTGGAGCTACTGAGTTACCTTGTGACCTGTGGATGTTCAGGTGCTTGGAGTCTCCTCCAGCAACTTCATATCAGTGTTGCTTTACTCCAGGCAGCCCTGCTAGAACCATGGCTCTGAATGAGAGTAAAATAGCAGAGAGAGGTTATTAAGAGCCATTACAGAATCAGATAGTCTCTTCCTTTCAGATAGATTCATAATTTCTTGCTTGCGTCTGCAGAGAGCTTGTCAGCTCTAAGACATTTTGGCCGTGTTGTGCAGCCATTGGGTCCCCTTGCTCCCAAAACCATCATCATCCCACGTGGAAGGTCTCTGAGCACCCAGTTTTTCTTTGGTGATCACCAATCATAGAAATTAACATGCTCCCATCCCCTCCCTCCCCTGTGCTGGCAGCATGTTTTGCAAGCCCTCTCCTATGTGTCTGGCAAGGTGGGTGCAGTCGCCTCCGTGATGTCTGAGGTGAAACCTCTCTACTCTGAAGGCATTGAAAGGAGCCTTTGGCAGGGTAGGGCCTTAGCGCTTATCTCTGTGGGGTCAGCTGGCACCATGCTTCAGGGCAGCTGCCTGCTCTGGCACTTCTGCCCATTTTGGCCCTGGTGGGTCTGATGGCATCGTTTGTCTTCTGAGTTTTTACCACTCTGTTCTCAGGCCAGGTCTCCCCCTTCTTGCCAAGGGCCAGAGCTAGGAGATCTCTGGGGCTATTAGACCTGCTGCTGGGTCTCACAGTCACTCTCTGGGCCTTTTAAGTTTGGGGTTTTTTTAATTCAGTTGTGTAATATCCTGAAATGTGCTTCTCTCCATTCCTAGCATCTGCTGACTCCTGATGTTATAAACTGCTGTATGACCTGGAAGGGTAAGGGGGATGATTTCGGGGGTGCTTCTGGGCACGTCTGACTATATAAAATAGGAGAGGACATTGGACTGTATCTTCCTGTACTTCAGGCAGAGGTAATTTGCCTATGCCAGGGACTGGAAATAGTGACACAGAGCTACTACTAATAAAATATCCTTTCAAAGAAGTCGTCCTAGGGAGCAAGAAGGTGGGCAGCCACTAAAGCAGTTGGTGTGAATTTGGAAGCACCGAGGCGAGGAGTTGTTACTGTGCTAAGGTGCAGCACCAGACACTAATTTAATGACTTGAGTAACACCTGTAGGGTGAGCAGGAGTTGCAATAAGGAAAAAATTCCTATTTCCTCCCTTCATTTAGGCAGTTTTGCGAATAATTGAGCTAGGATGCTCATGGCTGGATAGGACAGTTTCTCCCTCCACAGAGGGACCATTCAGTGCAACTTAAAGCTGTGTGTGGCAACTGGTCTTTTCAAAGTGGAGACCTGCTTCTCTGCATGTTCCCAGCCTAAGGAGAAATGCCTCTTGGTTTCAAGGGCATTGACAACCTTGGAGAGGAGTCTACATTTTCAAGACCAGGCAGTACTAAAAGGTTAATTTTCTTTGAAGAAGTAATGCCAAAAGACTTGCTGTCTTTTCCATTCACAGGTCACCAGGGAGGGGAGGGTGGTGGGGATGGCAACGAGCTTGCAGAGTTTCACAGTATTGCACGTTTGGCTTTGCTTAATGAGAGATTTAATTGCAGGCTTCTTGCTTGCCACTAGATGACAGCCTTACTCTGCGCACCAGGGACTTGGTTGTCATTATTAGGGGGCAGGGAAATGACACTCTTAAAGGACATGTCCTACCTGTCTTGCTTCTAAATGCCTTCTTGCAAGGCAGGGAGCTGGGCAGAGTACTGATGGTGCAGATACACCCACTGCATGGAGAACACAGTACTTGAATTTTGGCCACACTTCAAATGCAGGCAAATCAAAAGGTAAAAGCAAGAAACAGCATTTTTTTTCAAGAAAGAAAGGATGGATTTGTTTTTAGGAGCAGGGCCATTCTCTTTGGATTGCTTCTACCAGCCTGACCCAGTGTGGTCTTCAGGCTGGCAAGCTCTGAGCTCCACATCTGGGCTCTAGGCTGGCTCTCATGGATGTTCGTGGTGAGCTTCCCTGCTCAGGGACCTGGCAGAGCGGCCTCCTTCTACTGAGCAGAGGGGATGAGATGTGAGGGTGTCACTGAGGACTCTTCTCTTCAAGCATGTCACCAAGGAAAAGTCACACAATCTCCTGTTGCACTCCTTGTTTTTTTCTCCTCTGCATTTTTCCTGTCTTTGGTCTAAGCCATAAAGCTTGCTGGCCCCTTTGCTCTTCTGTCTTGTACACGTGCAGATGCAGGAGTCCAGTTGCATAGTGTTATTTTTGGGCAGAGCGTCCCCTCCCCTTCCTTCTGCAGGCTCTTGGGATTTGGATGCTGCACAAGTGCTGGGGAGGGGAAATGCAAATTACCCAGATAACATGACTTTGCCATCCTTTCGTTAGTGTGGCTGTAGTACATCAAGTGATAAAGAGATCAGCAGGGCAGGTTTAACGGCATGAAAGCTTTCACGCTGCCACTGTAATAGCATCAAATCTGAATGTATGTTTTATGCCTGGGCTGGCTTTGGGACTCTGGAGTTGTGTCTGAAAGGAATGCAAACTGGAGGAGGTAAATGTGAGAGTAATCAGGGAGATTTTAATGTTGGCAACATGTGACCCATCTCAGCCTTTCTCAAGGGGGGGCTTTTGGAGAGAGACCCTCACAGAGGTTTTGAGTCTTTGGTCAACCATTAAATCATATTTGTACCGTACCATGCCCTGCCTCGATGGATTTGTTTTTGTTGCAGTCCCGAGAGCCTTGAGCCCGCCTCACTTGGTGGCAGGCGTCACTCCCATCTGAACATGGCTTTCCACCTCTGCAGGACCGAAGACATCCTGTTGGGCTGCTCCTCCTGGCCCTGCTCAAGTAGAGCAGGATTGTGCTTTGGGCTATATTTTGTCTAATGTGCCGTCTGTCCCAGGGGCCTCGTCTTCAGCCAGGGAAGCTAAAGGGAGTGTAGGTGCCACCTGGGAGGGGTGTCTCAGTGACCAGGAGCGTGTTGCTGTCAGGCGGCTGTTGAACAAGCTGAGGCGTGAAATCACTATTGATCAGGATCTTCTGAAAGCTTAAACCACTGAACTTATGTCTCATTGAATTCTCTTTCTCTCCCTCTCCTTTCATTTAGTCTTTCTCCATTATGCAATTTGCATATGAATTTATTGCTTGTGAAAGGTGCCAGGTTATGGATATTGTAATAGGAGCTATGATTAGAAATTTCCTTTAGGAGTGGACAGTGTGCTCTGATCTCTGGGCAGGTCACAGAGCATGTCTGTACCTGCTCTGTGTGTGTGACAGAATAAATAGGTCTACATTTGAATGCATTCCTTAATAACTGGAATTTTGCTATTCATTTTTCATTAGCAGGGTGAGAATATTCATGTTTCTCGGATCTTGTTAAGCTACCTTGCAAACATGTAAAATACCTTTTCTGATTTTTGTGCCTTATACCAAAGTTTGTGTATTTGCCTTTTGCAAACATTCAGCACAGCTTCTTGACCTGAAAAGTATGACGTTGGTGGCACCAAGCCCAGGGGATGATCTCCTCCTCTATTAGAAATGTTTCTGCATAGGTTCCATGGTTTGAGCCACTGGGAAACTGAGGCAGCAAGTGGTGTGTTTGCAGACCCAAGAATAGATCCCAGGCTTCTTGCCTTCCCATCCTGGTCACAGTTTCTTGCATGGATGCAGGATGGTTTTGTGATTAAGATAGTGAGCTGGACCTCAGGAAGCATGGGATGTGCTATGCAGAGGTTGGGTTTGCTGTTTCCTTTTGGGTAACATCCTTCCTGATTTCTGGGAACACCTACCTGTGAGTTGGAGCCAATGCAGACTGCAGGATTGAATTCCTCTCTCTCTCAGGTGAGTCTCTTTACCCAACACTGCTGATTGGCAAGTCTCTGTTTCTGCCAGGTGGTCCTGGAAGACTTGTGCCCGACAGCATTGCTGGTGTTGTTGAGTTAATGCCTCCAGGCTGATCCTGGGCAGCGGAGTGTGAGCAAGTGCTGATAAGGAGCAGATTTATGGGTGCTCAGTTTTGCTCTCGAAAACCTGGTAACAGCTGGGTGCCGTTTCAGTGCATGTTGGCTCAGCCTGGAAGGAGGGCAGGGATGGATGCACCAGAGCACAGGGAGGGAAGGTGGGCAGACACTGAGCCAGCTCATCAGGGCAGGAGCCTGGAGGTGACGCCAGCAAGCACCAGCTCACTGCTGTGCCTCACTGCAGACTTGATGCAGCCTCTTGCCTGCAGCACAGAGCCTGCCCCAGGCAAGATGTGCAAGGAAAAGACGCAGAATAATGTGTAGTTCCTTTGTACAGTACATTACACGTGCGTACAACAGCAGTGATCTTGTGGTTCGTACAGCTGCTGGATAACCACTCTGGAACGGCCTTTTCCTGGATGTGAGCATCGCTATCATCTATGTCTTGATTAGGGTGCTAATACATATTTATATTATACTGCTTTCCACCTGTCAGCTGAAGAAGGGATGTACTTTACAAGTGCTTAGTTAGCTGGTTTTAATGGGCATAACATATAAATAATAATAATGAGAGGGGAAGGAGGTAATACATGGAGTGGAACTCATTAATTACTATTTATTAGTCATTAAGGAGTGAACAAAGTGCTAATTGAAGTGTATGAGCTTGACTAGCCATGAGTGTTTTCACACGGCTATAAGAAAGTCACTGCTTTTCAAAACACTGTTAGAGCGTTTTGAATTCTATTAAATATTTTTTTCCATCCTTGATCTTTGAAGGTTTTCAGGCTATGATGTTGCATGAAGATACCTGCTAGTAATTTTCAGCAGAACTTCTAGCCTCTAGAAATTTTTTGGAGACTCATCCTTACCTTTGAAGTACGGTTTTGGGTTTTGTTTTGTTTTGTTTTTTTACTAAATGGAACTGCCTGCCTCCACAAAAACGCCCTTTTGTGTTTACCTGAGTGTCATCTCCTTTCTGGGCTAGATTCTGATTTTACTCCCACATTTCTATATTTGTAAATACACTTTATATTTATGGACAGAGCTGGGTTCTGTCCCCAGGTGTTCCTGTGTGCTGCTGCCTTCATGTGTGTCCACATGCTTGTATGCAAACATCTGTCTCCTCATTATGAGCCGCTGCTGTAGATGGCATGTTTTGCTGTTTATTTACAGTTTGTTACCCATCCTCATTCTGTTTGAGGGAATTGCTCAGTAATGCTGATCACTGCTCTGCTTTGTTCTTTACAGCTGCCTTTTCCTCTCCTGTGTCTTTTTGCTTTTTTTTTTCATCATTTTCACTGTTTGGATGCTGAATTGGGATTCTCCTTGCTTGTGAGAAGAGTGACTTTTCGGGCACTAGATATGTGGCAGTACATCTCGGAGCGTAGCAGACCTGCAGGGTTGCCTGCCAGGGCTGCGCTCCCTGTGTGAAGGGGCGCGTTGTGAGATGCCCCCAGCCTCCGTGCCCTCCTGCTCTGATGCTGCTTGACAGCTGCGATCGTGTCCAGGAGGAACTCTGAGCAGGAGCACGTCTCAGCCCTTTGTGCTTGTTTCTGGCTCTGTTGTGAAGAATGAAGCTTTCCAGCACATTAAATATGTTTTCAGGAAACATGAACAGAAAATCCCGTCTCCCAGCTGCGCGTCCGGTTGCAGCGGCTGAGCCTAGGGCAAGCCTTTGCCTTATGCCGAGGGCTGCTGTGGGGCAGTTGCTTGTGGGTGCCCTCCAGGAAAGTGTGGGTGCTGTGGAAAATGGCTTTGTTAATCCCAGCAGTGGCTTTTCAGCTTTCTGTGCTGGTGATGCAGCGTCTCCACAGGCTGTCTCTCTGCTCCCGCTGAGCCAAAGGATGGTGGCTGTTTGTCCTGGCTTTGGAGAGTGGACCTGGCTTTTAAAGACCTTGTCTTGTAACTGGGCGTGGAGACAGCCAGAGCTTTTGCTGAGGAACCCAAAAATTGCAGAACAAGAGAGATGGATGCTGGGGACTTACTCTCCTTTTCCCAATGGAGGAGTGAGGAATTAGATGAGAAATTCTGACTGCGCCAAGAGAGAAAGCCCCAAATCCATGAGCTCTTCTCTTCCCCATCCTACTTTGGTTCCTTGCAGACACTTAGGAGGGGGAAAGATGAGCCTGTCCATAAGTGAAGGGCAGGGGTGCTGTATAGACTGTAACCTTACTAGGACAGTGACTGGACCATGGTTTTTTTAGTCAATTTTAGATCACTTCTAGCAGGCATGATCCTGTCTGGGACTAAGGCCCCTGGACCACACTATCAAAGTTTTATGTGTTCGTTGCATGTATGTTCCTCCCCTCTAGCAGAGAAGCAGGAGAATGCAGCTAGCAGGGGTGGCATAGGTTTCACCATGTCTAGTGGTGCTCCAGGCCATGCTTACATGGTCATTCCTGCTCTGCACCCATGGTGTGGATTCAGCAGCTCCTGCCTTTCCTTCCAGATGAGCAGTGTCACCAGGACTTCCAAACATGGACAGCCCCTCTTGGAGGAACATCTCCATCTGTATTGAAGATTGCAGCTGGACTTTGGTTGTTCCTTTTGTTTGTTTGTTTTAATATTAGCTTGTTAATTATCCTAAAAAAGAAATCTGTGTTTGTTCTTCTAAAAATAAAAAATCCTTAAATGCTTTTGCGCCTGAATAATCTCAATTTGGCGACCCACAAACCATAGGCAGAAGCATAAAAGAAATAATTTTCTTTTTCTCTTAGGAACCAGATGGCTCAGTTCAGTCTCTGTGACATTCTCCAAATGAAATTGTGCTGTAGAGGTTCAGAGAAACTAATTTCGGGAGTTTGGGAGAACTCTGGAAGGGTGGAGGGACCAAAACCACAAATTAATGTATCTCAACAGGGGACAGGAGAGAAGATGTGGGAAGGAGAAAAAAAATAATTACAACACAGAATTTATTCTAAGCCTTTATTTCCTTTTTTCTTTGCAAAGAAATTGCAAAATTCACATATTTATTCAGCACCCACGTTTAGTAGCAAACTTTTGTCAGTCTGTAATTCTTGGCCTGAAGTTGTTAATTGAACAGTTCCTTAAAGCTGTTTGCCGTTCATGTTGTGGCAACTTGCTACATACATCAGCTGGCAATGCTGCACTTCCCCATATGCGTCCATGGCAGCGTGAATTTGGAACAGCGTATTTGAACATAATGTTTGCAGATGGATAGCTGTGCGGCTGGAAATTTGTAGCCTGCAAATATTTGAGTGGCTGAGTGTAAAATTCGCTTTTGCCTGAGTGTTCACACCTGTAAAGCTTAAGCATTCAGGCTGGTACTGTGAGAAAGACTTAAGTTTGAAGAAAGGACAGGGAGGAGGAAGAAGGTGGTTCAGTTCAGTCATTGGGAATGTCGAGAGCTGAGGGCATCGCTCTACTTGAAGGCAAGAGGGGGAAGAGTGAGGATTTTGGACAGGAAATGAGGGTGTGTAGGAAGGGGAAAATGGACTTTAGCTTGATCAGCAGTTGCTGAGGGGTAATGTAGAAAGAAATGGCTGGCCCCGTGAGGTAGGTAGAGGATCTGGATGTGATGGAGAGGCATGGGGTTCCTGCTGCCCTCCAGCTGGTTGGGTTATCTCTCACTACCCAAACTGGGAAGTGGTTTTTGGTGGGAAAGAAAGGTGCGTGAGATCAGCAGAACCATGGGAAATTATGGCAGCTCTAAACTATGGTACCTCCATTGCTTTTAGTCATGAGCATCACATTTTAGCAGAGAACAAAATTGTTGTCTGGAGTAGATGAGTGCTGTGGGAAGAACAGCTTGGTTTTAGCCGCTCCAGTAGCACAGGGCTGGAAAGCAGAAGATGGAAGGAAAAGTCTGGAAAGGCCTCAAGGGCTGATACATTTTAAAACGTACAAAGCTGCCGAGTGGGATCCCTGGCACTTACATCCACTCATCAGTGATAATTTCCATCCTATTTGTAAGGATGATTTCAAGCTCACTTGGATGTCTATGCTACTGTGTCATGAAAGCAAGGGCTACCTCTGATATCTTGGGCATTATTGGACAGGACTGTTAGCCACATTGTGCCTCAGTTTCCTCATGATGGATAGGAATGTTGATTCTTCTTTTAGGATGTTTTTTGGCATCATCTATAATACACAGCACTTGTGAAGATAATAAATATTACTCTGCTCCTATGGGGTCTCTGGAGGGAAAAGGGTATATGGAGTAGGAAATGTCACTGCAGGAGAATGTTTGGTCAGAGAATAAAACACAAGCAGTAGAACAAAAAGCTGAAGAGTAAAAGATGGAAATGAAAGTGTATTCTTGTTTATTCTATAAACAAACCACACTTTTTTTTTTTTCTCCCCTCCCCAGGGCAAAATAAGGTACAATTAATGTAACAAAGTCTGACACATTAACAGAGAGGTGCAAAGGTTTGTGAAGCTGTGGAAGTAATTGCTTTGACTCTTGTACTGGAGCTTTAGGATAGCTGAAGAGCTGGATGATATTTTTTTCTGCCTCTGTCATTGTCTCCTTGTTCCTGTGCATCACCTAATACAAAACATCATCCCTCCAGGCTTTGGAAACTGTGGCAAATTGTCATCTTGCCATTACTGGCTTTTCCTTTAACAGCCAGTTTGTATTTCCATGGCCTGCAGCTGCCATCACTGACTTCCCAAAGAAAGGAAGGAGTGTTTTGTCCATTTACCCCTCAATTTCTAGATTATTTTATGCCCTTTTCTCCAGGGTGGGAACTGCGTTTGTTTCCATGCCAGGAGAAAGAGCTTACCGAGAGCTTTGTTGCTGTCATTACTTTGCTGCGGGCTGGAATCGGTGCTGTGCTTTATGAATTTTCCCCTTTACCTCCTCCACTACCATCTGTCCTTCCAGCTCACTTAGTTGGGCAATCTCTGGAGTAGCCCCCTAGTCCTTGGCAGCACAGGGTTGAACTCCTCCGGTCTGTCTCCCCAAGTCCATCTTCCTAAAAGTAACAAAAGCAAAACGTTATTATCCTCTTTTTGCAGGGGAGGGTGTTGAGGCAAGGAGGTGTTCAGTGGCGTAGTGGAGGTTGAGGCAAAGAATGTATTTTGAGAAGGAATTTCCTAGGTTTAGCTGTTCCTGTGCAACATCCAGCACACTGAGTTGAGAAGTCCTATAAGATGAATCTTAACTTTGAGAAACGTTTCTTTGGATTGAAAATAAAGCTTATAACTGGGATGCTAGGGCTGACCTGGAGGTTTAAATCCAGCCCTTATCCCTTGAATCTTGAAGTGGTCCAGATCCAGAGTTATTTTTTATTTTGTGTGGCCACTAGAGTCGTGTGTGCCAGCAGCTTCCATGACACAGAGATGTGCCCTTGAGAAACTGAGATAATGTCCTGTGGGCCCATGACATGCCATATCACAACCTGCTGTGACTTATGAAGAGTCATTGCTGTTTGCTCCTAGACAGTGTTGGATTTTAACCTGCTCCAGAGGTGAGGGACCTTGCATCTCCTTGTCTCTTCTCTGAGTGTCCTGTCCTCCTCAGAGAGGAGTGAAAGATGGCTTTGCTTTAATAGCCACTATGTTCTTTGAGATACATGAAGTATGTATCGCTTTTTTTTGTCTGATATTCAACCTATAGCTATGAAACATCTCTCCTTGCTGACCTCTCTGAACAGCCCTGCAGTGGCACGTGGTGGAGCTGTCTTTGTATGGATGATTGGTTTTGAGTCTTGGTGGCCAGGGAGGATAAGTGGAGCGGAAAACCAATCCTGATGAGCAGTGAAGGATTAGCTAGAGAGATTGTACACTATAAATTTGCATTTTGTTTCCTAGATAGTCCCAGGAAATGCAGAGAAAAAGGAAGCGCAGCCATCAACAATAAAACCAATAGTCTAAGCTGGTTTTGAACTTCAAAGAAACATCCAGCCAGTGTTTAAGGCAAAATTACAGGCCTTGTTGTCCAAGCTCATCAGTGCCGTGGGGCTGGTGTCTTAGAGATGCGGAAGAGTAGGTTGGTTTCTCTTTGCCGCATATATCATTAATGCTAAAGCTAGTGTGGTTCTGGTTTTTTTTTTTTTTTTAAACATGTTTGGTAATGATGCATGAAACAGAAAAGAAGTTGTTTGATTCCCCTTCCCCCCTCCACCCCGATAACCAGCCTTAGCTTTTTTGCATGCTGTCAGCTCAGGAAAAATCATGTTGTGACTTTAAATGGAGCAAATAGGATGAGAGAATCATTAGGGGGGAAAGAATTTAGGAATGCTAAAGCTGTTTGAGTTTGTTTTTAGAGTTGTACAGTGGTGATGTCTTATCAGATGTGGTCAGTACTGGATGGAAGATAGCGTAGGAGCTGGAGCTGGCAACTGTAGTGATGCTGGTGTGGTTACCAGTCTCTTCAAGGTGGGACTGAACTGTTGGCTGCAGGGGCAAGGAGGCTTTTCTCCTTGACCTGAAAATCTGAGGGAGCCAATTGCAGGCCAAAGACCACTTGCTGGCACTGTTCTGTCTCCTAGTCCCTCCTAAACTGGTTAAAGGGGGTAGTCAGATCTCAAACTGGTCTTGAGAGCTCTGTTGTTATCCAAGAGAAAAGTAGTTCCTGAGTAACAAGGACCCAAGCTTTTAAGCATTTGAGGCTCAAACCTACAGCCTCTGGTGGGGAAACAACTGGAAAAGCTCACTCAGAGCTGAACTGTCTAGAAACAGGAGGCCTGGAAGATGTCCCTTCCAACCTAAACCATTCTATGATTCTATGTCCTGGGGTGTGCTTGACATAGGAGACACCATGGCTAGCAATGTTTTGCAGTCTTCCCCATAGCTTTCTTGCTGCTGTGAGCAGGAGTACACAGAAGCCAGCTGGTCCTCATCCAAACTGGTGGTTCTTGGGAACACAGTGTGGCTGGCAGCATGCTAGAAGCCACCAATCCAAATAAGTTGAATTTTCATGTGTTATTAGATCATCGGTCACTGAAATGAACATGGCTTCTGTCCCAGCCCCACTTTACACTGTGTAGCCATTCAAAACTTGTAAGAGATGTTCAGAGTTTCTGTACGTAGTTTTTCATGGAAGTCATACCTGTAACTGAATAGAACCTTTATCATTCAGTGCTCCATTGAAAGCCCACAGAAATCGTTGGAGAAACTCCCACTGACTTTGAGTTGTGGTTCATGCTACAGCCTGTTGTCTTCATTGTATCTTCATTTGGGATGTTTCTGCCCCAGATGCTGTGCTCAGCGCTGGGTTCTCTGGGTGGCCTCACTTGCAGTGTGCAGGGCACTTCGGCTGTTCATGTTGTGCCAGAGAGATTACGAATTTTGAGTTCAGTCAAGTTTCGAACTTGAGAGACTTTTTTTTTTTTTTTCAGTTTGAAAGGGTATAGACAGCAGTGATATCAATTCATTCTTCTACCAGTTCATTAACTTGGTTTAATTCACTATCAATTTACTTAGCAAAGCACGTTTTGGTAGCTGAAAGGCCTAACCTATTGGAACAGTGCTTCCTACTCCTCGCCTGCATCGATTGCCCTTTCGACATTGTCACTGGGAATGGGGAATAGGGTGGTAATGCCACGTGAAATGTCAAGCACATAAATGCTCTATTAGTTTGTACAAGCAAAGGGCAGATTGCACAGAGCACCTTCGCTTAAAGGCTACACCGAAAGCAAAATCCACAATGAAATACTATCAGGGCTGCGGTGTAAACCCATACCAGGCAAGAAGCTCAAAGCTGTTGCTGCAGCAAGTATGTCCTTTGCAGAGCATGTTTCTTTCAGTGGCTGGACATTCAGGCTCTCCCTCTCTCAGGATTGAATGAGGGGTTAGGTTGTGTTTGCCTGTTTCAGGATTTTTTTTCAGGTGGCCACATTTTTCCTTTTGAACAAGGGCTTAGCTCCCTCCCAGCTGACCCCAACCTTTTTGGACATGGGTCAGTGCCAGGCAGTGGGCAGGCTGCAGGCCAGGTGGCTTCTTGGGGTGATGGAAGTCCAACCCAAGCTATTGTCTCTTATGATAGTGCCTTTACCTCCTCCTGGGGCATCTTACCCATCATGTGATGTCCAGGAGAGGTGACGTGGCGACACAGGCTCCCAACACAGCGTGGTCCATTGGGGAAATAGTCTCATTTCCCCAGGGGCCTTTGGGGAAGATGGCAGCTGGCCATGGACTGTTTTAGTGGGAATGGAAATTACCCTCTTGTTTTGTAGGGATGCCTGACCCAAGGAGAGCCCTGCATTTACTGATCCTCCTCTAAAGTCAGTGATGGTTGCTCTCTTGAGCTTTTGTAAGCTCTTTTGAGCTTACATGTTCAACCCTATTTTTGCTTGTGTAACACTAGTCTGGTTTTGTGTTTAACCAAACCTGGTCACCACAAAGGGAAAGCACAAAGCTTGGTAAACTTTAAAATGTGCTTAATAATGATTTAAAATAAACTGAAAAGGCTCATTATTTTATTGAGGAGCAGTAGGCCTCATTAACTGAAAGCACTTGTAATGAGATTCAGAGTCTTTACAGATTGCCAGGCTGAATTTAGTCAGACTGTATGAAAAGCATGTCCCAAGTAAGAGTTCATCTTCTCTCATTCACACCTGAAGCCAAAATAAATCCTCTGACGTCTCAGTTGTTCTGACAATAATTAGGATGCTACCAACAGTCAGGGAGGCTATCGAGAAGAATAAGCAGAAGGGGAAGAGCCTATGACTGCTTTTGCATACTGTATTTACATAGGAACCCCTAAGGAATAATTGACAGGTGAAGCACTTGAGCTGATGGTGCGATGCACCAGGGGAACAGGGTTAGCAATGTGTAGAGGCCCCTGGTGACCTTTGGAGTTCAAAACAGTGGTGGGGGGAATGTGGTTTCTCTGCCTGCAGACTTCTCTGGAAGTGATAGATGAACACCTGTGTGTAGGTTTAGGTCCATGTTTCCTAGACCACGCTAAGGACTGATGCATTTATTCATGGTGGTGGAACCCCGGAGGAGCTTATGCATTTAGCATTAGCCAGAGTTCTAATCTCCGCAGACTCCACCGAACGTCTGACCCATTTTTAACATCAGTCAGGCGGTTGTGATGCCTTCTACAAAGGTTCTTACAATTTTGCTTGAAACTAGCAATAGTTTCAGGAAAAAGTCACTGTAAGGTGAACTCTCATTTAATTTCTTCCCCATTTTAACATTCCAGCTATTTCGAGCTTGAGTGTGAGGACTGAGCACTTTTAAGCGTTAGGACTGGGTGCGTGTGGTTTCTGGACTGGCTATTTTGGGCATGAACGTGAAAAGAGACTCCTTAAGGAGAATGCGCTCCTTTTGCATTGAGTAAAGACACTGCAGGAAAATTGTCTCTGCTGGAATATTCTGGCATCTGCACCTCAGCTCCTGAAGTGAAACATTTAGGGGGGAGAAAAGCAAAACTGAAAAATGAATGAGCATTTCTGAACCTTTTGGATGGACCTGCTCTGTTCTCAGCCTCAAAGAGGGCAAATGTCTTATTCTCCAGCATAGATTGGAGGACAATGGTTGAAGTTGTTACATTTGCTACAGGGAAGATGTAACAAAGTTCTTGGATTAGTTAGCTTTTTATTTTAGCTTTTTAATTTGTGAAATAAAGCCATGACCACTTTGCCCTTTTAATAATTGGACTTTCTAGTCACTTTGTAGCTCCTTCTTACAGCACAGGTGAGATTCCGTCTTTTTCCAGAAAAACAAGCGTGTGTTGTTTGAGCTAAAATAGCCGGAGAAGGGTATATGGCAAAGGAGCAATCCTGAATCGCTCCACTGGAGGGAAGTGTTTGACATACAGTATTGAAAGTATCAGTGTAATTTTTTTCCTTAAATCTAGATTTATTTTTTTCTTCAAGTGCGTATGATGGGAAACCGTGCAGGAAAAAAGCAAGCAATACCCTTGTCTGCAGACTCGTTCAGCAAATTCTGTGCCCCTGCTTTCAGCTCAAAAGAGTTGCTCTAGTTTTTCAAGACCACCTCTCTTTGAGATGCTTAAACTTCTGGGGGAGGAAAAAAAAAAAGTCCAAATAACAGGTCTTGGGGATCTGTTGCTTTTCAGAGCTGATTGAATTAGTGTCTTTTGACCTAGACCTTTGATATTTGATTGAGTCAATGACACTTTCAAGGGATGGTGAAAACGTTGGTTATGTCTTCCTAATGACAGACTAATCGCTTTTAGAGACTGAATGGACATGTTTCAGCTCTTACTTGTAATTATTCTCTGCCTACCAATGAAGTCCTGTTCCCAAGCATTTTCTCAAGCTGTGTTAGCTGGTACTAACTTTTTATCATTAAAAAGCTTAAATTGGGAGAAAAATGTAGAAAGTAGCCTTGGAAAGCGTGCATGTACTTGATGACAAATGGCAGAGTGTGGCTCAATGGTCATGGTGCTGCTGACTGTGACTTTGGCTGAACCCTCTCAGGAATGAAACCTGTGATTTACCAATTTGACACAGGTTTTCCCAGGTAAGTGGGGCTTGAGGTGCTCTGCTCTGCATCTCCTTTCCAGGCAGGACTAAGCCTTGAGCAGCGTTAACATCACCTGACATTATAAAGACACTTCCAGGAGGTCCCAGTCCCAGCACAGCTGTGCGCAGTGGTGGAACAGATGTTTTTGACCAGAAGGTGTTTGATTTCTGAGTGGTAATAGAGGATCAACCTGGGTCCGGGCTCTGTTAGTACATCCTGTGCTGTCAGGAGACAAGAGTACACTAGTGGTCACTGTTACATTAAATAAGTACCAGCTTGTATGAAATATAATAGTAAGATGGGTTGATTAGAGAGGATGCTTCATTGGTATTTGAGAGATGTTGGTTTAATTCTCTCCTTTTTCATAAGTTCCTTCTGACCTCGGGTAGATCACCAAGGGAAGCCCCAGCCCCATCTGAGATTTTGCACCGAGGCAGTTCCTGGAAGGGTCTACATCTTTGGGGACACACAGCCCACAGGAAAGCAAGACGTGGGAACTTGCAGGGCTGAATCCAGGTCTAAGCCTCTGTTTCAATTACCTGTTTGCAACATAAGGATGGCAGCTAATGGCACTCCCTTGGGAATGCTGTGAGGATAAATGAATTTAAGATGGTGAGTGGAGAGAGATGCTGCTGCTGCAGAGAACAGAGAGTGAATAGGTGTGAGCTAGAGGAATGCCAGAAATGCAGTTTTAGCATTAAGCCACAGGTTAAAAAATTGGGATGCATTTTAATGCAGACATTTGCTTGTAGATTATCTCTTCTCTCCTCTGTGAGCAGACAGTCCAGCTCCCTCTTGCTCATAACTGCAGAATTATCTCCTCCGGTCACTGCACGCAGAGTGACTCAGTGGTAATTTGTGATTCTGAGGCAGGAAAGTGACTGTAGGAAAGCGCCAGAGATACTTCTAGCACTGGCTGAGCAATCGGCACCATGCAGGCTGGTGTGGCGTGCGGGGCTGGGAGCGCTGGCTGCGGAAGCACTAGTCTGAGCATCTCATCTCTTCTCGTGTTCGAGCTCCAGCAACCTTTTCTACCTCATGCCCTCCTTTTTGTCATTTTAAAATCCTAATCAAGAGCATGAAGGACATAAATGCAGCCAATCTGTTTGAATAGCCCTCCCTTTCCACCTAGGCCGTGTCTAGATGCTTTACTTCAATGGGTGTGCTTTGCATGGCTTTGCAGGGGGCTTTTAAATCACGCAATCAGAGGGCACTGCGATGGATCATGATAGTTTTCTGCTCTCAGCAGTGTCTACTAAAGGATTGCCAGTCTCTTCTGTGCTGTGGCATGAATTTATGCCTTAGTCTCCTGTCTAAAATGAGACTGACATTGCTTCTCTTTGATGGGTGACTGGAGGTTTAAGTAATTAAGATGCCTTAAGTTCCTTCCTATAGTGACAAGTGCTGGATCTGGGCAAATTCTCTTGTAATCCTTACAATACATAACTGCTTTTTTGTTTTGCTTTTTCATTTTTAATAAGGAGCAAGAGTTTAGATAAATCTGGACTCTTTGCAGAGGGGAAACAGTCAAAAAGTCTGGCTGAGATTGTGCTTGTTGGGGGTAGGAGGCTTTTCCTGCAAGCAGCCTGTGCTTGGCTGCAAGGCACTGCGCTCCCCTGGCCATCGGTGGGCTTTTAAGGGGATGGAGGAGGAAGAGGTTGCAGCTTGGGCTGACTTTTTCTGGCCATCCTGGCTATGTGCCACATGGGCTAGGGAGTGCAGAGGTTGTTACATATATTTAACGTGTGGTTGATGCCCATGTGTGTACCTGGCTATTGGTGCCGGTATTGCTTGGTGTAGGTTATTTTGAGGTTTGGCTTTTGGTAATTGCGGAGCTCCGAGTAGTGAAAAGCCCTGGGAAAGCTTCTCTAAGGGAAACCTGATTGCCTTTGTGTTGGCAACCACAGAGTATTACCACATAGGAAATGTGCTTGTTCAGGCAACGTGGCCTTTCCTCTCTGAACTGTGAAGTTTTCAAAGTAAAGCTGATCCAGAAAAACCCAGGAGAAAAATCTTGCTTTGGTTTTCACCCTCCAGGTGCAGCAAGGATAAAATTCCGCTCTGTGATGAGCTCTGCAAGCCTGAGTGAACTTCCCATGTGACTTTAACACCGTGATGGTCCCAGATCTTTGGGATGCTGGGAGTAATCTCAGAAGTGACGCGAGTGTGCCAGAGCAGCACTTCAGCTCCCAGCCTGATCACAGATGTTGCCTGTGCCCTGGGAACCAGCAGAAACATTTTGTGTGCTCTGCTCTTCACAAGGGGATGATTTTTATCATTTTTGTTTCATGAAGTGGGAAGGCTTTCATCTTTCCATCAGTTACTCAAACAAAGCTTGAGTCACTAGGAGAGAAGTCTTTACCATCTGATAGCTCCTCTGTAATCTGGGAAGAATAATCTGGTGAGTGTTGGTTTAGTCCCTACTGGGACAGATGTCTGCATTGCAAAAAAATCGATTTGCCGTTTGAATAGAGAGGTTAAATGGACTGTGAAGACTGCTCTCTTGTCGGCTCTAGTGGTGATGATGTCTTGTGATTTCATGATATCAAATGTAAGGCACCTTGATAGGACAGAGAGGGAAAAGATTGCATTGCCAGCGCACAGATGCAGCTACTTTGGGGCCAAAATGCTCTTTTTTCAGCTTGGAATAACTGTGGAGTATAGCAAGAATACATGGATACATTTGTGTAAATCTGTGCTTGGGCACATGCACCTGTGCACACGCATATCCACATGAAAGTGTATATAGTGTGTATGGGAAGAAGACAAAGTGGTGTGAATCAGATGCAAATACCAACAGATGACAAGAAAATCCCTATTTAGTTGAAACATCTGAGGAACCTCCAGGAAACCGACAGCTTGACTCTCAGCCTTGAAATGTTCATTGGTGACCTGAATAAAATCACAATGCAGACCTGTCTCCCTCTTTATCCCCCTTCTTTACAGGCTTTTATTTGCCTGCCTCATTTTCATGCCCACATCACAGTTCAAATCATTTTAGCAAGACGGCCGTGCTTAATCTGACTCCCTGTGCCATGTGTATCTCGTTGATTACAGACCCTCTTAAGATGCCATTATGAGTGACTCTTTGCATGCCCTCCTGTCAGCAGCTTTTTCCTTCCTTAAGCCTCTTGAATGTCTTTGCTCACGGGATTATAAGCCTTTCAATAAATACAGTGTGATTACTGAATTAGTGTAAACTTTGCTCTGGTCTTGCCAGTCACTTAGAATTTGGAAAGCAACAGCAATCAGAGGCACCTGTAGATGGTCTGTGCCAATGTCTGATAGAAACCAGGAAAGTAGCACAAAGATGTCCTTTATTTCCATGCAGATCATGTCAGGAGTTGGTGTTAAAGGAGATTTTAGTCTTGGTTGATGTCTGCTTTCATGTCCCAGGTAATTTGGGAATAGGTGGAGCAACACAGTCCCTCTGGGTGTACAGGGGTCCTTCCCGCTCTCTGGTGCAAGCCAGGCTGGGCTGTGATGGGGAAGGGCTGGGGAAGGAGAGAGCTGGCCTGGTGGACAAGAGAAGCAAATGATTCATTAAGGTCTGCTCATTTCTGCATCTCTTGTGGAGAGCTTAAATCTTGTAAAGTACTGCCTGCAGCAGCAGGTATCAGAATATGCAGAGATGTACATGGTTTACCAAAAAAAAAAAAAAAAAAAGCTGGTGGAAAAAACCACTTTGAACATGCCAAGGTAAGTGGTGTGACTGCTGCCTTTCAGTAGCAACCACAGAAAAGCGTGTGAGATGCATCTGAGTGGGCGTTTATCCTGTTCATTTCAGACCATGCTGAACAAATCTCTTAATTTCTCCCTGACTCAATTTCTTGGTTTTGGTACAGTGATGCGAGAGGACATACTCCAAAAGAGTTCCCCGTCTGATTTGCACTCTGAGATGACAGGGTTGCTTTGAAAGACTGTACCCACATTTTAAGATAAATCCTATGCTGGGATGCTTGAGCAGCTCAGTGGTTCTTCAACTCCAAAGCCCAGTCTTGGTCTCTGTCTCGTTTTATCTTCAGGCTATTGCTAGAGGACATCATATTAATTGCTAGTTCAGATCTAATGCATTACACGTTTTGGATGATGTTTTAAAAAAATACTGGTGGGTTAGGCAACAAGTCCTTCGGAGTCTTTATGTGCTCTGTATTTCTAGGCTAGTTGGCTGCTTTTGCGAAATCTCCTAGGAGGACTAGGAGAGAAAGACGAAAGAAGCGGGAAATTGCAAAGAAAGCACCCAGCATATCTGAATAAGTAGCTGTTCTCAGTCTGTGTTTGGCAGAGTACCCACAGGTAACAGCTAATGGCACAAGAGGCACAGGCTGGGGAATGTGCTTTTTTCTTCCTGCTGGAAATCAAAAGTTGGTTGCCTCCCTCTGCCACAAACCTCTCAAAAATGAGTTTGATTCGAGTCAACCTTCTGAAACCAATCTTGGTTTCAGGTTGCAGAGGGGAGATGTTTATGGACTCAGACTTGCTCTGTGCACCCAGAAAGTGGTTGTCAAGGGTCAGGCTGTGGCGAGTGTGACCCAGCTCGACTGTGGGGGGGTGTGTGTATCTGTTCTGGTCCAAGCATTTTGCGGGTAAGGCAGGCTGCAGCAGATCGGGTTAAACCCTAGAGGAGTGGCTAAAGATGAGTAATCCAGAATAGCGTGGATGCAAGTGAAGTTGCTATTGGAAGCACTGAAACTGCAGATGGAAATATTGGTGTGTGCTTTCCCTTTCACATCAGTGATCCTGGTATGGACAAGTCTTCAGGCGCGTTGACTTTTTGACTATTACCTGAAGGTAGTAGTATTCTGTTTGGAGCCTATAGGCAGAGAAATGTTTGCTTGGGGATGACAGTTAGTTTTATGCCTCAGGCACTGATTTGATAAAAGCAACTAGTGCAACAAGAAGTGCACTATTCTGATAGATATTAGTTTTTTGGGAAAGATAACGTAAGGATTTTTTTAGAGTTGGAATCCTTAGTTTTTAGGAGGTCATTCTGTTTAATAATGTTTGTTCAAAATTAGAATGGAAATTAAGTGTTTCAAATAAATATTTCCTCCTATGAACTTGGCAGAAAATTGTGTGGGGATTATTACTGCTTTCATTCCATGACAGCACAAGCACAAACTCCCGAAGCTTTCATTGTGAGTGGGTAATGAGGAAAAGCGGGCATGGATGAAACTATCTCTGTTTGAGTGCTCCCACTTTGAGTAAATTTTACTGCTCCTTAGCTGAGTGTTAGCATCATGCCATTCCACTTTGGTAGCTTTCGGTGATGTTAAATCACATGTCTCCACCAATTACGAATTGGGCTTAACCTTTTTTCCTCTCTATTCCTTTGCTGGCTGGCTTTTGGGATAATCATGGGAGGTCAGGCCAGACAGTAGGACAGCTGAGCGGATGGAGGGTGTCAGAGTTGGTGTTTCCTGCAGTGAGGACAAGTGAGGTATTCCGGATCCTGCAGGAGACACTAGCTTGTTTTTGGAAATGGCAATTATCAGACATTTGACTATGTCTGATTAAATCCTTCAGCTGTGTTATATGTGCATGTAAGTGTAATGCGAGTGCAGTTCTCCAGGCATGCTCTCTGAGTATTGTAATGATTTTGTTAATGTAGCGAATACTTTCTATTATTTAATACTTTTAAGTGGTGTTTTTTGCTTCCTGTTATATATCTTACAGCATTTTTCTGCTCTGTTAAATTGCCCGCGTACTTCTCCTGGTGCATGTTAATGGCAGATGAACGGGTCTGACGAATGGGTTTCCAAAGCTGCAGAGAGCAACTGAGATGAGCAGAACCCCATTTGCCTGCACATCTGCAGTGGCTACAGCCATGTCCGCATCATGTACATGTACAAATGTACTCTCATTTTTAGATCAAGATATTGCGGAGGTAGAAACTCTAGCCTTATGCAAACTGATTTAGTGCAATGTATCCCTTGAAGTCCCTGCCTGCTGTAGAAACGAGAGGGGTTAAATCTCCCATGTGATGTCGCGGGAGGTGGCTGGTGCTTCTCTCTGCAGAATCCTTCAGAGGGATTTTTTTCCCTGGTGCCACAAGTTGGGTCCTGTATCTACAGCAGGCTGGTTCGGTGTCAAACGCCAGCAATCAAGTCTGTCCTTGGGTGTTTTATCCTCTCCTTCCAGGGAGAGAAGACTCTTCACAAGCTATATGTAACCTGCCTGGTCCCTCCTTCCTGCATCTTCCCCCAGCCCCTTTGCTCTTGGTTTCCTTCAAGGCTTCCACCAAGCCTGGGCTAACTCTATTGATTGATGTTTCTCCTGTAGTTGAAGGGAACAGCAGCATGCCTTTGCAGAGCAAAAAGCAACCCTGCTGTGACAGTAAGAGAGGAGGTTTGAGAAAACTCCTCTTGCTAGTTCTTTTTCAAGATCATCTAATGAAACAGTGCAGTTCAAGTGTTCCTGTGAAGGCAGAGCTCAGTGGCATCCAGCTTGGTCTGAGCACGGAGCAGGAATGAGATTGAATGCATGGCTGAGCCACACTGATTTATTTTTTCAATTATTGTTTAAGGTCAATATTGCAACAAAATAAGCCGCAGCATAACTAAGCTAGACGTGGGGGAACCTGGGAGGTAGAATTTATGGTCTAGCTCTGCACTCTTACACTTTGAGCAGACTTTAATGGGATCTGTGTGTGCTTAGCACCTGCGAAAAATCGAAAGCCATCTGCTAAGTGTTTGTGGGAGAAGATTTTTCCTTCTGTCCGGAAAACTTGGAGTTGGACTAGGAGCCTGGAAAATGGAGCCCGTTCAGAAGCTAACCACAAATCAACTCAAGGACAACTCTGTTTCACTAACACGCTTTTTTGTGGTCGTCTTTGGTTAAAAGAGCCCCGGTCGGTAGCTGGGTTTGGGGAGCTGATTGGGCACCTGGCACTGCCTTTTTGTTCTGTCATTTGTTAGTTCAGTGGTAAGAGAAATAAGTTGAAAGATCTGGGCTCTGTGCTCCCTGCTTGGCCCTTGAGTGTCTAAGAGCTTCGATTCAACTATGGGCTGATGTTTTTGTAATTGTTGCTTGTGGGAAATGAAGCAGAAATCATAGAACATGGACTGGGAGAATTGCAAATAATACATTTCAGTGTGGAAAGGACTAGGACAACATTGATTTTTGTTTTCTTATTGCCAACAAACTGATTACAGCATTTTTGCTTTTATCCTCCCATGGCATCTGTCTCCTGGGTGTAACAGGGACACCACTTACTATCTGTGGGAGCTGTACGCGGCACTTGACAGGGGAAAAGCAACTCCTGCCTTGCAAATTACAAAGAGGTACAGCCCAGCACTGGGAGGCTCAAGGGGTATCGTGCGGCTTTAAATTATGGGCTTGCAGTATCCTGGCATAACAGACCTGTTTGTTCGCACGCTCCTAAGTTGTTCCTTGAGTTCTTTGCCTACCTGCTAGTTTTCAGTGTAATTTATTCCAAAGTGTTCCCATTTCAGCATGTGGTTTGCAAAGTCAGCGCACAGTTAACGTGTTTCAATCTTTGCACGGAATTAAAGAGGTGAAAGTAGGCTGAATTCATGGAAGGACATGAGTAGCAGCAGACTGCCTGACTTGAAAGGCTGCTTATTTTTTCAGTGCTGCTGATTTCTGGATAATGACAGATGCTTTCTACTTCAAGGTGAGAAGGAACAGGAGAAAAGAGATTATTAGCTGTGCGGGGGGGCAGTGTGCTTCTGCAAGGAGTTTGAGGCCAAGGCATCCAGGTTCAGCTGTCTGAAATGAAAGATCTTGGGTAGAAAGAAGAAAATCTGAGCCGAAATGGCATTTACACAGAGCCTAGCGAGTGCTTTTGCACTGTGGCAGTTGAATTCTTTCTCTTTTCTTTAAAACTTGAAGGTAATTGCTTTCCCAATTCTTTGTGCCATCCAGAAAGTTGAAATGCTTTAAAGATAGTGTTGAAGAAACACTAAGCATCACCAGCCAGAAACTGGGAGAGATTTAAGAGGAAACAGTACGTGAAGCTCGACAGAGCAACGAGCAGTTAAAGCCATCTCTTCTCCACGGCTGGTGGACCTCTGCTGCCTGCTTGGGAAATGCCTTTGAGAACGAACGATCCGAGTACTATAAGATCCAGATTTTACATCCATAATAAATAAGGATTAAATGAAAAGCTCCTAATGTTCTATTCTGCTCTGTGTTAATGACCAAGATCTTATTTATAAAGGTGCAGTTTTATGAACGTTCCCCTGGTGATGTTCATGTTTGCTGGCGTGGTCGTGGCAGGCGGTCTCTCTGGCTAGGAAAGAGTGCTCGTTACAGTTTGAAGGGAGTGGATAGATTATGTCTGCTTTTCTCTGTGTACTCTTTGATGTTTTTACTTAGTAATGGATAAGATTTCTATATTCACTAGATGATGATGTATGCCTTTATATGCATTTTTAGAGTGGAACAGTACTGTTATAAGCACATACAAAATTAAATTTTCCAGTTAAATTTTGAAGTTGCCTCCAGTTTGTGGCTGCATAATCTTTCAGACATGTCAGGTCTGGTTTGCAGATGGCAAATGAGAGGCTCTGGGCATCCCCATGTCCATAGTGAATAGGTCAAGAAGGAACAGGCTTAAAATAGCAGATGGGGAGGTGCAGGTTAGGAGGGAGCTTTAGGGTTAGGAAAAAAGCCAAAGCTTTATTGGTAGAGGTAACTGGTTTTCTTTACCCCTGTGGCAGCTAGGGCAGGTTCACAAATGACTGGACATCCAATCTCCAGCAAGACAGGCAAAGGACAGAGCCTTATTTCTGGTGTTCCTAATTAAGGTGGTGTCCCCATATCCCTAGCAGACATGCTCCTAAAAGTGCCCCACATGGCCTGAGGTTAGAGAGGGAGGAGAATAAATATGTGCCAGTTTCCAACATCAATTATTCCGGGATTCAGCCTGTGCAGAGCCAGGGAACTGTCCCTGCCAGCTTCTGAGAGGTCCCTTTTCACAAAGACACAGCTAAGGGCTAATTAAAATTGTGCCCTCCAAGACTTGGATTTAATGAACTGTTTAGTGACAGGGAGGAATAAATAAATTTAAAAAACCCTAAAACAATTTTCCAGTGGTTTTAAGATGCATGCAAGTAAAAGTAACAAGAGTTAGGATCCCATCCTTCTGGGCTTGGGTGTGAAGGTGTCTCTGAGGATTTCCCCCTGCCGTTCCCTGCCTGGATGGAGGAACAGTGTGCTGTGATGAGGATGGGCTTTGGCATGGTGTTATATGCTCTGTGACAGCAATTCTAGCAAAGATGCATTCAAAATGCTGGCAGCAGCACGGGGACCCCAAGTGCTTTCATTTCCATCCGCTGTTTTCACGGGTACCTGTGCACAGATTAGCTGGTCCAACCCCGGTCTATGGGTCTGGTTTACTGAGGCTTTGCTTTGCCTTCCCTGGGTTTCAGCAGTGAGAACAGGAGAAAATACTGCGTGTAGCCTAAAAGCACCTATATTCTATGCCTGTTCCCCTTAATGTCAAAAATGAAGGCGTCCTTAGACTTTTCTAAGGTCAGAAGAAAGTAGAACGGCACTTCTGGGGATTGTTCGTTTTGATTGAGATGCCCAAACTTTACCTTGGCAGGCAAAGCTCCCTGTGACTGCTCCCCTTTCCGTGCCCTTATGTCCTTTCCTTGTGCAATAACTAAAAACAGGCAGGTGTGAATTCCCCTCCTGCCTCCTTCCTCTGACATGTTAATGTCTTGCTGAGGCAAACTTGCATTGCATCTGGTTTTATGGTAGAGAAGTTTGAGGGATATGTTTTGCTGTCGAACCAGTGAGCGACACAGCGTATCGGTGTTGCAGTTTTGTCCTGGTCCCCCTTTCCTCCTCACACCCTGACTTGCAGCAAGGTGTCCTGTTTTTATCAGCAAAGACTATATTCTGTGAAGTGTGGAGGGTCGTCTGCTCATCCAATATAAAATGACCAAGGGCAAGGTCAAAATAGTGTTCTATGGGAGATGAGGCTCTGGTCTCTTGGCTTCTGGAAGGAGGGAGGTGTGGAGCAGCGCCGCCTGTACAGAAGAGCTGCATGGGTGCTGTGGGCAGAGTGCCACTCGCTTTGGACTAACTCCAGGCTATTTTCCCCCGAAGAACTTCCTTTGCACTATATATTTCATTATGTTTATGTGTTATGATTGCTTGGAGAGGGTTGCGAGTTAAACCTTAATGAGTTTCTGTCCAAGAGGCATTGTGAAAATAAATGCAATTCTGCCTCCTTGCTCTCCTCCCCATGCTCCAGCCCCCACCCCCAACCTCGCGTCAGAGCAATCACATAATCATATGTTGCTGAATAAACAAAATGGCCTAATGTTCTGAATGTGATGTAAGCAGAGCAGTAATGGCCAATGACACAGATTTTAATTTCTTTGATAAACAAATGTGCTCAGGGAGTTGGTTTCACACACCAAAGGGACACGGTGGCACTCTTGTCCCCATTCTGCGCTGGTAGTGGTGTGGATGTGAACGACCAAAGCAGTGGGATCAGAGGGGCTCAGCTGGCTGCAGAGCTCTTGTGCCAGCCGGGTTTTTGCATTAGCATTGCTGTCTGGTTTCCTTGGGATTGTGTTTGCCATGGGCTCCTTCCCAGCTGTGCAAAGTCTCTCTCAGCTGCTTTTAATTTCCAGGGTGCTCCTTTAATGTTTGTTGCCAGAAGGACGAAGAGGAACCTGGAAAGCAGCAGCTGTCACGTGAGAGCTGTGGTAGATCAGATAGAAAGGTATTTATTTCATCATTCTCTTTGCAATTTTTTTCACAATTTCATGGTCCTGGATAGGGCAGCAGGAAAGCTGAAGTGTACCTGTCAGTCACAGCATTTGCTGAAAGGCAATCAGGAGTGACAGAGAAAGTCAAAAAGAAGATACAGCAACATAATCAGCTGGGTTTCGGTGGGATTTTTTTCATGCCTCTCATGCTTCCTCACCCTGTTCCTGCCATTATTCCAGGCAGTATGATCAATGACTGGCTAAGGACCATGTGAAACTGGAACAGGTTGCCCAGAGAGGTGGTAGAGACCCCATCCCTGGAGGCATTCAAGGCCAGGCTTGATGAGGCTCTGAGCACCCTGATCTAGTTACAGATGTCCCTGCTTACTGCAGGGGGGTTGGACTAGATGACCTTTAAAAGGTCTCTTCCAACTCAACACATTCTATGATTCTATGTAAGACTTGACCAAATTCCCACCCAGGGGCAGCTCATCTCTCTGGGCAAGTTTTTACAGCTCAGGAGATGGTGGCTGTGCTCCCAACCGCTGCTCTTACCCTGTTGTAGAGAACCTTTTACTAATTTATTAGCCTTTATTTACTTTACTCTTGGCAACAGACTCTAACATTCAGATTGACAAGTATTGTTCCAAACATCTGCCTGGGGAACCTGACCCTGGAAGTTATGGGATTTTGGGTCCTAGGGAAACTGAAGTGCACTCTGATTGTGTTGTAGATGTTCATGTTACCACCTCAGATCTGAGTGAGACTCGATACCTTAATTTTGCCCTTAACTTCTCACCTTAAAAAGTAACTAATGAAGCGGTTTTACGTCTACTGCTCTGTTTGCTTGTGTGCATTTTGAATTCTTCAGGGGAGAAAGGAGCCTGGGAGGCTAAACCTCATTTTTTTGGTGACAAGTAAGTGGGCCTGGGTAATAGCTAAATGTTTGTGTGTTGAATGAACGATAAAGAAACAGAGAATTTGTTTAACTACATATAGATATAAACCCCTTAGCACCCCACTGTAAAATGGCTATGAATTGCACGGGTGCCTCCATGCATTGCATCGCTGTGGGGAACCCATATATTACGCTGTCAGGATGAGTGATACCCTGTTTTGGTAGGAACAACAGGAGTCATTCATTACTTCAAGAGCTCTTTTCAAGCTGACAAGGTGGCAGTCTGTGCTCACAATAGCATCTTTTAAAGCTGAAAATACCCTCCTTGTGCTATCAGGAGAGGTTGGACACTTAAAGAGCTTCTTCCTGCTGATTCGGCATTGGCACTGTCTGTGGGGTGAGCGCCTTGCCGGCTCTCCCACAAGCTGCTGCAGGAGGTGGAGAAGTAATGGATGGTTTTAAGGGTTATTGCTGTGTTTGCATCCTCACCACAAATCCTAATTTAAAGGTAATATTTGCAGAAGTGGTTTATGAACTTAGGTGGCGTGGAGTGGCAAAGGGCTGCAGGCACCAAAGTTACTTTAGAGTTTTTGACATGTTTTATCCTCTGGCTATAAGTGAAAATGTACTCGAGGATCTCAGCTGGGGCACAGTGACCAATAATTATAGAAGGGATAAGGGCTTTTGGATGTTTGCTTGGCAGATACTTTTCGAAAAGTGCTGCGTTGCAGGAATTGGGTCTTCGGCCTATTGAACTGGGGATCTAGAAAACAGCGATGCCCAAGGTCAGTGGTGTCTCTTGAAGGCTCTCCTGTGCTGCAGACCTGCGAGCAGGATGGAGCTGTCTGTGCAAGAACGGGGTGGCGTGCAACAGCAGTGCCAACCAAGAAGTGGAACAGTGGAGCTGTTTGAGAGGCAGTGATTGAAGCTGTGTGTTCAAAAGCGAGAAAGCACCTCATCTTCAGTCAGTGCTAATTAGTCCCTTGCGTGCAAGAACACCAAAGTAATAAATAACAAATTAGATCCTGTCCATATTCTGGACATGTAGTTGCCCCCAGGTAGCTTTTTCTGGCTCTGGTAGCTCTAGTGCCAATGCACAAATGCTTTACAAACACCTTTGCATGTTCACCTTTGCCTGGAACAGCAATCCTTATGGGTTGCATAGTCCTGAATTAGAGCAAGAGGCACGTGGTGTCTCTCCTCTCTCTCTCCTCTGCCTTCACTGATGTTCTGCGCTGTCTTGTGTCTCCCTAATATTCTTCTGTGTTTATTACTACCTTTAGAGCTGGGGAAATACTTTGAATTATGCTTTTTGAGGCTGTTCGCTCACATGCAAAATTGAGTTGTCTTTGACTCTTCTTCCACCTTTCATTTTCTAGTACTGAAACACTGTCCTGAATTAATTCTCTTCAGACAGATTTGCTGTCCCTAATGTCTCAAAATGTGAGTTTAGATGTTGAATTATTGTTTTTCTTTATAAATAATACATTTGATGTGAATTATGATTCCTTAGCCTTTAAGCCATAGTCAGTTTATGTTTTCAGAGCTTTTTTGTTGGTAATTGTGAAGTTTAAAAGCATAGCTTTTTCAAAAATGAAAACTGAGATTCTCACATAATTACTTGCCTTCAGGAATTGCAGATTTAAAAGAAACACCAAATGTTGTGAGACTCCCAGTAAAATCATAAGGCTTGGCCGCTCTGGGAATACCCTCAGATTTTTAATTTGACAGGTTAAGTGCTTACAGTCTTCAGAGTGGTGCATTTCATCCAACAGGAATGAATTTTAAGAGGCTTGTAGGGAATTTTTTCCAAAAGTGATCGCTGAGGCTTGCAAATAGAAACTCTCACATGGGAAAAGCATGTCCAGTCAGCAACAGAGAGAGAAACAAAGCCAAGCTGGGAAGCAACCTGTGAATTCACTTAGAGCTAGCCTGCAGCGTCTGAATATTGAGAAGTTCCTTGCAATAATTTTTACTTCTGGGGACGACCGTCGTTCCATCTTAGTCAATGTGAGAATCCCTTCGGGCATCGCTGGAGCACAGATGTCAGCCTTGTCTGCCGCCTCTGCATTTCTTATGTAAGAGCGTTCAAGTTCTGCAGTCAGGAGCTGTTTTCCTTGGTGTTGAACAAAAATCAAACAAAGACCCCTTTTCAGTGGCTTTTTAAAATCCTCCTCCCACCCCCAATAACTAGATTCAATCGCCAGGTTTCAATAGGAAGGACCTAAATACAGAGGCTGTGTTGATAGCTTCCCCTGTGCTTGTTTATTTTCAGTTAGGTCATTTGTCAGCATCTGCTGCCTTCATCACATGGGACGTCACGTTTCTCATGCTGTCGTGTACTATCAGAGGTGGCAGTGGCTGCGCTAAGGGTGGACTAACAGCCTTGGTGTGTTTGAACTGAACATTTAGTGTGTGACTGAACTGCTGTGGTTTAAGCGAAGATCTCTTCAACAGCTCTGGGAGGTCTGCATTCTTTGGGATTTGTCCAGGACTTCTGTCCCATCCACAAAAAAAGACCTTCATGCTGCAGAGCTTGGCCTACAGTGGCACTGATCTCATATCTGGGCCATTGGACCTCCATCATGGAAGCTTCATTTTGTATGAGCTGTACCTTTGTTCGCCTGGGCTTAAGAAGCTTTTATGACGCTCCTATTCTTACTCCTTAAAACCGTCCTTTCTGTTTTATAGAAGATGGTATATAGAAGATAAATCTTATTGTGTTATATTCCTCATCATTAACCTTACTGCCCCAAGTGCTGAACCATGCTGTGCACCAGCCCATTGGGTCATTTCTAAAGACAAAGAAGCATAAAACTTCCCCTGAGGTTTCTTGTTTTCTTTTTCCTCATTGCTATGAGAAATCTCTTTGTAGGTTTTGAGAGCTAGAGGTCTTTTCTAGATTTTGGATGCAGTGAAAGAAAAGCTCGTTTACTGCAGAGAAACACCTAGGAAGTGGTGGCAGTTATTGCTAGACCACTCTCCATCATCTTTGGAAGGTCATGGGGAACAGGAGAGGTGCCTGAGGACTGGAAGAAGGCCGACATTGCTCCAGTCTTCAAAAAGGGCAAGAAGGAGGACCCAGGGAACTACAGGCTGGTTAGTCTCACCTCTGTCCCTGGGAAGGTAATGGAGTGACTTATTCTGGATGTCATCTCTGAACATGTTGAACAGGAAGTTATTGGAAGTGGTCAACACGGATTTACCAAGGGTAAATCATGCTTGACCAATCTGATAGCCTTCTATGATGTTATAACTGGTTGGCTGGATGAGGGGAGAGCAGCAGATGTCATCTACCTTGACTTCAGCAAGGCTTTTGACACTGTCTCCCATAACATCCTCATCAAGAGGCTGAGGAAGTGTGGGATAGATGAAGAGACAGCGAGGTGGATTGAGAGCTGGCTGTGTGACAGAACTCAGAGGGTTGTGATTAATGGAGCAGTGTCAAGTTGGAGGCCTGTAACCAGTGGTGTCCCCCAGGGGTTAATACTCGGCCCGATCTTGTTCAATATATTCATCAATGACCTGGATGAGGGCACAGAGTGTATCCTCAGCAAGTTCGCTGATGATACCAAACTGGGGAGGGGTGGCTGACACTTCAGAGGGCTGCGCTGCCATCCAGTGTGACCTGGACAGGCTGGAGTGCTGGGCAGAGAAGAACCTAAGGAGGTTCAACAAGAACAAGTGTAGGATCCTGCACCTGGGGAGGAAGAATGCTAGGCACCAATATAGGTTAGGGGTGGACCTGCTGGAAAGCAGTTCTGAGGAGAAGGATCTGGGGGTCCTGGTAGACAGTAAATTATCCATGAGCCAGCAATGTGCCCTTGTCGCCAGGAAGGCCAATGGAATCCTGGGCTGCATAGGGAAGAGTGTGGCCAGCAGGTTGAGGGAGGTCATTCTCCCCATCTACTCGGCACTGGTGAGGCCACAACTGGAATACTGTGTCCGGTTCTGGGCTCCCCAGCTCAAGCAGGACAGGGAACTTCTGGAGAGTCCAGCGTAGGGCAACAAAGATGACTGGGGGATTGGCACACCTCCCTTATGAGGAAAGGCTGAGAGACCTGGGACTCTTTAGCCTGGAGAAGAGAAGGCTGAGGGGAGACCTTATTCTTGCTTAGAAGTATCTAAAGGGTGGGTTGAAGGAGGATGGAGCCAGACTCTTTTCAGTGGTTCCCAGTGACAGGACGAGGGGCAACGGGCACAAGTTGGAACATAGGAAGTTCCATTCAAACCTAAGAAAAAACTTCTTTATGGTGAGGGTGACAGAGCAGTGGCACAGGCTGCCCAGGGAGGTTGTGGAGTCCCCTTCTCTGGAGATTTTCAAGACTCGCCTGGATGCAGTCCTGAGTAATGTGCTGTAGGCATTCCTGCATCAGCAGGGGAGTTGGACTAGATGATCTCTAGAGGTCCCTTCCAACTCTGAAAATTCCATGATTCCGTGATTCTTATAAGCCCCCTTTAAGTACTGAAAGGCTTCAGTAAGGTCTCCCTGGAGCCTTCTCTTCTCCAGGCTGAACAACCCCAACTCTCTCAGCCTGTCCTCATAGTGGAGGTGCTCCATCCCTCTGACCATTTTTGTGGCCGTCTTCTGGACCCACTCCAACAGGTCTATTTCTTTCCTGTGCTGAGGGCTCCAGAGCTGGATGCAGCACTCCAGGTGGGTTCTCACGAGAGCGGAGTAGAGGGGCAGAATCACCTCCCTTGACCTGCTGGCCACGCTTCTTTTGATACAGCCCAGGATGTGGTTGGCTTTCTGGGCTGTGAGCACATATTGCCAGCTCATGTTGAGCTTCTCATCCACCAGTACCCCCATGTCCTTCTCGGCAGGGCTGCTCTCAATCCCTTCATCCTACAGCCTGTACTGATACTGGGGGTTGTATGCAGAACTATCTCTGTTCTTTATCTCCCGTTTTCCTTTCAGAGTTGAAAAGGAGAGAAACTCCTGAAGATTCAAAGTGTTACCTCCTTTAGCAGAACCACTGACTCAGCTGTTTTTCTGTTGTGGTCTTTTTCTTTTGTAATTGCTCTGGCTAGAAGGAGTAAAGTGAAGGCACAGAAAAATTGTGTTAGTAGTCAGATCTTCCCACAGAAAAATTGTGTCAGTAGTCAGATCTTCCCAGAGATTGCTGTGTATGTGTGGTAGAAGTATAGCCATGATATCTTGGTGCCTGGCAGTGGGAGCAGCACCAGTTAATCTTAAAAGCAGGCATTAACTCTCATGTCATTCTTGATGTTGGAGTTGGAGTGAGTATTCTCCTCATGCTTTCAGGTATACTGCTCTCCAGAGAAAGTCTCCATCTATGGAGATGCTGACCATAAGGATGATAAGCCAAAGTGGGCTGACTTTCCTGTTTGGCAAAGTCTAATGGGGATTAGGGTGGGGATTTTTCCCCATTCCAGTGGCAATGGGGATATAAGGAAAAGGACTTCTAAGATTGGCTCTGGGAAACAGCAGGGACTTTAGAGCAAGAAATGAGGCTTAATACCGTTTTCTGGTCCAGACAGTTGGATGACTGGAACAGGGCCTGTTTTTATCCAGGGATGCACTGGTTGTCTCCTTCCCACCTTTTGCCTGGTTTAAGGACTTCTGGCTCATGCAGTTTGTGTGCTTTGTGGAGGAAACCTATCATCTACAGCTAGAGACATGAAAGCCTTTTCCTTCAGACAGAGAGACTTGGGGCTTTTCCTTGCTCTATTCATAACAAGGAGTCTGGCCTGTTTTTTAAACTTTAAAGGATGGCTCTGTGAAGTTGAACATGGTGGTGAAAATGATTGCACGGTGAAGATGCTTGTCTCCATTATTGTTATATTTCCCCAGATGTGATGTATTTTGTGTAGACCTGGCAGAAGCTTGTCTGCTTGTTCCTGTAGGCAAACTTACTGTCATCAGATTTTGGAGAGCAGAGGCAGGTTGAGTTTGTAAAGCATCCCATCTAAGGAGTCCTGGAAACTTGCCTCTGTCTTCTGACATGGGTATATGAACAACCAGTCTCTCCAGGCCATCACTGCTGGGGAACAATTAGGAAACCACCCCAATACTGGTTTTGTGCTCCAGGTGCAAGGGTTAAAGCAAATCTTGGGAGTAGCATCTCAACAAATGAAATCAGCCCAAGCTGCCAGTTTGATCTTTCTTTGATGCTTTGATAAAGTGCTGGGAGTTCGGCGTTCCTCAGCAGCAGCTTCCCTGGCAGAAACACACATGCTGCCCTGATTCCAGCAACACACTGTCTTAGGAAATGGGAAGATATTTCCTTTCTGCCTTGAGCGTCCCTCTGTCTCTTGCTCTTCATACTGCTCACTTTGTTTGCAATGCGATGGCCTTGAAAAAGGCGATGTTTCTGTGTGGGGACCTCACTTGATGTTCTTTTGAGGAGTGAGCACTTTCTGATTGAGTGTTCCTCTTGAAAAGCTCTCTAGGTTAGTGTACAGTCACTTCTGCATGTCCCTGAGAACCAGAAACAAGCTGCTGGAGCTGTTCTCTGCAGTCTGTGAGGTTGTTTTGGGACTATCTGATAAGAGAGGATGACCAGTCCTACAGTTTCATACCTAAAGCTGAACAGTCTCCAGTGTTACCAGGTAGAGCAGCATATCCTATCTCTGGCACTGCCAGAGACAAGCACAGAAGAGGAGATAATTAAACAACATTGGTTGAGTAAGGTGGGTAACTACAGTAAGGGATAGCAATGGGAAATGTACTTGTGTGTTGTAAAGTTGTTTCTGTTTTCATATATCCTTTTGTCTCTGAGGAAAATACTGAGGGAAATACTAAGCAGTCTAGGTAGAAAGAAGCCTCATGATGGTCTTTAATCATATCACTTCACATCTTACTGTCTGCTGTAACCTCTTTCCTAGCATGGATTTTCCACATTGGCTTACTTGCTGCTTTGGTGCAGATCACTCTGTGTTTTACATTGCTGGTGAAAGTGGTAGGGAAAAATTCCTGCCAAGCCTCAAATGTATTTGGTTCCTTTATGGTAAAGGAAAGGTGGTAGTCACCTTCATATTTCTACTGTAATTGGTTTTATTGACTCTAGGCTTAACTTCCATTTATTTTGGCTTAGGTGGAGGAAAGATTTAGAAAAACTAATCAGGGCTCCCCTGAAGCACAGTCTAAACAGATGGGCAAAGTGTTGGAGCCACCAGTGCCTTCAAGATCAGAGTCCTTTTCCAATGGAAACTCAGAACCTGCTCAGCCTGCCCTGCAGAGGCCGATGGAACCCCAGGTAAGTGCCCAGGAAAATCTCAGTGAGCCTGGAGGTAATGCGGAAGTTCCAACATGTTTCATTCAGATTTGCAGATCTTGGTGCGTAGAAAGCCTTATGTAAAGGGTAGCGCTGTTATGCAAAGCAGTTTATTCGGTAGATTTACTCTTTATCTGTTTTTGCTTATTTTATCGATTTGTGGTTTTGGTGTGGGCTTTTTTTTAATATTATAATTAGATTAGAGCTGTTGCGTTGCTGTTATTGTCTGTGCAACAGAGGTACGGTGGGCTAAACACTGGTGATGGTTGCAGTACACTTACAGTTCAGAATTTGATCTGTGCAAGATACTTAACTGCTTAGGAAAGAAGTGAGCTGGCTTAGTTTTTTAAATTCTTGTGGAAAAAGCTAACTAAACAAGTGGTTTTTAATAGTATGAGCACTGCTTCAAAGAGATTTACAAAACATGACTAAGAAAAGCAAGTTTGTTGTCAGCAGGCTTACAGTTGCTAAATAGAGCTTCGTACCACCCCTGGAAAATCAAAAAGAGGTTGAAACCATTGAGCTGTGTGGCTGCCATCACTCTGTTGTTTTTCTAATGAAGAACCTCCAGATCTTGGTATCTGTATCTCATAGGAATTACAGCATGAAATTAAAAAGTAACCTTTGTCTAAAACTTAGACATAGCCCATAAATTCTGAGTGGTTTCGATATGCTAAATTAAACAGTATAGTTCTGCATTCAGTTCCTCTGTTTCCATGCAGAATTTTCTTCTCCCAAATTAAGCCAGTTGATGACAGTGCAAGCTAAAACCGTCCCTGATTGTGACTAGGTATTGCAACCCTTCTGGGCAACAGGAGAATTTGAGCAGACGGGAGAGTGGGAGAAATCAGGACAGAACTTCATCTCTTACTCATTAATTCCTGGCTTTTATTCAAACCTCTATGACTATTTCAAAATATTGGACTTGTGTCTTCATGCTCTCTGTGCCAGTTACTTTTAAAGTCTGGTCTTCCACTCATATTAAGGATAATCAGGCTCTTCAACAGCTGTGTGTATTAAAATTGAGGAAATAATAATCATATAAAAACAAATACAACCAGCCTACTGAAACTGGGGTTGAAAGCAAAGTTTTGCTTAATTATTAGGTGTGAAAACAGTGTGTTCCTCAGTTATGACCTTTCCTCCTCCTTTGTTTCAGAAATTAACTCTGAAATGAAGGTTTATGCACAAGGAGGGAGTAGGCTGAAGGGTCAATATGAATTTCAGGGGAAATCTCAATGGGGTTCTAACTCTGGAGTCACTGTTGTACCTTCTTAGTATGTGTAATTGAATATGTGTACGTGTATGTGCGTGCTTAGTTTGTGTATGAACATGTATATATGTACAGCATATGGTACATATATGGTGTAAGTATAATATGCATTGTACATATGTATACTATATACAATATATATTATGGGGTTTTTATATATATTGCAATGACTGTTAAGGAATAAAGGCTTTTGTGTTGTGGTCTTTCTCCAAACGTTTGGAACTGTACCTAGTTCCTAAATTTATTAGGTAATGTAAATGTCTGTCGGTTTGCACATTTTACAGCATTCTTTAATTTTGTATATTTCTTCAATTGGATATCCACTTCAAATTTCCCAACCCACCAGTGCTGCCATGAGACCTGACCAAAGGCCACTGAAGACCGTGGAAGAGCAGGCAGCTTCAGTCTTGAGTGGCCTTTGGACTCAGGCTTACGGTGCAGATATTAGGTTGCCTTTTCTTCTGGGCACCAGTGTATGTGTATGTGGAGAGCGTATCTCACAAAAAATGCATATGTGCTGTATTTTCAGTCTGTTACGTTCTTTGGGCGCTTGCCTTGCTTTTAAGTGCATTGATTTCACCCCACGCTTACCTAATGCCATAACCAATTTGTCTCTGCCCGCCCCACCTGCCTTTATTCTGTGTTAATTGGAAAGCCAGTTATACTGAGCGCATTGAATGTTTTATGTTTTGTTTTCTTGTAAGGTACAGTGGTCCCATCTGGCATCTCTCAAGAACAATGTTTCCCCTGTCTCGCGATCCCATTCCTTCAGTGACCCTTCTCCCAAATTTGCTCATCACCATCTTCGTTCCCAGGACCCATATCCACCTTCACGCAGTGAAGTGCTAAATCAGAGTTCTGACTCTAAGTCGGAGGTACCTGACCCCACCCAAAAGGCTTGGGCTAGATCAGACAGTGACGAGGTGCCTCCAAGGGTAAGGAGTAGAAAGACAGATGTGTGCTATTTTTTTATTATTAATTATCTTTTTTTAAGGATGTGATACCCTGGGCACTGGGAAGACCGTGCCCTTGTGCCAGCATTGATAACAGTATTTTGGAAGGCAGATCATAATATAGGTGTTCAGTCAATGGGTTAATGGTAACCAACCTCAAGTACAATATCAAAGCTTCATATAAAATTGGCAATGATTTACAGAATGCAGCTATTTCAGAGAGACAATTTATTATGCAAAGTTAACAAATCATTACTATATTCAGAAAAGAATTAAAAATATCCCTGAGGTTATTGCTCAGAGTTAATTTTCCTCTTCATCTGGTATCAACCCAAACTATGAATCATATACATATTTAAAATTGAGATGGAACTGAACAAAAAGGAAACATTCAATATATTTTCTCCTCCCCTTTCCCTCCCACCCCCCCTCCCATCCACTGGGATTTGCTTCTTCTGAGTATATTCTTGCTACCCCACCAGTCTTTGCCTTCTGCTGATCCATTCCCAGGCATTTGTTTGGTTCCCCTGAGCTTATTCTCCTAATTCTCATGCTGTTTCAGCAAATTGCTTTGTGCCTCCCCTGCTTCAGTCCAAATGCCATATTCTTTTTAAATGTCTTGGTAGTTGGAGGGTAGTGGGCTGTGTATGTGTTCGTGTGGTAACTATTCAACACTACTTAATGATAAGACTAAACTTTGAGTTCTCTTCAAAACCTGAACAGCATCCCAGCTAAGGCTCTTGGTTTTGTGGGTGTTTGTTTATTGCTTTTGGTCGCTAGTGCTAGCCTGGACTTAGAATAAGTGGTGTTAAAATCTTAAGAATACATTCTGTAGCGAAGAGGTTTAATCTTCTCTCTCTCCTCTTCATGGGTTTAACACAACCTTTTTTCTCCCAAGGTACCTGTGAGAACAACGTCACGATCACCAGTCCTGTCCCGCCGTGATTCTCCACTGCAGGGCAGTGGGCAGCAAAATAACCAAGCAGGTCAAAGAAACTCCACAAGGTTTGTAAGCCTGTATGCCCTTGCTTTTCCTGCGTTGGAAGGAAAAGGCTCATGGAAAGCCAGGCATTTTCAGAGAGCTTTTGTCATTGTCTGTTGGATATGAATTTGGATCCCTTTTCAGTAATGATTAATATTAATTTTCCTTGGTGTATCATTGTGTGCCAACAAACACTGGCAAAATTTCTTCTTCTTCCCTCTCCTCCTTTGAGTTGCCTGCCCTGTAGCTTTTGCAACAATTTCAAAATATTCTTAAGAGTACTGAAAAAATCTGGCCATTCATGAACATCGTGCCTTTCAGTGCAACAGGTCATCTTGGGTGTACTTGTGGGGTTTACTGGCAGCAGAAGTGTTTGTAACATCTGAAGCAAACTGATCTCAGAAACTTTCTGGCCTCTCAGCCAGAACCAGACTTTAGGAGGGCGAGAAGCATCCATGAGCTGTGACACTGAGCATCTGAAGTTTTTTGGTTTTGTTTTTTTTTTTTTTTTTACCATCCTAAATAAGGTAATAGGTATTTCAAAAGGAGCCACTGCTTGGCTTGTGCAGCGTCACTAATGCCCTCAGCTCAGCGTTAACTGCTCTTTCAGATGAGTTATTAGCAAAACACTGAGGAAGAGTGATGTTTGAGTTTAGAAATGGGAATCTGAAACTGAAGTGTTGTGACAAAGACTTTCCTCCCTCCCCTGATACAGCAATATAGAGCCTCGTCTGCTGTGGGAAAGGGTGGAGAAGCTCGTACCAAGGCCAGGCAGTGGCAGTTCTTCGGGTTCAAGCAACTCCGGCTCACAGCCTGGCTCCCACCCTGGCTCTCAGAGTGGGTCTGGAGAGCGGTTCCGGATGAGATGTAAGTCCTTCCCCCACCCTTTGTAACATCGTGTTTCTAAATTTATTGAGTCGTGCAACACTCAGTAATGAAGGATGATAACCCTCACTGGGAAGGACCTTTGAGCATGCAGTATCAAAGATGGGTTCACTTCCAGTACCCCTGTTGGCTGGACATCCTTGCTTGGGAAAGACACTGGGTGCAGAAGTTGACATGAAAGTGTTTCAGTGTTCTCCGATTCATGTTCAGTCACTGCTGCATTTTCCCATGTGCAAACAGCCCAGTCTCCGTGCTGTCATAGCTCCTTTCCTCCTATGTGCAAGGGCACCTTTTGATGCTTGTTGCCCATCATCTTGGTGGTCGCTGAAGCGGTGCAGACCGCTACAGATGGGTCTCAGCCAGTGTACATTGGATGCTGATGCAGGTTTTCCAGCTTGTGGCCTCACTGGAGTTGCCCTCTTTGATTTAAAACTGTGTGACAGTTTACTTCGGCTTCAGTCATAGGTCAGCTGTACAGATCACAGCTTAGGATGGTTTTTGTATAGTCCTTCAGGGACGCTGTAATAGAGAACCAGTAAAACTTATGTCTTGCTGTCAGGCAGCGCCTGATAGGCTTTTCACCTTTCTTCCCCACTCCAAAGTGAAGTGAGAAAACATATTTTAGCTCCCTGCTTAATCTGTTTTGTTCTGTGTTCCTTTTGGGGTCTTGACACACGCAGCATCATCCAAATCAGAGGGTTCGCCATCGCAGCGTCATGAAAGTGCACCTAAAAAGCCTGAAGAGAAAAAGGAAGTCTTCAGACCTATCAAGCCTGCTGTAAGTTGCATCCGCTTTCCCCTGTCCTCCCTCTCTTTCAGGTAGGCCCACAAAAAATACAGTGTGAGCTTCCATTCGTGATGCCATTGGGGGTGAACTTCAGCTTGAGTTGGAGTTTGTATCTGTGGGCACAAGCAGCGTGTCCTGGGCTCTGCAATTGCCTGCACACATCACAGTACTTTAAACATTAGAATTTGCTCTGCTTCTGGAATTGATTTCTGCTCTCTGGTCTTCTTCCTTCCTAATCTTTGTCTTTCTCTCTTTCAATCCTGTGCTTCCTTCCTGGGGCTGGACCAATGATCATGCATTTGACCTGAATGTGCCAATGCTGGGCTGGATGGTGCAGGGAGAAGTGGTAAGACCTTAAATTGTTGCTGTTTTCTGTAAAAGATTTCTGAAGTTTTCTTTACCTGACTGCAGTTGTAGTTGATTACAGCTCTACGTCCAGTTGTATCTGGGGGATCACAGTGGGTTTTCACAGTATTTCTAACTTTCCTTATAACTTTTTTCTCTTGCCATTATGATACTGCACTAGCACCCAAATCTGTCAGTTAAAGCTGCTTTCTTAAACGTGGAGCTTGGTTCTTCGCTTCTGATAGTATAATGTGTGAAGTATTTGCCATAAACTGAATTCGGCTAAATAAAGCGTAGCTACACAATTAAAAGCAGATTGCCCACACTCCAAGCTGCAGATGGAAAAGCAGCTTATAGCCCATACTGTTTGGTGGTCATGTGCAACTCAGCTGGTGCTAATGAATCTGACCTCTCAGGTGAACTCCTTAGCATGGATCCATGCAACTGGAAATGGATCAGAAGATTTCAAGGAGATCAGCTCTCTGCGACTGTGCCTTGGCTAGCTCAATAAGTCTTAGGATCTTTCTGTTACCTTGCTCCCTAGATTTCTTGTGGTGGATGCTATTAACCTGCAAAGTTTAGGAAAATGAACTGTGACAGTAAAACACTGTGTGAGAGTTGGGTCCAGGTGATTGTATATGTCCTTCAGATGATATAATGTGATAAACTGAAGTCATCGTCAGGATAGTTTGGATTCAGAGTATACGTATTTTTCTGTAATATGGCAAGGTCTCCTTAAGCTGATTGTTCTGGTGCTTTAATTTATCAGAAAGTGAGTTTTGGTAACCGTCGGGAATGAATAAATCAAAGAAAACAATACTACTGGGGCTATGGAAACACAGCAGTGGACAAGTGAGCAAACTCGGACACTAATCCAGTGGGGTTGTCTTGCAAACTCTTCTCTGCTCTTCATTGCAACATCAGTTTTTTCCTCCCTCTCCCATCAGGATTTAACTGCATTGGCAAAGGAATTGCGAGCAGTAGAGGATGTACGACCTCCACATAAAGTAACGGATTATTCATCCTCAAGTGAGGAGTCAGGAACAACAGATGAGGAAGATGATGATATGGAACAGGAAGGAGCAGATGAATCTACTTCTGGACCAGATGATGTTCGAGCAGTGTTAGTTCTTCTAATAGTATTTTGCTTATGTTTTCCGTCTTAGGTGACTGAAGGAAAAGGATGTTGGGTATTTTGGCTTGTAAGTTAGTTCTTTCAGCTTACAACAATCTATGAGCAAGACATAACAGCTTTGTACGTTCACATTTCAAACACTGAGGGTAATCTTTTCAAAAAGTAGGCTTCCGTAAATTATGTCCTTTCCCTCCTCTCCCTTGAGTTGTTATAAAACAAGAAGCGATGTTTAACAAATGCCTGACTTTATAGAGAAGCTTTTCTAGGCAGTTTATGTAAATATTTCACTTTCGCCACAGTATAAATTAATATTGAGTGTGCCTTGGTGCGGGACAGCAGAAGCTAGGGCACAAGTGCTGTTATCTTACTCCAGTTATTTCTTGTCTGGCAAATAGGTCAACATTGAACTTGAGCAATGGCGAAACAGAGTCAGTGAAAACCATGATTGTCCATGATGATGTGGAGAGTGAACCTGCCTTGACTCCTTCTAAGGAGGGCACCTTAATTGTCCGACAGGTATTGCTTTTCCTTCCCTGTGCAGTGCTGCACCTTTTCTGTGCTCATTAACCCACTCGCTCATTCACCCATGCTGTTTCTACATTATATTTGTTGTTCGTATTATCAAGACACAGCTATAGTGAATTTCAGATGAGCAAGATGTTTGATGCATGCAAAGAGGAGAGTAGCCCTTCACCCCTTGCTACTGTTTTGCATGCTTTCCAGTGACACCCATGGCAGCACCATGCAGAGTACCTCAAAGTCTATGGGAGAGAAGGGTAGAAGAGCTGCAGGTGTGTGGAGCAAGTACCTGGAACAAGAACTTAGTTTAGTTTTACCATAGAACCAAACGTGGCTCTCAGGAGTGGGGCTGGGAGGGAGGCTGAGGGGGGAGCGTGTAGGTTTTTTTTAAATTGTTTTGAACCTGTAGTTGAGGGCGTACAGACCACCCAGATAACACGCACACACACACACGTACATACAAATTCATATAACAGTTAGTGTGGGGGAACGGAGAAGCAAAATAGGTGGCGAGGGAGAGAACGTGGACAGAGCTAGAGCGCTGTGTTGTTGCCTTTGATTCTGAAAATACTGCATTCGTGTGCCTCTGAAAGATAATGATTCCCTGCTTTTAAATGAGCTCGTGTGTTAATGAGCGTGCTAGCTTAGAGGAGTTTCCTCAGTAATCGCATTTCTGAATTTCGCAACTGAATGCCAATTTCTTAATTGAGCACTCTGGTTTGAAAATTAAGATTTCATGCTTATTGTTTTAAATAGTTAGCTGAAGGCATTCACCAGACAGTCCAAGCTTGTATCTGTATAGGATTTAAGTTAGTTTTAAACAAAACAATAGAGGAAGAAATCCTCCCCCCACCCCCAAAAACGTGCTTGTCTGCATTGTGGTGGAAGACTTACCGGCACAGTTGCTCGTTTGTTAATTACTGGAACTGGCTGTGCAAGTCAACCACATGAACTAAGCTTTTGCCTGCCAGAATAGGCAGGAATTTGCTGAATTCTAGTAGCTCTGCCCACTTTCCCTTTCCATCCAGGCATCAAGGCATGGATTATCAGCTTATTTAATAAAAAAACAACAGACAAATAAATAAATGTTAAAAGGTAGGAAGAGAGCGAGGGAGAGAAGGAGAGAGGTTGTTAGGGATATAGACCTTTAAGCAGCACTTGAGCAAGACAAGTGTGCCTGTTTTTTCTACAGAGTACAGTTGACAAAAAGCGTGCCAGCCATCATGAGAGCAATGGCTTTGCCGGTCGCATTCACCTCTTGCCAGATCTCTTACAGCAAAGCCATTCCTCCTCCACTTCCTCCACCTCCTCCTCCCCATCCTCCAGCCAGCCGACACCCACCATGTCCCCACAGACACCCCAGGACAAGCTAACTACTAATGAGGTATGTCTTACACCACAGCTGGCTGCTTTCGTAGGGTTATAGCAGCATTGCCTAGTAGCTAGTTTGCAAAGGAACTCCAGCCAATCTCCCCTGCTTTTTTTTTTCCTGTCACCTTTGTTCCCACCCCCCAAATAACACATTTCAGTTCTGTGTAAGAAGCCCTTAACTCTAGAGCAGTCCCACGCCAAACTTGCCAGTTTACTATTTTTGCTTCCTCTTAGTGAGTCATTAATTGCATGGCGTTCGTTTTAAACTAAACTTGACTACCGCAGTTTTCAAGCCAATACTCTTTTATTTTTTAATTCTTTTTTATTCCGGGAGCAGGCTAATTGCAAGCAGCGTGCCTCTTCAGAATTAGCGGTTAATTTTGGCTTTGTCAGTAAAGCCTGGGCTAGTAACTCCGCACGTATGAGGAGCTGCTCGTGGAAACTCACCCTTTGGGAGAGGAAGCGGCCATGGAGGGATTTTGCTCTTTAAAGCTTGCCACATGGGCTGGGTGGACAAATCAGGTGTTGCCCAGGAGGGTTGTAAAAGCCTGGGGTATTGTTGTTTTGGAATAATGAATGGGGGAAAATCTTTGGGTTTTTTCCAAGTATGTGTGTACTCTGAAAAGCAGCTGTGTAGAGATGACTGTTCTCCACCAGCGCTGGTTGTGTCCAGGTGGAGAAGCAAGGCTTCGCCGCGAGGGAAGCTCCCTCTTGCTCTCCCGGGATGGTGCCGGGATGGTGCCGTCCCTTACTCACCAAGCGCTGATGGACAAGCCCGGTCCTTCACGTGTGTGTAACCCCTCACCACAGAGGAGATGTACGCGTGTGAACAGAGGGCTGTGAACATTGGCCCCTTACCAACCCTAGCAGTATGCGAGGAGCCCGGCGTGATGGCTCCTCTCCCAGCTGGGTGGCCAGCCTGGCTTTCGGGGAGAGTCTCTTTCTGTATGCAAGCAGGAGTGGTACAGGGGGAGCGAAGTTCGGTGAAAAGAAGCTGCTGCTTCTCAGGGTAGAGCCGTCCCACCGTGTAGGTGTGCAAGTGCTTGTGGCAAGAAGGAGAGGTTGCGGTGAGCTGGGTAGGCTGATGGCAATGCGTGTGTTTACCACAGGATCAAAAATGCTTCTGAGCCACGTAGCAGGAGGGTGGGTGGGAGGGTTTCCTCCCGGAAATTCAGTTGGCATAAGACTTAATTTTCAGCTATGGTTCATTGGTCTTTGATCTTTCTAAAAGCACACTCTTGTAGGTTATAGAGATCAGTTGATTGATCCAGAGATATGCTTGCTCATTTCTTTGATCTAAGTAATAAATAAGCAGGGTTCAGTTAACTCAGTTTGGGAAGTGGAGGCCGTGGCAGTGGCTGGTGGCAAAGGAGCCTTTTGGTATTGAGCTGTGCAGGTCTCCTAAGAGCTATTGCTATTTTTTCTGCAGAGTAGAAGCTTAGAAAGATCAGAGGTTGAAGATTAGTTGATGATAAAGAAATGTCCCTAAGTACATTTGCATAAAGCTGAGCAAAAACCCAGTATTGCTTGGTATAACTTACCCACATGCACGCCCTTTATAGATATACTTTTTTTTTTTTTCCCCACTTGTCCCATTCTGCTTCAGTATGCAATGTTGTCACTATAATACTAAACTGGCAAGGGTTTTTAAGTCGTTCCATTTCCACTTTTAACAGTCCATTGTTTCACTTGTCTTCTTCCTTTCTTTATGTTTTTTCATGTTTAGACCACATAACTCACCAAGCACCAGTGATTTTATCCACTACATATTCATAGCTTCATATCACCGTTTGCTACACCTTCCACACTAATGAGCCCCTTTGTTCAATACAGGTTTAATATGTTACTTTGTCAAATAAAGGTGGAAGAACCTGCTGCAGCTTTCTGGCAAGAGGCTCAGGTTAAACAAAATAGGGAGAAGGAAAAGTAGTGGACATTGAAACGTAATCCATCGTAGAAGTGAACGCTTGATCCCAGATGGTTCTGATTTTGTTGCACAAGCCAAGAGATCAAACTTCGTAATTTATTAAACTAGCTTACTTTAGGAGATGCTTCGTAAATTCAGAAGTTGTAGGTAGTGGACAGTTTGCAGATAAGGTAGTATACATACATTTAAACAGATTTTTTAAAAAACAGACATTCCCTCGCTTTGTGCCTGATTGTAGTGGCCAGTCCTAAAAATCTTTGCTAGCAGATGAGGTGGCAGGGATGACAATTTAGCTAATTACATTTCGCTGTAACACATGCAGTGTGCATATGTATCTAGTTCAGGTGTGCTGCCTGCAGTGCATTGTGTATCTATAAAGGAAGTATAAAAGCTTGGGGAGGCTCTGTAGCATAATTCTGTAGTGACTTAAAAATGTTGGTTGTTGTTATCCGTGCTTTTTATTGTCATTAATATTAATAAAGTTGAAATTTACATTGCAGACTCAGTCCGCTAGTAACACACTCCAGAAACACAAATCTTCCTCCTCCTTTACACCTTTTATAGACCCCAGATTACTACAGATTTCTCCATCTAGTGGGACAACTGTGACTTCTGTGGGTAAGTAAAGTAGCTGAAGACGACAATTGAAAAAGGGTTCAGTGACTTCAGTGGCTCTTTAAAGTACTTACAAATGTTACCATCATGCTTTTTATTTGATTTGCAATGGATTGCATAGTTTATTTCTTTTTCCATTTACATTTCTTACAAAAAGAAAGACTTGCTCAATATTCTCAGTAACTGATTTGGGTTGTATGGTGTAAAGAATATATAGCCAGAATTTAGTGTTGAGGGATATTACATACACTTTACTTTTTCTTTTTTTCAGTAGGATTTTCTAGTGAAGCAATGAGATCAGAGGCAATAAGGCAAGACCCTACGCGGAAAGGATCAGTTGTCAATGTGAATCCCACGAATACGCGGCCACAGAGTGATACCCCAGAGATTCGCAAATACAAGAAGAGATTCAATTCTGAGATACTGTGTGCTGCCTTATGGGGTAATGCAAACCTGTTCCTCCCTTGCCTCCTGCACTTGTGAACTGCAGATGTCCCAGTATGAGCTTACGGTCTTTGAGAACGTATCTCTGAAACCTTACTTGTTTCTCTGCATTTGTTCAATGTTTGTTTACATCTTTTTGTTGCAAGAGATTATGATGATGATGATGATGATGATGCTTCTGCTTTGATATGGTTTCCCACTGCTGTATATATGCTTCTGATGGCACAGTTCAGACTTCATTCAGCTGATGGGGATGTCCTTTTTTCTCTAGCCCCTGTTTTGCATGTTTTGCAACATTTGGGAACTTATGGTCATCTTTGCATTGTACACCTGGTGCACATAGGGCATTCCATTTGAAAAATAATAATTTTATCAAGCCTCTTGCTAATGTACTGTTGCAGAGCTTGATTAAGATGTGTTTTGTAAGATGACTTTCCACCTCAGTCATCAGTTTTTATGTAGGAAGGAAGAGGGAAAAGAGAAGGGTAGGAGGGACGTTTTCCAGTGTGAGATTGTGGCTTGGTTTCGTTAAGAGTGGTTAGTGCAGAGAGAAGCTGGGTATGGGATGTCAGCTGACGAAGTGTGTCTCGCCTTCTTGTCACAAGGGATAATTTATGTCAGTGTCAGACAATTAGTCAGGATCCTACACTGGTGAAAGGGTTTGTTGCCCGCTACAGTGCGGAATCACTGCTGCAACACCCAGCGAAAGCTTTTCTCTGCTGTGTCATTTTTTTCTCAGCCAGAATCTATGGGGCCACCTGAATTTTTTCATTATCTAGATGTTAATAGATGAGGCTTGTGTATATTATGTACATATTTAGCTAGTATCCCTAAATTTAACAGACTCTAAATGCACATGCATGCCATTTTAAAAACTATGAAGAAGAGAGTTGGCCATTCTCCTGAGTCACGTGGTGATTGTCTAGGTAACAGTGCACTTTTCTTGTTTACATTTTCACAGCTCTTTCCAAGGCTTTAGTTCTCTTTGGGGGTTATTTCCAGCATTTCTTGTTTCTCAGAATAGCACTGTTGTCCTGTCGTTGCCTGCAAAGCCATGTCAATTAAATAGCTCTCCCAACACCTTATCTTGCTATCTGCTGTTCTGCTGTTTTCTTTATTTCCAGAATTTACTGGTAAGAATTTTTACCGCAATGCTATTTCTGCATGTATTCATATGAATAATTCTCTGATAAAATGAAGACTTGGGCAAACATAAACTTTCAGGCTGTGAGAAGGTGAAGGCAGAGAGAAATTGTATGGGATCAGTAAAGATGACTCATAATTTCTCTGATCTGCCTTGTTTTGCCAGTAGCAATTTGTGTTAATGGTTTTATATTTCTTTGATCTATGTATCTGTTATGGTGATTTAAAGTATAGGTGTAAAATCCTAGAGGTTTTTTTTACAGCTGTAACAAAGCACTTCCTTGTTGAACATTTAGTGCCAAACTGATGGTGATGCAGGCTGGTACACACGCTTATTTCTTGATAAGGTTTAGCTTCCTTTACCCTTAAGCAAATTAGGCCATTTCATGGCCGTGTTTCTTATTCAAAAAGAGCAGGGCTTGCTTTGCTTTGTTTTGCTTTGCCTTTACCAGTGCTAATGCCATAGTATCTGGCAGGTTGCTGATTGCATTAGGTCGATGATGGTATTTCTTCTGGTTCCGACTGGTGGAAGTCAATGTTAGTGACAAGGATGCAGTAGCGTAGATTTTTACACTCAGACTGTACTTTTTCAGGAAGCATTTCCATTTGTTTGAAAAACCAGAACTGCTTAATTGTAGGCTGGTGGTAGAAGAGCTTGGCTGGCTGTGAATACAGACAGCACCTGCGTTTTAAAATACAGGCGCTGCTTGCCACCAGCGTACTACCTCATTAGTTTCATCTCAAAATGCATATAGCTAAGGGAAGGGGACGGACGTGCACGTAAACTCGAAGCAGAAACAGCCGCACCGCAAAGGCGGAAGAGGAGGAGGTGAGGGTGGAGGCGGGAGCGATCGAGCCCTGGTGCCCAGAGGGGAAGGGACCGTGAGGGAGCAGTTTGCTTGTGGCTTTGTTTGAGCTGTAATCCACACTGAAGAAAATACAAAAATGTGTGTCGAAGCTGGATCACTGACAGCTTTACTCAGTGGGTCCTGGAGCTGCAGGCAGGAGACCGAGTGCCAGGAGCTTCCTCGGACAATTTGGTGCTGTTGCAGCCTGCGCCGAGCCCTGCCTCAGTGCGTGCCTCGCTCTCCCAGCTTCCTTCCGCCCCTTCCCAGTCTGAGGATGCCTCCCAGTATGGGAGACGGGAAATGCCCCCGGGGGCTGTGGGACTGGAGCCAGTGGGTGCAGACCCAGGTGGGGGATGCAGAGGTGGGAGGAGGTCAGGACGGGGATGAGGGAGGCGTCAGTAGCTGAAGGAGAGCCCAGGAGGGCTGCAGGCTCTCTCCCAAGACAGGCTCTGCGCCTGCCGGCATCCGTGGGCTCTCCTGCCTGGAGGAGGCAGAGGAGTAGCAGAGCAGCAAATCTGAGCAAAGAGACCTGATGGTTTCTGGGGACTGCTGGGACTACTGTTTTCCTCACTGAAAAGACAAGAGGGAGGAAAATGGAGATGCGTGATGGTTTCTGACCTCTCCATGGGCTATGTCTGTTTTTCTCATTCAGCCAGAGGCTTTTCAGAGTGCCACCAGCACCAGCAGCTCAGGCCCTGTCCCCCATCGTTACCTCCTCTTGGCTGCCGCTCTGCTCCCCTCCTAACACCCAGTCTCCTTTGGGAGACACATTGTGCCCCCTTGGTCTGGGTGAACATGTCCTCGTTTTTGCAAACCGCTCCCATGCCTGGTAGCCAGGGTGTTGTTTAGGTAGCGTTCCTCAACCCTGTGAGCAAGGCCCTTTTTTGATGCTGTGAGAAGGCATGTCACTGCTGTAGATGCAGACTGCACCGAGGTGCAGACTCCTGTGTGCTGGGCCCACATGCTGCATTAGAAAAAGTTCATTGTGGGATCAGCCCAGATGATGCATCCATTGGCACCAGTAGTTATATCTGGGGATTAATTGTCTGACTAGGGATTAAGGCCGTTAAGCAATATAACTATGATCATCTTGTGTGAGTTTGGCTTTTCTTACTTCGTTACTTTATTATGCTCAAGGATGACAAGTTTTACGTTGGGATTACAACATCAAAGTCTAATAAAGCGAGTCATGCATTTGGTTTGATTTCCATTCCTTGTACTGTATCTGACCTATCTCTGCAAAATTTGTGGGGTCCTAGACTGAAATACTATTGCAAATAAATAGTCATGAAATTTAAGAGTGATAATATATTAACGGATTTTTAAAACTTAGTCTCATATATATATATATTTATTACTAAAAAATGTAATTGACTTTAAGTACTAAGGTTTTGTGAACTCTTGGAAAGTGTTCCAGTGGATGTGTGGACCTTTGTAGAAAAAAACTGATCTACTGATTTCTCTCATCTCTATTTGCTTGATCTTTAGGAGAAACCTGTGGAAACACAAGATTACTGTAATTCCTCTAGTTTTAACATTTAGATGGAAAAGATGGTTGGGAAGCCGAGGACCAGCTCTGTGGCTATCCTTTTTCAGGAGGGCTGCACCACAGTCTGTTTCTCCCAGTGGAGACCAAGCCCCTACCACTGCTTTTTTGCAATGTCCTTGTCAAGAGCATCCTGTTACCAGCCCCTGTACCAATAGCTCATACATCTTCAGAATACATAAGCTTGGGTACCACTTTGTGCTTCACCCCTCCTCCAACATTAGCATCCCTTTTTGTTTGGGAACTGGTGCTCTAGAAAGCTGTCCATGGTTTACCAGTCTCTCACTCTCCTGACACTGCAATTTGGTGTCACTAGTCACTGCAGGCAGGTAATGCAGCCAGCCTCTACATCAAGAGATCTTTTAGGCTGCAGGCAGCTGAGACCCAGCCAGCAGTGGTTAGACCTGCTTGAAACAAGACAGTTGCTATGTCAAGTATCAGTTCATCAAAATATGTGGAAAATCTGCCTAACTCAGATCTCTGTTTTTGTTTCTTCTAGGAGTGAACTTGTTAGTGGGCACTGAAAGTGGTCTGATGCTGCTAGACAGAAGTGGTCAGGGGAAGGTTTATCCACTCATCAATCGAAGACGATTCCAGCAAATGGATGTACTTGAAGGGCTGAATGTCTTGGTGACAATTTCTGGTAAAGTTAACTTTTCAACATGGTATTTTCCCCCTTTTGGCATGGCCTGGCAGAACGCTTTTCTTGGCAGTCTGTGTGTTGAGGGGGAAGTCCTGACTTGACTGAACTCAGTGGGTTTTCCATCATTTCACCTCTCTGAGTCTACAGTTTGTTTCTGCAAGTGAATCATTTTCCACACAGCGCCCTGTGTCTGCTTGCCCCCTGTCCTTCCTCCTGCGGGGTGGCCTTTAAAAACGCTACACAGGTTTGGGGGAAACGTCTGGCTTTGTTTGTTTGTTCAGTCTTGGGGAGCTGTAAGTTAATGTTTTGTGAAGTTTCTAAAAATGGCATTCTTTCCCTCTGTCATGATTACTTTCAACCTGGCCTCTTTGTAACCAAAGCATGGATTTGCTACTTGGTTTTAAAGACATCTTGTGTGTTAAAATCTGTAGAGTGGGAAATGCTCTTGCAAAGTAGGGAAATAACAGTGATGTGGAGTGAGTGTGAGTGTGTGTGTCAGAGAGGGGGGAGCACACTGCGTACGTGATGTGGAAATGACCAGTGTGAGAAGGCAGAGCGGTGCAGCTTCTGGCCTTATCTCTCACTGTGTGCAACTGCAGACAGCAAAGCAACGGGAGATGAAGGGTGGTGGTGATTGTTGTGTTTGTGTTTTGTGTGCGCCGATGAAAAATGTGTTTTATGAAGCTTGAGGTTCCAGACTCTTCGGCTCCAGAGAGTTATTGCATAAGGTTATCCTGCTGTTAAGCAACTTGGTGTGGTGCACTGTTAGTCTTTCTTCACAGGTGTCGTTCAGCCATTTGCCTTTCCTTTTGTTTTAGTTTGTGAAATCAGCCTTTGCTACGCTGCACATATGTGACAGGGAGAGGATGTTAAATGAGGTGGCCCCTGTGTCGTTGTTCAGAGCCACCCAAAATTTTGTTGAGGCTCCGGAGCCCCTCTGACTCCACTGGAGGAGCTCTCTGACTGTCCAGACACTTGTGCAAAAGGACATACTCCTAGACAATTTAACGCAATTTAATGCATTAGCGGTGTTATGCTACTGCAGGTCCAAAGAACTGTGCCCATGCTGGTGTCATCAACATGGGACTTCATTTCTGTCTACAACAACCGTATTTTATTGACTTGTTGCTTGCTGCATTCTCAGCTACAGCTGTGCTGTGAAATCTTTAAACAGAAAAGATGAGTGAAGGAGGGTTTAAAAAAACACAACCTGCTGTGTGTCCTTTTGATGTCTAATGCTGTATGTTAAAATGTAAGCTTTTTGAAAAGCGCCATTTGATAGTTTATTCTAGAGTAGACCTTATAAACAAAAATATTGTGTGATCCAACTTGTGTAAAATCTGTTGATTTGAAGCATACCCTAACACAGACAACAAGTGTCTGTGATTCAGTCTTGTGTGTAATTGTTTTAGGTTTATTTATGTTTGAGTCAGTCACCATCCGAGTACCCTGACATATCCGTTTTCTTTGTTTCCTTCAAAACTATTACTTCCTCTGTGGAGACACGCTACATTAACCCTTAAGAAATCGGCTGATCTTTGACTGGTTTATGTCTTTGTCTCTCCCCCATCTGCTGTGTTTTATGGGAGCTTACTGGACTACGAGCCAGGAAAGAGGCACCCCTGCCCACCAAGAGGCAGGGCAGGGGGAGCACACTTGGTGATGCTTTTATGCTCAGGCCCCCCTTACCTTCCTGTTCTGGCTTCTGCACTGCAATGCTCAATTTAAGTTACCCTCATGCTGGACTTTTCTGAGTGTCTTTTTATTTAGAGTGAGTTGCTCCACCTCTCCAGGCAAACTGGGAACACTGACATGGGGATGTGTTTCTGCAAATGGTGCGTTTTGGCGGCTTGGTTATGGAGCTGCCCCTGAGCTTTGTCCCAGGACTGCTACTGCTCTGCTGGGAGCATTGTTCAGCTCGCTGCAGCGCTCTCGGCCATATGTTCCCTCGACTTTTTCCGGAAGTGATGTGCTATGGGATAGCGAGCTTTTTACAGCTGGTACAAGAAGGCTTTGCAGGTAAAAGCAGAGTAGTTAATCGGTTCTTCAGTTCATACTGTTGGGAGGCAAAAACATAGTTTCGGCTGCTCAGATGATACAGTGCCAAGAGTCATAAAAATGCTGGAGGAGAGAGCAGCAACGTGCATACAGAACATGCTCCGCTTGTGGCTCCCGGGGGGTTTTGCCAGCCCAACTGGCTGATGGTGGCACTCAGGAAGGTAGGAAGGGATGACAGAGTAGAAGAACTGGTTGGAATCTGCCTGCTTAATAATTAAAAACCACAGTGACAATAAAAACAAAAACTCAATATAGGAAAAGGGACTTTGCATTTGAAACTATGTCTGTGGGAGAATCAGAGCCGGGAGTTCTCATGTAAGTCACTGGCTGATCAGTTCATTTGATGGTTGGAGCAGAGTTTTCTCTCTTATTTCATGCGTAACAATTAGACCAATTGAGAACTGTTTAAACTGACTGGTAGAGATTTACAAGCAGAAGGATCTAATCCCCCCCCTCCCATTATGAACATTAGCAGCAGCATAACTTGTTGAAATACACACGTAGCCATGTTTATATAACTAACCGGTCCTGCTCTTTTCATGTCAGGCTGGTGAAAAGCAGAGGAATTTCCTGTCTTGTGACTTTCCTTGTGGTCTAGACACTGAAACACAATGGGAACACACTTGAGGTATTTCTCTGTTGTTGTTTTGAAAAATGTTTCTGGCTAGAGAGAAATACCCTGGTGCACATCATGTGAACAAAAAAAAAAAAAAAATTAGCCACGTGCTGGGAAATTCCCACGTGTACTGGTTGTTCTGAGTCTTCAAGTTTGACTAAGCTACTGGGGAATCTAAAGCCATGGAAATAATATGAGAGAGAATTTGTCTCCCAGTGGACAGGGACTTGTGATGGTTTTAAAAACTGACCTTGAGCCCTCTGAGCTCTTCCTCACCCAGAACTGCAGTGCCTTCTGGTCTGGACTATGTTCCCTATTTTTCAGTGTTTCTAAAAGGGCCCTTGTGGCTATCGTTTGCAGTATTTTCATGGGAGGACCTTTCCTTGGTCAGATGTAGGACTTCTGGGAATATTGTTTCCTGCTCTAGTCCCTTTTCCAAATCTTTAGAAAGCTACGGGAGTGGTGGGGCTTTATCCCTTTAAACACAGTTTAGTAAATATGAAGTCAGGCAATAAATCAGGGTGCTCATTTACTGCCAAATCTGCTGTTGCATTTGTAGTGGGGCTAAACAAAGGAGAGTGCGATGTTACTTCACATTTTGTTTCATGCTATCAGAGCAGAGGGGCTTTTAAAATTAAATAGCAGGTCCAGTATTTGAAAACGGGTCTCCAATTCCACTTTAAATTTAAGCTCAGTGAACAGATTTTTTTACTTTGAAACTGCCTCCTCTTTTCCTCCTGCCCTTCCCCATCCAAGTAATCATAAAAAGATCTTTTAGTCTGTGCGTCTTTGTAACGTAATGGCTTGTGGCACTGGAGTCCGTGGAGCAGCCTGTTTGCAAGCTGTGCTTCCCCATGTGCTGCTCCAGCCCCTGCAGCTGCTTTTCCCTCTGTTAGGGGATCCCCTGCGCCAGGACCCCCGTGTGGATCTGGCCGGGCACAGCAGGATGGTCTCAGTGCTCAGGCTTCGTGTCCTGCTGCAACCAGTATCCCCTGATGCCGTACACCCATCCCTGTCTCCAAAATTAAGAGCCGGCTGTGAACTGATCCGTCAGTAGGCATCATGTGAAAACATAAAAGACAGATTAAAGACATTACCTAACCTCTGTAGCTAGATCTGGCTGGCAGGCTTCCAGGTGGGCCATCCTGACAGGTCATGGCTTTCTGCAGCGTAGACCAGTACCGTGTCACTCGGCCAGCCCAGTACAGGTCAGCTGTCTTCTGCTCCACTCCAAGGGCCGTGAAACACTGTCCACAGTCACCCGGCTGCCTCATCGTGGCTGGTGACGCACTAGCAGGGAGCCGCTCCACTGACAAGTTGGGTCCCTGAGAGCCTCTCCTATTTTCTTTCCTTGCGCAGAGACCTCACGGAGCCCTATTAAATGGCTTTTAGTCAAAGCAGGGATGGTCTCTCTTCCTCATCTCCAGCTTCATCTGTGGGACTGTAATGGCTTTGGGCAGCAAAGCAGCTGGAGGAAGGAGGATGCAAGCTTTTGAGTATGTGCATTTAGGGCCACCTTCTTGCTAGTTCAGCAAACGCTTTGTAGGCCATTAGTTGTTAAAGAATCACTGATAAAGTGTGTCGTGAACGTTGCTCTGCGTTCAAAGACGCCTTCTCCCATTGAGAGTTAAGAGTCTGAGCTGCATTTTGATGACGGCGGCAGGATGCACTGTCAGTTGAAGATAGGGCAGCCTGGGCAAGTAGATTCTCTCACCTGTGGAGAAGCAGCACCCCTTGCAGTTTCTGTGTGCAGGCTGGTAAGTATTAACACCCCTTGCAGCACCAGGGAAGGGCGGCTGACAAAGCAGTCGTCAGCTTTTAGCAAGCGGATGAAGTTTGCATGGGCCGTGTGAAATTCTCTCACTTTAATTTCAGATCCTGTACATCTTTCCTTACAACGGAACTGGTGTAAAGTGGTTTGGTAATGAAATTGTTTAGTGCTGTTGTTTGGTGTGCTTTTTCACCAGGGGAATAATGAACAATCTTAATAAAACTTGACCAGTTTTTTTCTCCAAGGATGATATAAGGGATGGAAATGTCCTGCTCACTTAACTGGGAAGAATTTGTAAAATACATTTCATCACTATATTCTTCACTTTTGCTTCCTTATTTCAAATGAGTCCTACTCTCTTGTGACTGCTGTATAGATAATTTCAGGCCTCAGATTCCATCCTGCTGCTCTCCTACAGCTTTGTATGAAAAAGAGCCATTCTGACTCAGCTGTATATATTTTTTTTTTAATCTCAGTGCATGACTCTGGTGCTTTTGTTGTGAGAGTATAACCCTTTTCTAATCAAAGTTGTTTGCGTCCTAAGAACCAGAGAACTGAAGAGCTGTTCTCTTGAGCTTGTCGCTTTATGTTCATGTGGTATTGCCGTGTGTCTCTGTCATTGATTATCTGGAAAGCGTGTGTTTGGGTGGAGTCTGGAGTAAAGCTGTTGTGGACATAAAAACTGAGGGAGATCTCTGTGGTTGCGGCAGTTTCTTCTTCACTGTCATTTTGGTTTGCTCTGCAGGCCTTGCTGTTTGCTCGGGCAGGGTTTTTTTGCACTTATCTTCCTATGGAGATAAACCAATCTTCTTCATTTTGTGGCTAGGTAAGAAGAACAAGTTGCGAGTTTACTATTTGTCCTGGTTAAGAAATAAAATCCTTCACAACGATCCTGAAGTAGAAAAGAAACAGGGCTGGACTACGGTGGGCGACTTGGAAGGCTGTGTGCACTATAAAGTTGGTGAGTAGCAAATGCAGTAATGAAATTGTCGGGATAAAAGCTGGCTGAGAAGGGGAACTGCAGTGCGTGTAGCTACTGGATTTAAGGTTTGGTTTTATTTCTAACTGTCTTTTCTGTGCCACAGGGTAAACTTTTCTGGCAAAGCACCAGAATAGATGGCAGGTTACTGGGTTAAACTGAGTATGGGAGAGGTTTTGTGGTGGGATGCTGGGCTGTGAACTGGAGTGGGCGCAAATCCCTGTCTGTCTCCTTCCTGTAGTGGATGCAACTTCCAGAAGAGTGCTAATACAGACAGTGAAGGCTGGTAACATTTTGCCACTTCTGTTAGACCCTTTAGGTAACAGAGGGACTCTTGTCAACCAACAGCTATTCTCTTCACCGAGAGGTTTCCCTGATCTTTTACCATGATGAAATCGCATGCTGGAGTGGAGTGAAAAAAATCTCCTCTTTAATGTACATTTTCAGGACTGGGGGGAAAAAAGAAAAGGGGGGGGGGAAGAAAGAGAGTGGGAGGAGAAAGCATACCCAGCTAGTGCATGAGCTTTGGGAAGGCATCTGGGAACAGGAGCATATGTTTAACTTCAAGATGATTCATTGTTTTCCCCTTAGCTCATGAGATTTCCTAATGACATCTCAGATCCACTGCAGTACAGTTGTGGGATGAAGGGTGTTCTCACCAGGCAGGTGCCTTTCAGTGGATTTGGCTGTAGAAACTTCCACCAAAACTAGTGAAAGACATGTAGCATTCACTGTCGGCAGAGTATGCAGTGAGCGTGCTGCCCTGCAGGTGGGGATATGAACCAAGAGCTCGCTCTTCTGCTTCAGTCTCATGATGCGTCTTTACGGCCCCTGGATGTTGCCTTTGATTTGGTTATCTCCTAAGAGCCAGCTCAGTTCCTTTCCGGCTGCATCAGTCAATGTGCAGCAGCAGCATTCGGACTGAGCTCAGTCTCCTCCTGTCATGTGTGTGTTCTTGGAAAAACCTGCTAGTGGGGCAGTAAGTGACTGCTGAACCTGGAGTTTGACCCCAAAAACCAATTAATAATGTACTTCTCTGGGATCATACCCCAGGGTGTCAGCAGCATGATGAAGTGGCCTGTTAACAATACATTAATAGCTATTGAAAGGAGGCTTTCCAGCAGGGAAGTGTGTGAAACAAAGAGCATTCTCTTCCAGATGAAGAGGGGTTTGTTACCCTGGGCTGCAGCCTGGCACTGAACTTCCCTCTGAGCCATAGATGACTTCTTCAGGTAGTGAGAGGCCTCTTTGACAGCTGCGCTTCAGTTACCAAGAAGGATGAGCTCTGCTAGTATTGGGCTCGCAGTCTGGAGGCTGCCACCGAGGCAGCTGGCACTGATCGCTTCCTTGTCTCTTTGATGCAACAGAGGTCTCAGACGTCAGGGTGAAGTGGTATTTATGGATCTCGGTTGCTTCAGGCAATTTTTGGCTCCTCTAAATGATAAATTGCTCTTTTGAAACTTAAGATTTGGGTGAATTCCCGGATAGCACCCAGACCAAAGAATGAGAATTATCAAAGGTCCCCTTTCACAGATAAGGTGGTTTTGTTTGACACCCCTCCTCTTTCCCGAGAAAAAATTCCAAGAAGTCTTGTAAACCAGACAAGACTGAACAAAAGCTCCGTTTTTCAGTCGATACAGCTGTGGAGGTTGAGCGACTTTTTTTTGTCTGTTGAAAAAGTGTCAATTCCTTTAACACTTACAGTTCAGCAGTCTTGCTTCCCTGCAGACTAAAAAGGGAGCAAGTAGTAGCTTTGTCTCCCTGTTACCTACCAAGAGACAACAACTGCAGGCTTGTACAGTAGTAAGATATCTGAAAGGCATTAAAAGAGTATTTATTAAAGAAGTGTTCTTACAAATCTGAGATTTTCACTCCTGCCATGTTTCAGAATCAGTTTTGGTTGGGAGATAAAATGGCAGAAAGTGAAGGTGCACAGAATTACTCATTGTTTTGGAAAAGTGTCATATTCCCCTAAAACTTGGGGTAAAGAGGTAGCATAAACCTCCTGAGGTTTCTCAGTGTCATCCAAATCATGCTTTTTTTTTTTTTTTCTTCTCCCCCCAAAGAAGTACTGGAAAGATGTTAACAAACGTCAACATTTGGAAGTCCCTTCCCAAATCCAGACGGCAGCTGGAAATGCAGATCCAGCAACACTTCTTGAATGACTGTTTCTACACTTTATCGGTCCCCTCCTCAAAACAGAAGTAGTGAACAGAGATTTTTTTGATGGTTAATTTAGCCAGCTGTTTGAATGTGGGAACAAAGAGGTATTCGAGAATTTGTGGATCAGCTGTATCATGACACTTTATTTCTGATAAATTCTGTGGATTTTTCTTCTTCCCCAAATGAGTTATCTCAGGCTTTAGGGACAAAGGGAAGTGCTCCGCTATCAAACTTGCCTTTGGCTTTTGAAATAGACTTGTTTCTTAACTTTTCATTTCAGTTCCCTTTTTTCCTCTCCTTTCCCCTGGGGAATTTTGCATTCAGCTCAAAATACCACTGCCAGTGCTGTGACTGGAACTGCCAATACACTCTGCCACAGTCATAGGCTTCTTTATTGGAAATGTCCCTGTCTGGAAACCAATTTTCTTGTCTTAATGAGTAAGCACTGTCTGATGTGGGGAAAAAAATAGTGTAAATAAGTGTGTACCAACTAGGTAATTCAAAACGTGGTGACAGGTTCAGTTACTGATAAGAGTAATGATTCTTTGTGGTGTAAATGTGTCAAAATACTTAGCTACATAGAATTAGCAATCCTAAAATGCAGCGTTACTAAAAACGTCCAAAGGTATGTAAGTATGAAGAAATACCGTCATTTTCTGCTTTCCTGAAGTAACTGGAATGACTTTGGAATTGCTGCTGAATTCTTTTTTGTTTTGTTTTAATTTCAGTAAAATATGAAAGAATCAAGTTCTTGGTAATTGCATTGAAGAGTTCTGTGGAAGTCTATGCATGGGCACCAAAGCCATACCATAAATTTATGGCCTTTAAGGTAACAGTATATTTCAGCCATACGTAGGATTTTCTCTTAGCCACTTGCAGTTACCCCTTTTATAAAAATATTCCAACATTTTGTCATGGCTGTATTACAAGTTCTTTGGTAAATCTGCCATGAACTTTGTATAATATTTTAATTTAGGAGCTTCTTTAGCTTAAAGTTGCAGTACACTTAAAAATGTAAATTGTAACTGAACATAAACTAATAATCAAAGTGACACAAATATCACAACTGTTTGTTTTGCCTCTCTATAAATAAAACAAGAGGCAGAGAGAAATGAACCAAGTCTAAACATCTTCCTCTGAGCAGAACAAGTCATTAAGTGATACTCAGCATTGTTATGTTTTTGAATGCAGCAAGAATGAAGTTAGCTGGCTTGATATAATTACCAAACTGATTTGCAGACAATCAGTTACTGCTCGTTGTGCAAATTGAAGTAAACACTATGGGAGTGTCGAATTGCCCTGAACTTTGGGGAAAACAATTCTTACTAAAAAACAAACAGACCAACTAAAGTAAAGCCCCGCAGAAAATAGCTTACAATATTATGTGATTGACATGCAACAGGGTGCAGAGTAATCTATCCTTGTCCATGAGAGACATATTAGCCTAACTGGTCTGATGGATGAAGGCCAGAGGGTAGCAGGAGGAATAAACCCATAATAGGTACGTTAGAGCATATTTTTATAAAACCCACCGTGGTTCTAAGCAGTAAATCTCACTGATGGTTGTCTTGCAGTCATTTGGAGAACTGGTACATAAGCCATTGCTGGTGGATCTAACCGTAGAAGAGGGTCAGAGACTAAAAGTGATCTATGGCTCCTGCGCTGGCTTCCATGCTGTTGATGTGGATTCAGGATCGGTCTATGATATTTATTTACCAACACATGTAAGAGCTGCTGCTGGGGTGGGGTTTTTTCTTTCCTTTCTGGTTTCCCCCCTGCCCCTTCCTTTCCTCAGATGACCAGCACATCAGGCTGCCCCTGTGTATTGCTGCTAGCATGGTAAATTGGGTGGAGGGGTCCAACCAGATGTGGCCACCTGTGCTTAGGGGCGTGTGCCTCTCTCTCTGTCCTCTCCTCATGGTCAGGATGTCTCCGTGGTTGGGAGCTGCCCACTGAGGTCTGGCATGGGCCAACATGACTGTTTCAGGGGTAGCAGCTGAAGGGCCAAGAGCATTGCAGAGGCTGCAGGGAAGGTGGTAGTACACATGACGTGACAGCCCACTGATGAGATTCAACAGCGTTGGCAAAGGCCAGGTGGCCTTAGCTCCCAAAGTTTCCTGTTATTCATTGTGCGCAGAGGTGTCGGCTGGGCCTGCAGTGTGTGCTGCACCTCCCCAAGCATTATTCACTACAGTGCAGAGGTCTGCATCTGGGCTGCTTGCTCCAGGCTCCCTTTCTGCCCGTGGAAAGAAATGGGCACTGCTACAGACAAGTTAATCTTTTTTGGTTTTAGATGTCTGCCTTAACATAGGAGCATTTGTGCCCCAAAGGTTTCCAGGTCTTTGTTGTCACTATGTAAGGGTGTCTAGCTTGGGGAGAGCAGAGCTAGCACTTTCAAAGTGAGTGAATCCCCGACGTGCTGTCAGCCAAAATCGAAAATCACCCAACCCTTTCTCCCAGTGCAGGCGCCGTGGCGTCAAAACAAAAGGCTTCCTCTTCTCTTCTGTCTCTGTAGATCCAGAGCAGTATCCAACCTCACGCAATCATCATTCTCCCGAACACGGATGGGATGGAGCTACTGGTCTGCTATGAGGATGAAGGAGTTTACGTCAACACGTATGGAAGGATCACCAAGGATGTGGTTCTGCAGTGGGGAGAAATGCCAACTTCAGTTGGTGAGTGCCTCGGCAGAGTCAGATGCAGCATGCCGTTAGGGAGTGTGAGTGTCTGCACGTGGGCAGAAGGAAGGTGCATCAGGTTTGACATCAGATTGAGAAGCAGCAATGCTGTAATATTCCTGGAAAACAGCTGCGCAAAGTGGAGAGTAATCACACGAACCTCTTTTGTGCTGAGTTTTTAAGAACAAAATCCAAACAAGCAAGTTGTGGAGTTCAGGAATGAAAAACTCACCAGGGCTTCTGTAGGCTGCTGCAGACGTCCACAAAGTAGTGGAAACCTTTCAGTATAAAGACATGTAAGGTGGCAGATGGGTAAGATGTTATTATAGATAATTCTATAGAGATAACAGTCTGTATATCTGTATTTACTTTAATTCACCTGCAGATTGCTCATCTATCCTAGCAGGATAATTCTCCCACATCTCTCCAGTTCAAAATAAGATAGTTTTGAGAGTGGGAGCAACGAGCATAGTAAAATGGGTGCAGATTTCTTACGGATGCAAGTACACACAAGGGGATCTCTCTTAACTGTCTGTGCTGCCGTATTTCAGTGCCGAGCATAGCGTGGGCTGTGGTCACACCTTCCTTTTGGGCAAATGCATTGGGTTTGCATGCCTTGGAATGGATGTGTATATTAGGAGGTTACCGCTGATAGCTGTTCGAGCAGCGTGAACAATAATGGAGGAGGAGATTTAAAGAAGTTTCATGCACAGCATGTGCACTCCTGTGGTGATGAACTCTTGACTAGATCTAAAACCAAGCAGAATTTATCAGCTGGCAAATTGCAGAGCCTTTGGGGACTGGAGTGCCTGTGAAGTAAATGGCACTGAGGCAGCCGACGCCATCTGAACATCTCATCTGACAATTTTTAGAAGCTATTTGGCCCAGTTACCACTAGTGACATATTTAAAAATAAATAAATTTCCAGCATGATGGCATGTGCAATGTTATAGGTGTACATTTTACTGTAGTAGATGATTTGATTTAACTTCACTGAAAATTAATGAGAAAAATTCTATAAAAGGGAAGTACTGCAAAATTAAATGTTTTTTAATTTTGCTTGCTAAGAGCTATTGTTCTTTTTATTTTCCAGTTAAGTACGCATGCAAATCAGAGGCAACAGATTATTCTTCATTAAGTTCCCATATGTTATTTTTGGCAGCGTTCCTAAGACTATCCATCAAATTGCTTTTTGAATATACCTTTTCATAATGCTGGTGGCTTTCTCCTTTATTTGATTTTTTACTGCTATCAAGAACAGATTTTTTTCCTCATGCTACTACTAATCTGTTTCTCCCAGTGACACTCTTAAAGAAAAATGCTTGATTTTTTGCTTTCTTTGTGCACAAAGGAAAGCGCTATGACAAATAATAGTGTTTCCACTTGGAGAGTTTAATATGAACCTCTTTTAAGATATACAGAATGCTTTTCAGACCAATTGGCTTTCTCCCGGAGATCGGTTTTTTGAAGTTAAAGGAGACTAGCTCATGTTTTTCTGGTTTTCTGTTTTCTTCTTCTCTTTCTCTGTTTTTGCTGACAAACTCCTGCAAAGAGGGGAAATAACAGAGTGGGACACAGAGCTGGTGCCGGGGACATACTGGAGTGGATGGATTTAGTCTATTTAAACCTCGGGTTCTGCTTTCTCTTTGTCAACACCTAATTAGCCTGTCTCTTTGCCACACTTGGGAGAAAAAGCCTGTGTAAAAACTCAATGTTTCTTCCATTTAATTGAAGGTTGAAAGGTTTCCATTGTGTCATGAATGCTCAGGCAAGACATATATTACTAACATGGAAAAGCCATGGGGAAATTAAAAAAAAAAAAAAAAGGTATTTTTAGGCATCATGAAGACGCTGAAGACAGAAATAGCACTCTGAACATGTGTGTAGTTATAATAAGCACATGCAGGTCATTTTTAACTAGAGTGCATCAGTATATTCTGCTGCTTTTTTAGTTCCTCCATGTTGCCCTCTACCTGTCCTAATGGGCTGTGTGCTGTGTTTTCTTTCCAAAGCGTACATCCGATCCAACCAGATTATGGGCTGGGGAGAAAAAGCTATTGAAATACGATCGGTGGAAACTGGACACTTGGATGGTGTGTTCATGCACAAAAGGGCACAAAGACTCAAGTTCTTATGCGAACGCAATGACAAGGTATAATTTCTCCCCCCATAGTTTCTTGCCAAGGTGGTAAACGTGTCCTTTAACTGGGTACTTGTGGTGGGTTGACCATGACCAGCAGCCAAACACCCACCTAGCCTCTCGCTCACTCCCCTCTCCCGTGGGATAGGGATAAAATAGAAGGAAGGCGAAAAGACTCGTGGATCAAGATAAAGACAGTTCAATAAGGACTGCAAAAGCTGTGCACGCAAGCCGGGCAAAATCAGGAATTCATTCACAACATCCCCCTGGCAGGCAGATGGCCGGCCACTTCCCAGGAGGCAAGGCTTCAGTACGCACATTGCTTGCTTGGAAAGACAAATGTTATCACCATGATGTGCCCCCATCCCCTTGCTTTCCCTGGTCATGATGTTATATGTTATGGGAAATCCCTCTGTTCAGTTTGGGTCCACTGTCCCGACATTTTCCCCTCTCAGCCTCTTGCCCATCGCAGCCCACTGGCCTTTAGGAAGAGAAAGCCTTCATAGAATCATAGAATGGTTTAGGTTGGAAGGGACCTTAAAGATCATCTAGTTCCAACCCCCCTGCCCTGGGCAGGGACACCTCCCACTAGACCTGGTTGCTCAAAGCCCCATCCAACCTGGCCTTGAACACCTCCAGGGATGGGGCCTCCACGACTTCCCTGGGCAACCTGGTCCAGTGTCTCACCACCCTCACAGTGAAAAATTTCTTCCTGAGATCTGATCTAAATCTACCCTCTTCCAGTTTGAAGCCATTACCCCTCGTCCTATCACTACATGCCCTTGTAAAAAGTCCCTCCCCAGCTTTCTTGTAGGCCCCTTTCAGATACTGGAAGGCTGCTGTAAGGTCTGCCCTGGAGCCTTCTCTTCTCCAGGCTGAACAACCCCAACTCTCTCAGCCTGTCTGCATAGGAGGGGTGCTCTAATCCTCTGATCATCTTTGTGGCCCTCCTCTGGACCCACACCAACAGGTCCTTGATGCTGTGCAAGGGTTGGTCAGCAGTAGCCAAAACACTGGCGTGTTAACAACACTGTATAGCCACAAATGCAAAGCCCAGCAGCACCATACAGGCTGCTATGAAGAACATCAGCTCCATCCCCGCTGGACCCAGCACAGCACTGCAATCGCACCCTAAATATCAGGGACAGTGAAGGCAAATTAGAGCCACTGCTGTCCTACCTGTTGAATTTACCAGTATCTTTTCTTCACAGGTGTTCTTTGCGTCCGTACGGTCGGGTGGAAGCAGTCAAGTCTATTTCATGACCCTTGGCAGGACTTCTCTTCTGAGCTGGTAGAAGCGGTGGGATTTGGCGAGGAATTGCTGACATCCGGAGTCTGAGATCTTCATAACTCGGAATTATTTTCAACTGGAGTACAGACCTGCACTAATGCAGCACTCTGTGTAAATGTGTGTGCAGGCGTCACTGGTGTTAGGTTTCTTTTTGTTTTTCAACCGAGGCTGCGACGCAGCTGGTGCTGTAAAGATATTGCCATCAGGTGCTACAATGTCTTTGAGATTTGGGATCACGCTAGAAAGCTACAGGTCTTCTTTTCCCTTCAGCTCCAGGATTCCTAGGCTTTGAAGGACTCTGTTTGTTAGTGTTAAAACAGAGAGGGGGGAATAAAGGAAACAAAAAACCCAGACTTACCATGAACATGCTGTTGAGCGGACAGGAGGCAGGCAAGAGAAGGTGAGAAGCGGTGTAGAGAGTCAGACTGGCTGAAACAGAGGGCACATCTAGTCTAGTAATGTTAACAATGTATTTAATTGACATTTCTTTTTTGTAATGTGACAATATGTGGACAAAGAGGAAGGTGCAGGTTTTAAGAAGTTAATATTTATAAAATGTGAAAGACACAGTGACTAGGATAACTTCTTCTTGGGGACAGGGAGGGTGGGAAGGGGCTCAGGGTGGAATTCTTGGGGTTTTTTTTGTTTCTGCAGTTTTATTTTGGCCTGGCCAATAACTTTAGTCATTTTCTGTGTACCAGGTATTGCCTGAAACATGTGCAGATGATTTAAAAAAAAAAAAAAAAAAAAAAAAAAGAAAAAAAAAGAAAAAAAAGAAATAAAATCCAAACTACATATGTTTATTTTTTGTGCCTACCTCATTGTTTTTAATGCATAAAATAAAAGAGGTGGTTTAGTTTATACGTTTTTAGATGAAAACCATTAATGTCTAATTTAATCTTAATACCAAAACTACCAGATTGAAAGGTTTCTGACTGTTATTGCCTAGCAAGTTTCAGCAGGAGGAGAGAGTGGTCCGCTGGGGCAATAGTGGTAGCGGTATGGCAGTGAGACACTGATTAATGTAATTTGCTTACAAAATTTGGTGAAGCAAGCATTTTTTTAAACCAGTTTCATCCTTAATAGAAGTCTGAATTTAGCCTAAAACCAGAGGTTTCACTCTTCTAACACGTGGGCTTAGTAACAGGCAGGTAAAAATAACTAGTCTAGTTCTATAAACTGTTAAATGTTGTAGGAACCATTTTGGGGCGGTGATGTTTTTCTTTTTTAAGAATGCAATGCACTAAAACTCTTTTAAGAATGTAGTTAATACTGCTTATTCATAAAAACAGCGTATACCTGTGTTTAGATGTAAGATCCCAGCTCTGGCTTTTTTTCTTTCTTTTTTTTTTTAAGTCAGTTTTATTTTATGAATAAGTTCTGACATTTGTAATAAATGTCTTGAGAGTAATAATTTGTTTAATGGCTACATGTTCATTACTTGAGAAATCTTGAGTGTAAAATAATCTGTTGGTGTTGTAATAATGCACAGTGTCACGATTCAGCCATTTTCCTTTTTGTTTTCACTTTTTTTTTTTTTTTTTTAAAAAAACTTCCTTCGGTGGGGTACTTTGTTGACAGCTGCCTTAAGCTGTTCATTCAGTGAACAGGCTCTCAGTGTTTCATGGGCTTTGTCTTCTGCTGCGGTTAACTTTCCTTCATGGCATGACAGGTGGGGCTTTTTAAACACGTATTCTTCAACTCAGTCCAGCCGATGGCTCGAGCGACTGGTCACACAATCAATTAAGAGCCGAGAGCACCGAGGGTGCAAAGCTCAGACTCGACAGACCCTTCTGTTGGTGTCAAATCTGACTGCTGTAAATGCTTCAACCCCAATCAGCGTTGCTGCTGAAGACTCTCCTTTGAACATCGTAGACGGTTGAAAAGCGAGCGGTAAATGCGTGCCGCCAGCACATGCGCGTGCACACACACCCCACACCCCACACCCCAAAAGAATCAAAACTCAAGAAAGCCTTACATTTGCTGGCGGAGGAATACCTAGAACTATTTTTTTTTAATCGTATGACTTTTGGATAGCGTTGAAGGTGAAGGATGTGTTCTTTTCAGGCCCGATGTGGTCAGCCAGAAGAACGCTCAACCTTTTTGTACTATAACGAACTAAAGGGGACTCGGAAACGCAACGTGATGGTAGATGTGGGTGTAATCACACAGCTGCCCTGTAGTGTAGTTTGCCGAAGCTGATTCGATCGAATGTCAGTCTGCGTGATTTAAATCTTCCAGCGCTATGTGGTCAAAAATTAATCTAGTCCTTGAAAGCTGATGCTATTCACCTAGAGGAAGATGCTCCAGTACTGTAGGGATGCCCAGGTCACGGATACGTGCTGTTGAAGTTTTGAGGCTCCGGGGGAGGACAGGGGGGATCTCCTTCCTTCGGTGGGGCTGCCCGCCTGGCAGCTTCTGCCTCCACAGAAGCGCCAACGCGGCGAGGTAAAAACAGTATTACAAAACCACTACATAGACCAACATCGAACTCTTCAAACAGTGCTTTTGTAAGCAAAGAAGAAAAGAAAAGCTCCTAGGTTTAGTTTTAAGCTTTAATAAGTAATAATTTTCTGTATCTTTAAGTCAAAGTAACCCTAACTTGTATGACTGCAGTGTTTTTATTTTTTATCTTATGCACATGTTATGTTGGAGAAAATGTTTACAAAAATGGTTTTGTTACACTAATGTGCATCACATATTTATGGTTTATTTGAAAGTGATTTTTGTGGGTTTTTTAGTTTTTCATAGTAGTAGTAGTACACTTTTTGTGATTTATAACCCCAAACTCTGCTGATTATAAAGATGCTAAACAATAATACAAAATGACAAACTGCATTAAAATTACTAATCATAGAGCTGCAAAGCAGACTGGTGACAAGTAAAACACTCAGCCTTTTTTTTGCAGTGCTATCTAACTTGTCTTCTGTGTATTATGGAAATTACTGTTTTTTCCCCGTTTTTCCTTAAATAAAGTCAAATTGACACCTATTGTATGTGGAAAGTATTTTGAATATCTACTGGCTGCAGAAATCAAGCTGCATGTTGCCTAGTTGCATGTGTTCGTAAGAACAAAAGCCTTATTGTCAAATCTCATAATTTTAGAGACTTTGACAATAAACGTGGGCTTTGGAGGGCTTTTTTGTTGTTGTTGTTGTTGTTGTTTTTTCCTTAAAGCCCTATCTCCTGGTGCAGTTGCTTTTTTGAGAATTACAATTTTCCTTTAAAACACAAAAAGTGAAACGCTTAGAAACATTAGCGAGTACCCGGTGGTTCAGAAAGGAGAAGTTGCACAAAGTAGAGCCTGGGTGCGTTGTGAACGTGCCCTGCCACCACGCCACTTTCAGGCATGTGATTTTTGTGAGCCGGCATTATTTATTGCTGAGAGTGCGATGAGGGGGAATCCTGAGCCCGATTCTTGCACAGCATAAAAGCACGGCTCCAAAAAACTCCAGGCTTTCTGAGTTGTAAGCCGTGAGTGCTGAGCAGGTCTGATGCAAAGTTGCTGTTTGTGCCCCCAGGGTTCTTTGTTGGCCTTTGTCCATGTTTTTCCACCGTGGGCTGTGTCTGTGTTCTGAAGTGGAGATAAGCAGTAGACGTTTCCTTCCGACTAGGCAGGTCTCTGCGGGCGGAGGAGGAAGTCTGTGTTCCTGGGCTCCTGCCCTTTCTCGCACTTTCATCTGCAGAAGGCAAGGGATGTGGTGTACGTTGAAAAACGTTTCAGGGTTTCACTTGCTTCCTATGGACAAAGGTATCTGAATTCCTCGAGCCCCACAGCTTTTCCGCTTCTGCAAGCGTTGATACTGACTAAGCTTGAAAAACTAGCAGGACCAGGCAGCTGCTGGGCAGCCTCCTGCCGGCTCCACTCTAGTTGCTGCTCCAGGGCCGCTGGTTTTCTTGAGTCATTCTTCACCCGTTGAAGATTTCCCAAAGTTAAACATACTTAGCACCGTGTAGCACCTTAGGTAGTTGTGAAGACAGGTAGGAGCTGTTGCTCCTTACAGTACGCAGTAAGTACCTGAAAGCGGCAACCCCAGGCGTGAGCTTCACAGGGGACGCTGGCAGAGGCAACAGAGAGCACCAAAACCTTCACGCTCCTGTGAAGAAAGACACGATTGCAGTGATTTCCAGGAAGAAGGAAATAAAAAAATGAGAGCATTGGAAACTAAACAGCAGACCTCATTCCTCTACGGGACTTGTGTAGTGAGAGAGGCCCAAATTTGCAGCTCGTTGAGGGAAGGAGGGATGTATGCAGGACAGAAGAGAACAAATAGTGGAGCAAAAGAACACGTGCGTCTTCAAAACAAACAACTGCAGTAGTCGAACCAGAGAAAGACATTAGCAAACATCAAAAGGAGCATTTAAAACTATTTTTTACAAAGCCTTTAAATATGCAAGTTATATACTAGTAATGAGAAGTACAGGACACTTATCCATGAGATCAAAGTTAAAAATCTGCAAATAAGAAAAGATCCAAGAGGCAGCCCTTTTCAGAGGGTTGCTTTGCTTGAAACAAAGATGCTAGAGCATTAAGATTGTATAGGACCTCATATAAAGGGGGGGAGAAAGCAGTTTTGTGGGCTACCTTCTTTTGTGCAGACAGCTTGTTAGTTCTTCAGCTTGTGTCTTGTCTGGGATGAAGAGTGTAATATTGCCAAAAAGAAACAGAAGTTGTCAGAGAAATGACTTCAAATGCTGCAAGAGAAGAGCCTATGGGAGAGAGGGGACTCGGCGCCATACGTTCAGCATGGGACTCTGCTGTAACAGAATGGTCCAAGGCAATAAATTCGCTAAAAGTAGTGTGAATGCATTCACGCCGTAGTGTCCGGTGCCCTGTTACCCACCTGCCAGCTGCAGGATCTCAGCCCAGAGCTGCTTCTCTCTTCTTCTAACGTCACTGAAGAAATAACCAGCACTGAGCTGTGCCGTGTTACTTGTGCAAGTATTCCGGGAGGACTTGTCACGGCCGGCCTGGTTTACTTGCTGCTGGCTTTTACGTGGCTTTAAAATCCCAAGCAGTTCCCATCCTGGGAACTTAGCTGTGAGAAGGCTTGTTTTGCTGCGTGAGGACCATGCTTTATGGCCAGGGTTTCAGCTGCACGTGAGGGGCGTCCCTTGCCTGCCGGGCTATTTTGGCGCGTGTAAGGGACGCAAGTTCAAAGAGCTGTGCGTGGCCGGCAGCTGTAAAGATGTTGGCTGCAGCTCACTTCCAGTCGGCACAGGTTCGCTGCTGAGCTCCAGCACCCAGCTCTTGGCCTATTTCCAGCCCATTAAAGCTGGGAAAGCTGGTAACAACTGTCGTCTTTTGACTAAACCTCCTTTTTAAAAATGGTCGTTGCAGTGCTGGCGCTGCTCAGGCAGGTGTGGAAACAGAGGGTCAGGCATTGCCAGTATTGCCACGCGGACTGCTGTGGAGGTTAGTGGTTGGGGGAATTAAAGGAGAAAGAACATCAGGTAATTGCAGTCACTTAATTTTCACGCCGTGATCATGTGGCTCCACGCAGCATATGCTCTGATAAAGGGTAAAAACTGCTCTGGAAATACCAACCATCTTACATCTTCTCCTTATCTCTGGTTTATCCCACTGTTGTTCTAAACAATAATAAACTAGAGAGAGAAGGAAGGAGGAAGGTGTTTTGTTAAGAAAATAAATCCCCAACTCAATAATAGTATGCCCATTCCAGCTGAGGAAATGACAGGGTTTTTTCCTTTGTTAAATTATAACAGGAAATTCACTTTAACATCTCATTCTTAGGCTCTTGTGGTTCTATGGGGTAAATATGTGGCATGGGAAAGTCAGATTAATATGTTCCAACTGCTGTACACGGCTTAAATTTTACTTGCTCTCTATGTGAAATTTTTATTGCACAACCTCATATTTGTCATTCAGCATAATTTGTCCTCGAACTAATGCTAAATGTAGTCCCAAACCTGAAGGCAGACTTCCTAGCAATGGATCCCGCCACGGTGCAGGGACTACGCAGAGCATCTGGCAGAGCCAGACTTGTGTGCACATACAGAAGCTCTGTCCTAAGAACTGGCTCGCTGGGCTTCATTAAGTCCCAAACCTACCCAAATCAAATCACAAGAACTTCTGGAAAATTCGTATGGAAATTTTCTCGATGTTTCGGTAATGAAATTAAATGAAAGATAAGAAGAGAGCACAAACTGGCATAGAATGTTAAAATGCAAAGTATGTAATTATAGACTCACAGTTGTAATGACTCTAATGGATATCAGAGACAAGTATAAAAGGAGAATAAATTATTTCAGGGCATAAAGAATCAGTTATGGGTAATTAAGCTGCAATTATCATTACTGTGCTGCTACAAAAGGGTTTTTTTAAACTAATTTTTCTAAAATGGAATAATGCAAGTTAAGCATGAATTCATCTATTATCTGCCATTCAGATAAAAACATTTTTCTAGTGCTTTTCAAAATGTGCCAGTGGGACAGATCTCAGTTTTACAGTAGTGAAAACATCAGGGATTTTTATGAAGTGATTTATTCCACATCACACAGCTGTTCAGTGGCATCACTTAAACTCAGGCTTAGTGAAGTGCATAAACCCATGCCTACTGCCAATCATGTAAGCCAGCAGTCGGGTTCCACAGAGTTCTTCACGTGCCTGAGACAAAGTGATTTGGTAAATTGGTAATCCAGGGCTCTAATTCAGAGCAAGGATGGCACAGTTCAGAGCAGTCAACAGCGTTCTTGGTTCAGTCCACAGTGCTGATGTGGCTGAACCTGGAAATCAGCAATTGAAAAGTTTCAGTTCACAAGATCGAGATGAACAGTCATTGATGTCACCTTGCCTTAAAAGAGCCCTTGTAAAATGTGGCAGGTGAGCGGCTGATCCATGAGCAGGTGTGCTGTGTGAAGGACTGGTAGTCCTGCTCATGCAACCAAAGACCTGAGATGGCAGCGGTGTTACAAAGGGTGAGCCGGAAAGGCAGCGGGCCACCTTCTTCCCATCTCAAGGCACTGAAGACTTTGCAGCTGGAGAGTAACTCCTTACTGGTGCCGATGTACAAACTCAGATGTTAAAAGTGACAACACAAAATTCAAACGGGGGTTGTCTTTGCCTATATTGCACCGTAACCCACACAAAGGAGCAAGGAAATGAATTCCAGGTTTGCTCCCAGCACTCTCTCTCCATGCATGACTGTCGTGGTTTGGGCTGGATTGGCCACTGAGGTGAATGGCAGATGCTCTCCCCCACCTCTCTCTCCAAGGACAGGGGGGAGAGAGAGAAAGACACAAGTTTAGAAGAACTAAACTACTTTAATGAAAATATTAATAATAAAATAAAAAGAAAATAATGAAATATATACAAAACTGTATCAAGCCCCTAGGATGACGCTCGTGACACTGTCAGGCACTGGGGAAGTCTGGGACTGGACTAAGCGATGGACAGGAACTGGGTTCTGGATCTGGATCGGGATCAAAGGCAGATGAACAGAGTCCTCTTTGGACACTGGCCATTGAAGAAAGAGGGCTGATCCTTTGATCCCTCAGCTTTTATACTGGGCATGAGGCAGATGGGATGGAATACCCTGTTGGTCAGTTTTGGGTCACCTGTCCTGTCCGCTCCTCCCCGCAGGTGTGACCCCTCTACGCTTTTCCGCTTCCGACCCTCCAACGGGGCAAGTAACAAAGTTGGCTGCCCTTGGGTGTTATAGCAATAAGTACAAGCAGGAGCCTCTCTGCATGTCATTCCTTGGCATCAGCTATAAACACCGGTCTCATCATTCTGAGAGCAAACAGTTTCTGCACAACATGCTGTTAATTTCAGCAGTTAGAAGAGGCCTAGCTAAAAAGTAAAGTTACTGAACAGAAAATTGATTCTGTTTCACCTCAAACCAGGAGAACGACCCAAGGCAGTTAGGAGGTATTTGCAGAGGGATTACTCTGGGTCCCTAAAACCTGGATGCTGCTAAAGAAATGCTGGGGTTCCCAGGGAGATGGGGGTGTCTCAGATACATTGGACATCTGGAAGGGAACTATATGCTTGGCTTTAGGTAGGTACCTTAATCCCCTCAGAGGTTTTAACACGTTTGTCATGATGCTGAACTCCTCAGCGCAGGGCTTGTCATCCGTTGCGTGTGTTTGTGTACCACCTTGTATAACTTAACCAGTTGATGCTGTAATACAAACCTTTAGAAAAAGGATTTTTAAAAAGTGTTAAAAAAATTGTAAAATACCGGGGTTTAATGTTCCTAACTTAAACTTAACCCAGACACCTCTTACTACTGCTCAGCATTTAATTACATTTATAGACTTTTTTTGAAGTGCCGTACTCACTCTACAACAGATGGTCCCCATGGGAGGGATAAGTGTTCAAAAACTCTCTTTATCCTCATTAATTAGTTTGGAGCCTTATGTATATCTTACTTGGTGTCATCCAAAGTGCTCGTTTTCTCATAAATTATATCAACTTAGTATGGTTCACAAATACTAATGAACTTCTCTACATTCTTATAAAGTGAGGGAGGGTTATCATTAGAAGCATTTTTTTTTTTTCTGTTATCCTGACTTGAAATAAGGAACGAAAGGTTGGATTTTTTTTGTGGAAGAAAATTTAAAAACCATTTTGTTTCAGAAAAGTCAAAGTGAAATATTGCAGTATTTGGTCAAAACTAATTTCTTCACTTCTAATAACTGTAATATTTTGCTTGCTGTAATAACCACCAACATGTCCTCATGTTAACTGTAATTTGAATTTTAAAGGGATTTTCATGTTGCTCCCTACATTCATCATCCCTATATGCGGTGCTTTTTGAATGGACAACTTCTCTCCAGCTCACAGTTTCTCTCTGAAGGAAATGTGTTACACCAGGTTATATTTACATTTTTGAGGGACTGGATATACCTCTAAATAACTGACGTACTTAGATCATGTAGCTCATTTCTAAACAGCTGATCAGCTTCTCTTAGCAGCATTTATTTCCTATCTAAATAGACAAGTGAAAAGACACTTGACACATACCTCTAAAAACCCATGTACTGGGTGAGAGAAGGTGCCGAGATAGGTAAAAGCCTTATAATTTTATGGCAATGATTAATATTTCAGAGTGTAGCAATTAAAAAAAATATTCTGTCTTGGTCAAACTGATCTCAGACAAAATTTACGTCTCACCTTCCTTGATCAGAGTACATGTATTTCACAAAACTAACATTTTTCCCATGGGAAGTATCAGTTAAATGGCAAATTAATTTTCTGATTAAAAAGGAAAAGATTCAGATAGAAAATGCATAGCCTCCTGTGGTTTTTTTAATATGAAGAACTGAAACAATGTTTTGTCCAGTTGGCCAGAGTTTTCACGCGTGAGCTGCCCCATGCCTTACTATCTGCCCCAGGTGAGAAGCCCCTCATTGCCTTCAGGTCGCAGCACCCACAGGTCTCAGCTGCAGACTTGTGGACAAACAAGTGCCGGTCGCATATGTTTTGGGTAGGTGCCTCGGAGAGATGGTTTTTGTTAGAACAACTGAGATTTGGGGAGGGGAAGCAACAACAACTCAGAGACTCTGCCAAGCATGGAAGCCCTTCCTCAGGTGCGCTAAACACAAGCAGAGAACAGGTCCTCTGAGTTCAGCCAGCTGCGTCTCCAGCTCACTGAGGGAAAAGAGAGCTTGTGGTAGATGACTGTTAATTAGAGAGGCGATAAGCTGGTTGTTTCCTGAGGAAAAACATGTGCCTAGTAGAACAAAGGGAGGTTTAGGCTGAAAAGGAGGAAAAAGGGTGATTGCACCATGCTATAAAACCAGTGTCTACAAGGGGTCCCTGATTTCTGGTGTCTGTTTCTCAAGCTTGTCTTTGGAAGATGATTTATTCACTGCCTTTAAACATGTATCTTCTGCCTAGAAGTGCAAGGTGTGTACCTTGATCTTTCTTCTGTGAAGACAGTGCAAAATAGATTTTTCCACAAATTCTGCTTGGGGGCTTTTAAAGAGTGATTCATTGCATCACTGATGACATGGGAGGTAGGCACACCCCCTCCCGCCGCAGCATATGGGCAGAAGGAGTAGATCCCCTTGTGCTCCTTGTTGTGCATGTGTCTACCAATCAAACAGAGCACTGTTGTTCACGCTTGCAGAGAATGTCTCACAATTGTGTTTCTTAACTGAGATCAATCCAATATATTGATCCCCTGGGATCAGTTTGCAGCTGAGGTTCATTGCAGCAAAATATTTGTTCCTAAAAGACTAGTCAGAACGGAGGGTCTAGAGAACGACTAACAGTTAAAATGTTCCCTTATGGGTTTTCCCCAGTCAGAATTACTGTCTGGAAGTGAAATCTGTGAATCTGGATTCTGCAGGAATTCAGATGGAGTGTCAACCAGAAGAAATCTGGATATCTCTGCTAAAGTTAACCACGCTTCAGGTACCTCGGGACAATGAAAGTTAATTCAGATGAACTGTGAGGAAATGGGCAATGGAGAGCTGTCTTCTACTGGTAGAAGGTGATGAGCTCCATCTTCTGCTCTCTGATTTTTATGCACCCCATGACCACGGTACAGCCCGGGATCATACTTCTGTTACTTCCAAACTGGTCTGTGAGTTCCTGTACACACCAAGGAGAGGGAGCAGATTGCTCTCACAAACATCTCTGTGCCCAGGATCTGCTGACTTCTGCTCCTGCAGGACAGACAAACGTCCTTCACCAGACCCTTTGGAGCCACAGCTGGTGGGGGGCTGGCCAGCCCCTGGCCACAGAGCAATGCTGGCAAACCCGCTTGGGCCTTTGCTGGCCCTCCTCATGGGTGGTGGTAAAGTGCCCTTGGACACATGTGTTTTGATAGTCTCCTTAGGCAGGACTGCCACGGTGGGTGACCTAGGCTGGGGTGAGGGATCTGCTTTTGCCACTCAGTGCCCGGGGACCCCAAGGGCCAGCTGTAGTGAGCTGGGCCGTGGCTGCTTCCGCTGGCAGCTCTGCCATGGAGAGTAGGAAGAAGAGCGAGAGGTCACGAAAACAGCCAAAGTGAAGTTGTTGATCTCTTTTTGCCCCCCTTCTATGAATAGAACCAACCCTTTTGGTTTCAGTTTTATTTTTAGTCGTGTGGAGAGCATCGTGTTCTCATTCCTGTTACTGAAATGCCTGAAATGGCTCCTAGGTCTTCTTCCGATTCTTTTGCGATAACAGCACTGGGTGGAGGAAGACATGACTTCCCAGTAGCTCAGAGACGTTTGCACAGTGAGGCCAAACATACAAGATCTCAAGTTTCCTCTCTCGACACCCCTAGCGGAGGGGGGAGAGATGCCAGGGACTGCATGCCAGCAGAGCTGGGGTTGGATGCTGCCCACGGCTGTGCCCCGTAGCTGGAGGACGCAGACTCTGGTGAGGCTCGTGAGGCTTGCACCCACTGCTGCACCTTGGGGCTTGCCAAGCTGGGTGCCACCAGCTGGGGCAAGCTCCCTGCAGCAGATCCCACTGCTCGGTGAGACCTGTCGTTTAGGATCATCCCACACCTGGCTGCATGTGCTGCAGGGGAAGCAGCTTTCTTCCCTTTGGCAACCATGGCCTGCAGGACTCCTTAACTTTAGAGTTTTAGAGGCTGGTATTTTTGCAGCAGCTGTTAGTTCCATCTTACTTGGAGAAGTGATATTGGTCCCATTCCCTCCTCCTTTTTTTTCTGCCGTGTCTGCCCTTCCTTCCTTTCTTAAATAGCTATCCTACTTCTGTTTCTGCCCAAAGCAATGTTTGCCTTGCAATGTAATGGGCTGAAGCAACACCCTGGAGATTTTTTTCAGTGGATGCAGCTATTGCTGCTTTCCTTCTAGCAAAGACGTGACTCTGCGGCACTGCGATTGCATTTCTGCACTGCAGTGTGTAACTGTGCATGTATCCCAGTGCAAAGTGTCCCAAGATGGGCAGACACTTTAGCTTTTAATCAAACAGCTTTGGGCTAATATTGAAAGACGTGCAAATAATAGAGGATTTGCACGAAGGGATGAAGCTGCAGGTTTTGAACTGGCCAAATCGAAATCTTGCTTCTAAATTGGCCATCTGTTTGCAAAATATATATCAGCAAATGCTATAATTTCACGTACGTGACTTGGTTTCAAGTAGACTGTGGTAACTCTAAGGCTTGACTAATGAAGTTTTGTAATAGCCGTCTCCACTACTTGCTCTGGAAAGCATTGTCTGTGCCGACATTTCTCAAACACTGAATGCAAAGGCCTAGAAGTTCCTTTTGGATTTGAAATATGGTGCTATTAAGCAAACCCATTTTGCAAGTTCTAATCTCACGCCAGGAAACACTATTCTCATGAAGAGGTGACCATCAGAAAAGTGCACCCAGTTTCCTTCCAGTAAGATCTGGGCTGAGCTCGTATCTCTCAGCACAGATGCTGACTGTTTGCTGGCACACAGGATAGGTACTTGTGGGAGTTTTGTGCAATGACAATAGATTAGGAGATGCTCAAAAATCTGAAGTTTGCAGAGGCAGTGACAGTAAATACTTCTTGGAGGTCGTAATGGGTCAGAGATAAAAAACTAAAGTGTGTCTTTGTCCAGGTGAATAGCATTGATGCTGTGCATGTACATACTTCTAATCATGATGCATAAATTCTGCTTCTTGCAGTATATTGACCACTCTGCATGTTGCCAATATTTCACATTCTTTTTTTCACCTTTTTTATTTTTTTTTTGATGGACACATTAAGGTAGCCAATTTCAAGCCACAGTCTAGGGGGGGTTCACTTCTCAGGTAAAGAAGGTTTCATGGCTATTTGACAGTGAGAGTTTTCACACAGGCCATGGAGACTGGAGAGCTGCTTGGGGGTGGTAGTTTAGTTATCAGTGCATATGGTGTTTGTAGCACACAGGTATGAAGAGGCTGTGAATTTCATCTTGGAAAGTTTTAATGATGGCTGTATTTATTTTCAGACTCATAAGATTTTAACATTTAAGCCTACTCTAAGAAGGCCTCCAAGAAAAACAAAATTTCATTTACCCACAGTTAATAAGCAGTTCAATTAATTCTAGCACTTGGGATTTCTGTTGTGATTTTCCTAAGGTAGAGAGGCTTTTCCTGGAAGGACCCTTGAGGTCACTGCTGTACTGCTGCTTTAATGATTAGGTCAGGTAAATGGATAGCAGGGAACAACCCTTTTCCAGTAGAAATACATCACATTTTAAATATACAGTCTTAGTCCCTTAGATGGACTGTAGTCACCTCCTTACTATATGTTTTTAAGGTGTGTACTGGCAGAAAATCTCCAGAGAGAGGTGTTAACCACACAAACTCACCTGTGCCTCCTTGTTATTTTTGCCCTTCATACTTGTCTGAGATAGATTGGTTGGACAATGCTGCCTGCAGAAACTGGTGAGGAACAGCCTCTAAAAGAGACACTGGGTAAGGCTGGAGACATCCTCTAAATTTCTCCTTTAGGTTCTTCTTTGTGTCCTGTCAAAAAAACCTAAACAAAGGCACCAAAACCCCCAAAGGTCTTGTCTAAGAGCTGTCATTTTAACATGTTGGGAACCCATTTCGGTGTCTTCATCTGTTAAGAGGTTAAAATTCTCACTTCGCTACCCTTAAAAGCTTCAGCCTCCTTCAGCTGAGTACGAATTGAGTGTCGGATCCATCCAGTTTGGAAAGGCACGGTGTCTAATTTTGCTGAGGAGAGCAGGCGAGCTCTTGATGTATTGACTCGATGTGTTGTTCACAACATACTAATGCACCCAAACACTTGCTAAGCCTTTCTGCTTTGGGCAGAATGCGTTGCTAGTTGGATGTCTTCCTGATTTGAAACACGTGGTTTGTAGTCCATTTTGCTATCATTTACCAGAGGGTTCCCCTTGAGCTACAGTCATCTTGTATTTTGTTCTCTGCTAAGTCTCTGATCTCCAGGTATAATAACTATCGTGTCTGTTATTTCTCAAGTGGTGTAAAAATGCCAGTGTATAATTTCACATGTTAATCTTAGAACAGCACAAGTGTAAATGTCAGTAGCTTTCCACATCGATACATTGCAATTTTTATATTGCTTTACTTTTTATAGTTTTATATTGCTTTTTTTACTGCAAGAAAATTGATATTAAGCTTTCTCATGATATTTAAAAGATATTGCAGGAAAATGAAAATGCTGCCTAAATAAATCCTGCCTAGAAACCTAGGCTCTTCCTCATTGGGAGAACAGGTATGAATTGTTTAGGCTGCACAACAAGAACTGGACTTGAGGAGCAAACCCATTTGGCCATCACTGACTGAGGTTTCCCCCTTTGGCTGGTGCCAGTGCTGAGACAGGGAGTCCTGAGACAGGGTCAAATTCAGATTTTTTTGGTAGCCAGGTTTGAGGTTATTTAGGCCAAATGTCTCGATTTGTGTTGTCTCTATTTAACCTTTTTGCGCAAGGGTGTGTGAGTGTGTGGATACATAAATTAACTTATTCTTCCCCTCAAGTCTGTACTGGTGAGTTGGGACTTAATTAAGATGATGGACTGAAATGTATTTCTTTGATCACTGTTGGGAATTCTTTTTTAAAAGTGACGTATTTGAGACATATTTAAAGCAAGTATGGCATCCTTGAAGTGAACAGTACGTGGTATGAGAAAGGAGAGGAGGGAACAAGCAGCTGAAAACAGAGCTAGTTAAATTAGCAGTGTAAGTGGCATTCTGCACAGACAGATGGGTACCAGCTGTCTTTTTGGTACATACTAAGATATACTATATGAACCAGGGAAGGAGAATGTACTTTAACTGAGCACTGCTAACCCTGTAGAATAAAAAAGAGCTGTAAAAACCTTCATGAAACCTAGATTATTTTTTTTTTTCTGAAATAAGTAGGGCCATATTTGGGGTAAAGTATATGTTTTTCTTTAGTATTCAAATGGAAAAATATTTCAGGCTGTTTCAGTCTCTGGTGCTGCTGAAAAAGACCTCTGGACACATGATAAAATGAATATTTATTGTGTATGACAGATGGGGAAGGGGACTTCTTTTTGGAGCCAGGCGAAAATGATACATGGTTTCTTTTTGTTGAAATGTTGATTAAATCTTTCACAAAAAGAAAACTGGCAGCAGACCCAAAAAGTGCAAGACCACCCATTAGAATAACATTAATTTTGTATCACATATTGAAACTTGACAAAGTGGAGAGAAGAGTCCCTTAAAAAAAACCAACCAAACCCATGAAGAAAAGGAAGAAGAGTGAAGAGCCAGGGCTGAAAGGTGCAAGTGAAATGCTGACGTGACAAAACGCACTGGGTGTCCGCTTCTGCAGCTGCCTTCCCCGCTGTACTGGCATTCGTGATACAGTTAGGTTTGCTTGGATGCGCACAGCCACCGATTCAGTGTTCATAACCTTACCAGCAGGAATCACTGTAGAACAGCATATTCTTTCAACTCCAGCTACTGGAAGGAAATGTTATATAGGAAACTCGGTGCGTAAATTTTGTAAAACACCCAATATTCTGCCTTGATACCTCACCATGTTGAGCAGGTCATATTTAGGGCAATATTAATGTGCCTGCCATTCACATTAACTGCCGTCTCGTGTCAGTACTTTTGTGCAAAGCATGGTGATGACTGAGGTCATCAAAAGGAAACACTTCCAACATCCGCCAGAATTGGAGAAATGTAGCTTGGAAGCAATGTGGAATAAATTTCTTGTCATAATTGTTAGGAGAAAAGAAAGACATGCAGGTAATGTTAGTTGTAACAGATGTCCTGCAGAATGTCATAATTAGTAATTTGAGCCGGAATTCCCAAACTCCTGGATCCTAGGGACTGCAGAAAAATTTGAAAATGCACATCAACAGGCCACATTAAAATTTAAGACATGAGTGATTATAATGGCCATTTGGCCTAGTATCTTCCAGGACATATTTCCAGAAACAAATTCTAATTGTTCTTGGGTGCTTTCCTCTCATCTCATTCCCCAGCGTTGCTGACTTGCTCAGGTTGAAAACCGGAGCAGTTCAACCAGGGCAAGCTTTTTGCTGTCAAGTGAGCAGCAAACTTGTCAAAATCAAATTTGTAAAGAGGAAGCGAGCTGAAGCCTCTCGGTGTGTGGCAATCCTTCCGGAATAGGGCAGGCAACACGCAATCTGGGACAGCCCCTAGGGACAACAGATCAATGAATACTTGCACAGAGATGTTGCCTAAGTAAACACAGTCACAGGGCCTTATTTCACAAGCGTATCTTCCTATTACTTGAGTAGTAATAGGATGCTTTTTGTACAGTAAACTCTGAGTACCTTACGGCTGCCTCGCTCACCTAGAAAACCTGAGACCTACAACTTCATGAGCCAGAGTGTGAAGCGTGAGGTTTGTCAGGAAACAGATGCAAGGGGTGGATTGCTTTCAAACATGAGGTTGCCCTTGAGGGCATATCTACATTTTCTGCTGCATATTTGTGCTGGAGCTACATATGGTTGCGTGAGTAGCGCACGTACAGTACATTTTGTTCTGCAATCAGTGTCCATAAGTTTCATTTCACTATGTGCTGCATGAACACGGCTTGCCGATAAGCGCTGTGAGTTCTGGTCAGCTGTCCCACCAAGTGTTGCTCCAGCGCCATTCCGGATGTTTTCAGGAAACCTGTGCATGTTCTGCACAGTGCCCTAGAAAGCACAGGACATCTTGGGCCCACCGGTGTCATTCCTGCAACTCCACTGCTCCTACGAATGGGTGCCTTTTTAAAATTCTTCTTCCTTGCATGGAGAAAGCCTTGATGTACTTTGTAGTCTTTGCATATAAACAGGGGATTGGTGAGTAGCTGAATCTTAAAGTAATGAGAAAGATGTAAGCAATCAGCTAGTCCTGCCTCTGGAGATGGGTGTCGCGGATGGAAGTATTTGACACAATTATGATTTAGCAACAATTCAAAATTTATTAGTGATTTGAGGTAGATCAAGAGGTTGAATTTTAGCAGCACTTAATCATTAACTGATTTAAAGATTTACAAAGTGATTAAACTAAATAACTGAACAGCGACTTGATTACAGATCCGAAGATGACAAGATTCACACTAACTTACCCTGCCTGCTGTGTCCATATGTTGTCAGGAGTGATCGATTATAGTTATTATCTTCAAACAGTAGGAGCCATGGGAAGCAGGTGTACTAGGGGGTTGCCATATTGTTCCGGTCCATTGCTCTCCACCCTTTCTTTCTTTCTTTTTTTCATGTTAGACCATTAGGTATCGTTCTGGTCATTGTATTATTACATGGCCCAGGTGGGGAGGAAATCGTGCCAAGTACCAAGAAGCCTAAGGGGAGGGGGGCGGATTGCACCACCACAATGGCTCAACCAAAAGCAGACACTGGGGTGCAGTGCTGGGGGTCAGAGGGATGGGACAGCAGGGAAAGACCTCCATTACATCAAAAGCCACTTGCCTGGGGCTGTGGGAAGATCTTGCTGCAATGGCCTGCCAACATGAGAACTCCTGCGTCTAGCCTTTGCTCTTTGCAAATTTGCTGCCTGTTGTTTGCTAACCCAGTTGGTAGATGATGATGATGCACGACAGGGGAATTTGCAATGCCACCATAAAGCATCTTTGCCCAGCACTAAGTGGCAAATGGGAAGTTGTTTCTGACTAGACACTTCTGGACTTCTGGGGCTGCACGGTGCTGGGTTCAACTGGTAGAAAGAGAATAAAGGGCACAACTGAAAATATTGTTACAGAACTTCTACATTTCATATTGTGCATATGTGCGGTTCTGACTGTCCTACCTCAAGAAGGGTATAAAATTACAAAATGTACACACACAGGCAGCAAGAATGACAGAGGACCTGGAGCTGCATCCTCTACAGCAAGGTTAAATACTTGATAGCACAGAGAAGAGTTGGCAGTTGGAGGATATGGTCAGGGCTACGAGTCTGGAAAAGGTGAAGGGAGGTTGTGTGTTTGATTACTCTCACACTACCAGCTCTAAAGGGCAGCCCATGAAATTATCAGATGGTGTGTTTAAAATGTACAAAAAGGAGTAGTATTTTACCACCAAGAATGTATTTAAACCATGGAACTCATTGCCACAGGGTGTCGTAGAGGCTGGAGGTATTCATGGATAAAACAGATTCCTGGAAGCCAAGTAGTGCTGGGGTCAGCCCTTTCTGCAGGTTCTGAAAGACCTTAATTACTTGTTGCCAGCAAATACAATGGGAAAGGTCACACTACACATGCAATATTCTTACACCCCCTTAAACATCAGATGCAGGTTGCTGTCAAAGCCAGATATGGGGCAATGTGGACTTTCAGTTTGACCTACTGCTTTGACATTCTTATGGTTTCAGGTTTCCCAGCTGTCACAGATATTTCTCTGTGATGCTGCAAGCCCCTATCCCTGACTGTTGGATCGCCTGTGAAGGGTCTTTAGAAGATCTCGAGGTGTTTTCCACTACTTTTTTTTGTCAGGAAGTTTTTTCCTGTACATTTATGTGTTGCTTTTTCTACTGATGTCTGGAAGGTCCAGAGCACCTTTTGTCCTTGGCTTACAAAGCCTTTACTGGCAAAACAGACAACTGTTTCTTGAGTAAGCTGCAGTATGTACATAGGTGTACATATGCACACAATGAAGCACACAGCTGCAGGACAGAAAAGTAAAGAGAGGGTCCTGTGATCAAGGCTGAACATTGCTGAGAAACACCTTCATATCATGAGAGCTGCTGGCTGTGATGTGGGCAGCCTTCGTGAATGAACCAGGTACATGGCTAAGAGCCCTCTCTGCAGTGGTGCAAAAGTGGACAATGATACAGTTGAACTCCTTATGGTAACAACAGTCTCTCCTGGATTTGTACCACTCTGTGCATTGCCTATCTTCTGTGTCCTCATCCTACTTCTGCTCATGCCCCACCTTTTGCTGTGGCTGTACCAGCAGGTAACTTACCTCTGTACAAAGTAAAGCTTCTTTTAATAACAAAGGATAATAAAGTCCCCCATCTCAATATGTCATGTGGTTATAGCAGCCTGGGCATGACTGACAAGGGTGCCGGGAGGACAGAGGTCTGCAGAGATATGGGCGTTACGGAGAGACCGGGGTAAGAGATGGACAAGAACGTGGGTCAAAAGCATATCAGACCTTGACTCAGGGTACAGATAAATTTACACCCACTTTGCTGCAGGTAAACCTGTCCTGTGTCTAGAAAAATCTGTTTCTGAAAGGGGCTTGATAATGTGTATAAAATGCCACAGGTATTGCAAACCCTGCAGTTTGTTGAACATGAAACAGCTGAACTCAAAGCAACTCGAGTTTACCCATGCCAGATCCTGAGTCAGGCATAAGTCCTGCAGAAAGCACAGCCTCTTTCATTCATTATTCCTCCTGTGCACCAACTTCTGGTGAAAACTGCTCTTACAAAAAAAATATCGAAGTTGACACAGTAACGGAATCCTTTCCTCAAGGTGCTGTTTCTTCATCTTCTCAGAAAGCACAGCCTCAAGGAACGGTTCTGCCAGGCACTTTTCTTCATTACAACATTACAAGGTTTTGACATTCTCATTCAAGTAGAGTGTTAAAACTGGTGTGTTTTTTTTTTTTAAGAAAACACTTCATATCTCCCTTTGGCAGACTGCAGTGCCAGAAAATTTCAGACCTTTCCTCTGTTCCACCAAGCCTTCAGAGATAAGAACAATTCAGTGATTTGAGGATATACTAGAAAATCCTTCTTTTCTATTACAGCAGTGATTCTGGGAAGTGAAGAAGTAAACTTATCCTAAGACAAAGAGACAAGCGGTCTGAGCAAGCTTTTGAGGGTGACATCCTAGTTCTGATGGCTCCGTGAATGCCTAGCTGCAGGGGCCCTGCAAGAGGCTGTCAGCCTCTAATAAACATGGTATCACCAGCAAACTCATTAAGGGATTTTGACCTAAAATGACACGACACTGCTGCTACTGAGTTTTTTAATGTTGTAGAACCATATACAGTAACTACTTTTTAATGTAGTCCTCGGGTTCTCACTATGTGTGTAAACTTCACTAAAATACTATTAGCTGTGTTATTAATAAGTAAACTTTTTCTGGCTGGTATTTTGCTGTAAAACAGCTTTGAGTTTCTGCAAACATTTGCCAGTTTACACTAAACGGTTTTGGCCAGATTACTCTGGTGTTCCCTGGTGAGCACAGCCAACATCCTGTAGCTGTTCCACTTTGCATGGGGCAATGACAAAACAGACAGCAGAGCATCAACAGAAACCCTGCAGGGCTTTCATTACCACCCTGCTTTTGGGGACTTTTGCAATTGGAATACAACCTTTTCCTCTCAGCAGGTGGCAGCCTCTATATTTCTCCATGTATGGAAATGTATATATCTCTTTTTTTTTCTTTCTTTTTTGTCTCAATCTATGTATCGAAAAAGAGAGAGAGTTTTTAATGAGTCTAAAAATTACCATTGGAATGCCAAGGAGTATGTGCCTTCTTACTTCTCTCTTATCTCCATGATTTTTCTTGGATATTTTAAAATCCAGACAAAGATCCTGTGACTTCTGCATGGGACATGTAATTACAACCCTCTCATCTCAGGCCAGTTTCATAAACACGTCATGAAACAGGCAGCAGCTGTGAACGACTGAGGAGCAGCAAGACACCCTGTTGCTGCGTGCTGTGTCCTTGCTGTGCAGAGCTGGCCACTTGCAACATCCAGGGAGCCAATGATGGTTAAAGGTTCCAAACAGTGCTGCCATATCATTATGGCATTAAATGGTTAAATTCAGTTCCCCATTTTTTCTTTTATTCCCGTAACTATCGTATCAAGCCAAGAACCATATCAATTATTCATACACCCTGATGAAACCACTCTCCCCGGAAAGCCTATTCACAAGAACTTGTACATTAATCAAAATAGTAACTTGCAAAATTCCTGAGATCTTTCAGCTTTCCGTGAAGACAAGGGGAATGGCTCAGAACTTATGAGAAGGTCAGATTTGATGAGCTGTCCTTAAAGTAAATGCAGGGCTCTGCTGGGTCCCCAGTGAAATAAATGACCCTGAGATAACAGATCCGGGAAGCTACAGCCAGAAGAACCAACAGGGATCTCAGTTTTGTTGGGAAGGAAGCTCTCAATCCAGGGCTGTTTTGAAGGAAAAACCCACCACTTTCTTGCAATCTTTCATTGAAGTTACCCAAATTTTCCTGTACATGGTAAACCCTCACATTGGGTTCTCCCTACTTCCAATTAACTAAGTCAGACTGAACGCTCTTCCAGCTTGTAATTAAGGTAAATATGCATAGCAAAGCAATATTGTTGTTAAAACCCCTTCTTTTTCTTTTCAAAATAGAATTGATAGCAATGATTTAAACAAATAACATTAAATATTATCTTGACTTCCCATCATGTGTAAAATCCTCCCAAAGTCTTTAAAAAACAGTTGCTGAAATGATGAGTTCCCTCTTCAACTGATACAGAACATCATGTGCTGGAGAAGGGCTTAGCTTAGTGCGCTTGAAGTCTGAAATCCTCCTAAGATTAGTTTTGCTGCCCCATGTGTATTTGTACTGTTGTTATGTGGTCAGTCATTACAAATATAAAAGAACCTTCCAACCTCAGCTGTTTTTATTAAAACAGATGTATATATTCACCTGAATGAATGGTACAAAATCTTACTTGCTTCAGTGCTTTACAGCATATGTGCACCAACTGGACAGATAAATAGAAGATACAAAGAAAGACTAAGCCTACTTCATCTTTATCGCAAGCAAACATGATCTTGCAGCATCACTTTAGGTTGCTCTTGCGTTTCTTCTTTAGGAGGACAATGGTGATGTTGGAATTGGCTTTTTTTCTTCTGAACTGACTTGATTTCTCCTAATTCTTATTTTCAAATACACTGACTTTTTTCTCCCATTGAGAAGCAATATCTGTTGCATCTATTTATTTGTTATTCATTTATTTGTAACCCCCTCTTCCATTATATCACTAACCCGGAACAAGCCTAATCTTGTCTTATTTTTTCTCTAGCAACTCTTCATGCCAGTCAGAATTGCTGACCATCATGACGCTAAACACAGGACAAATAATAAAGAAGAATGCCAAGTACCACTGAAACTTTGGTGCCTTTATTTTTATGCCATATGCAGTGTGTATGTTTTGCACTGTGTCCTCCACCCCAGCCCCCCACAACTCCTGTGATGATGAATTACAGGTCAAATTGAGAAAGTGGAGTAGGAAAGAAATACCTTGGGTAACTGTATCCACTAAGTGTATTTCATACTCCTGCTTCTTAAAACAAGTACATGAAATATACTTCTGTGTCGGAAGGGTAGTAAAACTAAGATAAAAGAAAAGATTTACTGCTTGCATTCAATAAATGACTTCATCTTCTTGGTAAGACAAAGATTTCATTCAGGAACATGTAATAAAAAATTAATGGTTAATATTACACTCCCAGTACACTGACAGTAATGTATGATCCATACAAGCTCAATTTTTCCCTAATCATAGGATGTATGTTGGTCACTGTTTTTCATAGCTATGAAGTTATTTTTTACCAATTAAATTTAAGTTCACCTAACAAAAAGGCAATCACGCACAAAAATCTTTGTCATCTGTTTTTCTCTTTGCTTCTGGAATTCCCTGTTTGCTGGGTTGACTGCTTAAACCAAGCACCATAACTGATTTAGAAATCTTATGTTGTACTTATTGTTCTGGCTCATATAACTCTGTATGACTTCATGCACCTCAACTGGACACAGTTCCTGTCCTGTCTACTGTTACCGTGGGCTTTTCATAATCACTGCCGTGTTTTTAAATCCCTCTACACTTTTCACATGCAAGACCACAGAGCACGTTATGTTGCTTCATATATAAAAAGACTGATTGCATGATTGCAAACACTGGGATTTTGGGAGTGGAGGGAAAAAAAGGCTACTCAGCAACCTCAGGGTTGCTTTTTTCTAGCATGTCCCTAGTGCCCCTACTGACTCATTGCCTGTGGTCTGAGAAGATGCCATAGCTGTGGGAAATGTCTGCTCTCTGTTCTCGGCATCGTTAGCTCCCAGTCAGCTCCACCGGTCAGCCCCGACACAGTGAGTGACCATGTCAGTGCTACAGCTTTGCCTAAAGCCCCGCACTGAGGCATGGTAGATAATGCATGCTGTAGGCTTACTCCATCCGAGCAGTGGGGATGGCTGGTAGCTTGGGGAAGGGCTCAAGCTGAGCTGCAAGTTGTGGTCCACTTGCCTTGTCAGTCATCATCTGCAGATCTGCAAATAAGTACCCATGCATCCGTGCTTGCATTTCAGCAGTGATCCTACTGATTTCACTGGCAGCATGTAAGCATGTAGATTTAGATTAGGATACCAGGAAGAAATTCTTTACTCTGAGGGTGGTGAGGCACCAGAACAGGTTGCCCAGAGAAGTTGTGGATGCTTCATCCCTGGAAGTGTTCAAGGCCACGTTGGATGGGGCTTTGAGCAACGTGGCCTAGTGGAAGGTGTCCCTGCCCATGGCAGGGGTGTTGGAACGAGGTGATCTTTAAGGTCCCTTCCAACCCTAACCATTCTATGTTTCTATGTCATCATCAGCATCTGAGGCTCTGTACTAGACAAGCCACTGTTTGACACACCGTGAACAAAATTCAGCATATCTATACATAATTTTATGCACGGAAGAAGGAAGGGCAGTAAGAGATTTTTTTTTCACTCTTATTGTAATTTTAGAGAGGCATTCAGATGCAGTGATGGTGAGATTGTCACTATTTAACAGTTTAAATTACTCTCTCCCGTTTAGTGGATAGGGACAGAGATAACACTTTACCTGTATGACTTCCAGTAAATTCAGCTTTGCAACAATCCTCCTTTACTGCTTGTCCATCTTACATCGTATGTCACATAGACTGTGTCCAAGGATGCTTTTCTCCCTTTAATAAAAAGCCAGCAAATCCCACTTTTCAGAAATAATTTCTTTAGTTCGCCAGCCTATGGCTCCATGTCTCTGCACAGACAATTTTATCTGCTACTGGCAGTCTGTGTGCAGCATCAGTGGGCAAGATAAAGGCTTTCCAGCATCCCAGGCAAGTATTGCAAACATGGGTGCGATGTGTACAGTGATGAGGATGGCTGATGCAGGGAGAGTCCCCTTGGCCAACCCAAATTCCATTTGTGGTGAGGGCAGGTGAGGCACTTTTTCTTGCTTGAAGTAATTCTGGCCTCATTGCTACTGGCTCTGGGCCTTTCTAGCCTGTCGACTTCTACAATTAGGGTCTCCTCCTCCCTTCCCCTTCCAGCTCTTGGCAGTGTAATTATTCTTCACAGCCTGCCTGGTTTCTTCTGCAGTGAAAGGGCATGTGGAAATCCCAGGAGCCCACGGAATAGCGGGGAGGCAATCTGTAACCAGACCGTCGCTGCTCTGGCCAAACGAGCACTCCCTCATGACAACATGTATGTCTCTTGGCCCATCTCCTCCTGTTTCTCCCAATCAGTCATACACAGTTGGTGTATGACAACACTTATTTCTCTGGATAAGCATGCAAATTCTTGTATTCTTGGCATCTGTTGTGCATCGGGCTAATTCCTCTGTTTAGTTTTTCTCTTTCTGTCCCATGTATTTGGTGTTTCTCAGAGTTGAATAGCTTCTTTAATTCCCTCTCCATTTCTGTGCTCCCCGAGAGCCCATCTGGGAACTGTGCACAAGGACATTATAAATTATTAAAACCAGGTTTGCCCATATCAATAAGCCCAAGAACATGTGTTGGTGCAATAGTTGTGGTTTACTTTGCATCTGCTTGACAGTCAGCTTTCAACATTCACTATTTCTTAATGCCTCACCACCTTATTCTTATGTGAACCAGATAAATTTTCTCTTATTTTTAATCAGATGAAGCTGGCTCAGCCAAACTGAATAACAGAATAAATAACAAAATCCATGTGAGTGCAGTTCCCGGGTGCCAAACATCGTCAGCCACAGAGCCACTTGGGTGAGTTCCTCTGAAACAAACAGCAGAACCTGGGAGTCACTAGAAAAAGCTGGCACCTTAACTGTCCCTTATAGAAATGGTCTTATCCCCACTCCATGATGCCCGAATTTCTATTTCCTTTTCCGTGGACTAGGGATAATGAACACACACACCTTGCTCATGGAGGCCTTTTGAAAGCCTCTGTTGCAAGGAACTGCCAGAGCCCTAAATATTATTTGAGATTTTGGTTATTTTATTGGGGTGTCCTAGGAGAGCAAAATCCACCCAAACGCGGCAAGGCAGCTGCATGTAGCCCTGGTGCGGGAAATAGCGATCTAGTGAGATGAGCAACGAATGAGACATATGGGGAATAGCCTGGTCTTCAAGTTAGGAATTTCACAGCTATGCTCCAGCATTTTGAGCTGTATAAATGAATCATCAGCACAGTGAAACCACAGAATGACACCAGCTTCCCTAAAAGAGTCTCTCTATATATATAGCTGCTAGACTTGCATATTTCTGTTTATAAACACTCAGTAATAACTGACCGCAAAGTGACATGGCCTTCTCAGCAGGCAGCTGCTTGTTCTATCTTTCATTTCTTCCTGAGTTATTTTAAACCAAGCATTTGCACCTCCAGATGTACTATTTTAACTTAAAGACCTGGTACCGGTGCATGCAATCAGGACATTCTCTAGGTAAAAAAACAGCCAGGACGGAGCTCTTCTGAAGGAAGTTGATTAAAAGTGTTGATTCTTGTTAGGTGTATCTGAGGACATTATGCTACCTGGGAACTGCACTGCTACCCTGTAGATATGTGGTTTTAATTTAGTTTTCTAAGGCAGGTCAGCATACGTTATTGCATTATAAACTCACTTTGAACCCTTTAGCTTCCTTCAGCTGTATTTTCCAAAGGGGCTGTGTTTTCAGAGTCTGGAGTTGTAGTGGCGTGAGGAAAACTGGTCACTGGTGATGTGTACAGAAGGGAAACCCAAAGCATTGCCTCACAGAGGGAAAGTCAGGCAGAGCCCAGTCGTTACACGTGGTGATGGGCAATGAGAAGTTGACCAGTCAGCATCAAAGTAGTTGTGAGCGAGCCCAAGGATGTGCTGCACGTGGCCTAGACAAACTAGACATGGGCGAGGTGGGAGCAGAGGACATGAAATGGGGAGAAGGAAAGGGCTGGAGCGTGGCGGGGAAAGACCAGAAGGGGAGAGCTGAAGTGGCTGCAGTGGAGGGGTGCACGTGTGCGTGTTAAGGGCATGGGCACAAATCTCCAGAAAAGCAGGTGATGCTACTTCTGCTGCTCATTGAACAGCTTGCTGTTGGACGGCTTTACTCAGTGGATGCAATGAATATGTTTGCAGCAGTTGGTAGGTACAATCTTTCCAAAGACATCAAACCTCATTTCCTGCAGCTTTGCTCTTTTTGAGTAGGGTAAATGTCTGGGTTATTTGCTGGGAACTTGCCTGGCTCCTCTGACCAGGGTTACCATTAGAGACTCCCACCTTTATTGTGTAAGTCACTCATATAGTAATAGCCTGAACTTAGACTTAATATAACGTAGGTCACCCAATCTGACAGCCCTTCTGTCTGGTTGCCATACAATGAACTGGAAAAGGAAGGACTGAAATAATTGTGGAACTCATGAGGTCAGATTCTCAGAATGAAGTGCAGGGGCTCCAGAAAGCAATACCAGTGGTTTTGTAGCCTAAATGTGGGAGTTTAGTATCAATGGAGATGAGTTTTTTCTTTTCACTGAGAAGATGGGGCACTACAGGGCAGTAAATAACTTTAGGTGCATTATCATCCTTTCAAGTCTATGGATAACAGGACTGTTTAGGGAAAACCGGGCAGCCATGTGTGGGGCTGATAGCTGTAGAGACCCTTGCAATGACTGCATTGATCAGGATATGGAAACTGTAAAGATCATTACAGATTGAAATATGGAGCTTTGTGATTTTTTCTTTTTGTTTATTTACTGAACTTGCTGTAATGTGGCAGATATTGCCTGCACAAATATGTGCAACCCAGGTATATGACACGTCCCCGAAGACTGCAGTATATTAATAGATGTCATCATCTATACATTTCTTCTCTCCATAGTAGATGCCAGCATGGTCTCAAAAACTGGTAATTCTTCATCTTGAAAACAACATTCTGTGGTCTCCAGTATAACTGAGGCTGATATTAGTTAAAGAAGGAGTTAATGAATTATGTTAGGGCTAAACAAAAAATGGTTCTTACACGCTTACTGTGATAAACAGCTATGTTGTTTTTATTGTTCAGTCATTATTTGGTTAGTGAGAGCACCACAAAGCCTCAGCCTTAGGCCAGGGCCCCAGTGCTCCAGACCAGCGCCGCTCAGCTGAGGTTTACGAAGTCTGGGGAGGGGAGGGCATTTTACTGAGGTCTGCTAGCAGAGACCTGTGTGCTGACTCCAGGTCTAACAGGTCAGCTGGACACCACGGATTGCCTTCCTGGGCTAGCAATGAGGCAGTGCATGACAGCTGCTCCCTGAGGGATCAAGAGACTGTAAGAAATGCAGGGTTGCCTGGAGGAGGCATCACATGTCAGGACAAGGCACAGGAAAGACTGGCTTGTGATCCAGTTCCAGACTGACGTCCTCTGGCTCTGCTAGATTGCCCTCTTCTAAACAGGTGGAGGCCAACATTGTCACAATTCATAACCCATTTCTTACTCCTTCTGCTCATGAGCCTGGTTGCCATAATCTGCTTATATCTGTTAATTCTTTATACTCCATTGCAAAGAGAGCCTTAATGTAAGCTGTGACACTAAGATGGATGCTGTGGAAGGAAAGAGGAATCAACCCATTTGTGATTCACAAGCGATCTGAGAAATCGCAAAAGATTTATGTTGTTCATGAAGATCTTGCTAAACCACATTGTGTGAAGATTGCAATTATTTAGCTGCTGACTATGCTGCAGGACACCTTTTGTTACCCATGAGAACTTTTTATTTGAGGTAGAGCGTGAAATAGTCATGTGAAGACACGAGTGTATGCAAACCACCATTCGTCAGAAAAAGGGAAATTTAGTCATATATTTAGCAGTCATTTCCCCTTTTTTGGGAAATCCAAATACATATTTTTTCCCTCTCTCTATGTCTATGTTTCTCTCATCCTCACTCTACGGAAGGAAAGAAAGGTGGGTCTAAAATGTCACTTGGTTCTGACACAAATCTGATTGGGCAACGAGAGACAAATTTCCGCTATGTGTTGAGCTAAACGCTATATAAGGTCCTCATTAGCAATTTTCAGTCTTAAATCTTTTCATAAGAAGCTAATGGCTGAAAGACTGCAGAACCACAGGTATGTGAAGCTGATGGAAATTTGGGAATGAAAACCTCCCCTAAGCCCTCAGATTGTGTAGGGTTTATGGAGACTGTAGATACTAAACCAAAGGGACCAGAGCTTTCTGAACAAAATAACCAAGTATTTTCATCAGGCAAAGGATCTAACAAGAGACAAACTCCCTTGTTACAGGGTATTACATGTGAACCACGGGGCTTGTTAACGCTGCACACAAAGCCACTAGTACCTAGTCCAGGTGTAGCCCTGAGAGGGGCTACAGCTCCATGCCAATGCCCTGCGAACCTTTGCACATCTAGCATTAGAGGGGATGACCCGTGGTTATGAAATAGCATTGTTGAGCAAGAGGTTGGCTTTGTGGTGTGCAGAGATGATGATAAGCTGGAAATAGTTTATTATAGTCAAACTATCAGTTGTCAGACAAATGTAGGAACTAGAACAGGGAGAAATTTGCATTAAAACCTCATTATAAATATGAGTATGATGGGATACACAGAAGACGTCTGAAGGTGAGTGCCTATGCATGTGACTCTGTTATATTGGTAGAAATATGTTTTTGGTCGTGGATACAATTTGAAGTAGTTGTTTGGTCCTTTAATATTCATCTTATGGGACAATCATAGTGTTAGGCTAATGTTAAATGCATGTAATTTATATTTCTGTATATAAAATAGAAATAGTATGTATCACGTGTATATATGTACTGTCTTGCACATAAATACCTTACATAGAGCATGAACCGGTGCCTATATATAACATGTTTTATGTATTTTTTCCTGTGGTACACTGAGATAACACATAATCAATCAACTGAGTAGCAGCAGCTGAAACCTTGTGGTAGACCAGAAAGCACTCAGTGATGTGTGCAGAAGTTGCCTTGCCCATGCGAGGCCAATACAGATGACGATTAATGAATGACTGGCAGTGGATAGTTTTGTTTTCCCTTAGTGTCACTGCGTGTGATTTTTAGGAGAAGTTGTTCAGGGTTTTCCTCATCTTTTTTTAGCACAGATGGTGATAGAGTCCACGCTGGAAACTCACTTGCACACCACCAGCAAGATGGGTGTGCGTGTCGTGGTGTTATGGTTTGAAGAACCCACAACAATTTATTGTCCTTTAGACAATGATTCTATATCCCGATGACCCCTTCCCACCTGAGAAGGGGAATCGGGAAAAAACAAGGAAACCTAGGGACTGAAATATAAACAGATTTAATAGAATAAGACTAAATAATTAGCACTAATAATACTAAAGAACCAATATCAATCCCAACACCAATATAAAATATACAAGGATTATGCTCATCCAATTATACCAGTAGGAAGCTGTGCGCTCCCAGCAGCAGAGAGCAAATGTCGGACACTGCAATCACTGCAGCTTCAGGAGGAAGGGAAGGCCTCAGGGGTCCAGCGCCGGGGCAAGAAGTTCTCAGGATTGCAGCCACCAAACTCCTCAGCAAACTTTCTAATTTATATTGAATGTGACATTCATGGTATGAAATAATCCTGTTGGCCAGCTTGGGTCAAGTGCCTGGGTCTTGCTCCTCCTCATCCCTGCACCTGGCGAGCTCGAAAACACTGAGGCCTTGAAACCTGCATACCATAGCTGGCTATGCAGTAAATATTTTCACAAATTCAGACACTAGAGTCTTCTAAAAATGCAGTTTTCCCTAGCATTAGAAGACACCTTACTAAAAAGTAAAATTACTGAAAGAGAAGTTAACCCTGTGTGGCTCAAACCAGGACACATGGGAATCAAAGTTTTTTGTCCCAAGAGAAACATTTGTTGGAGACTTTGAAAGCTTGGCTCTCGTTATAGCAGGAAGTTTGCCTGCAGCCTGATCTGTGCTAGCTGGCCTACTTTGGTAGCCACAGTGGGGAAGATAAAGTGACACAGGATTAAATGAGGTCCGTACAACCCTGGGAGACGCCTGATGTGACTGCTTAAGGAGCTAAATTCTGTTCTGTTGCATCTTTGCTGCTGTGTTCACCCAAGCTAACTGCACTGCAGCCAACTCGAAACGGCTGACCCGTGCCTCAGTCACATCTTATTGCAAAATAAGCAGAGCTAGGTTTTTCCACCAGTTGTTGCACTGAAAAGCTGTGGGGACAGCAACATCTTGTGGTGTGTTATTTGCACCTCCTGGAGTGAAAGGAAAAGGACAGAAGTGATGTGTTTGTGCCAAGCCAGACCCTCTTGTTCTGCAAGTCAGCCCCCATAACCTAGGGATGAAGAAGCCTTTCTGCTCACTAAGGGTGAACTGAAGCTCACCAGGTTCAGAGTGAGCAAAAGAGCAGTTAACTCTTAAGTTAACGTTTAGTATTTTCATTGTATCTATTGTCTTGTGACAAACTTCCCTGTAGATTTCAAGACACTTTCCTTCGGTCATCTCCTTCTGCTTTCCTCTGGGAAAAGATGCATGGGCTCTTCTTTGTCCTGGTGACATGCACAGCGGGCGCCTCCGCTTTCAGACTCCAGCAAGTCAAAAGCACAGGTAAGGGCATGCTTTCAGTCGTCTTTTTCTGTCTCCCTCAATGTGCCTGGCTGACAGTAATGTAAAAATGTCTCTGATTTATATAGAAAACTGCCCAGATCACACCGTGTTTTTCAAACACTACTATGAACTGCATGGAGAACCTGTGGTTCTGAAATGCCCTCCCCCCAGATACAAACATTTGGATTTTTCTGCCTTGACCCCTAATATCACATGGTATAAAAATGGTTCAAAAACCATGATATCAGGAAGAGATGAAGATCCAAGAATCTGGGCAAAAGGAGATGCACTCTGGTTTTTACCAGCAATGCTAGAAGACTCAGGAGTATATATCTGCACCAGAAGGTGGGTATTTAAAAGAAAATCCGCTGTGCTGACAAGATGACTATGTCTGAAATACATCAGCTTGATTCTAAACTCCAGTTATGTTCAGAACATGTCTGGATAAGATCATTTCCTCACCAACTTTATTAGAGAAAAAAATGTGGAAAGTCAGAACTCTTAAATGCATTGTGTGTCTCTTGTAGATACATATATACTGAAAACTGGATAAATCGTGACACAGTATTGCTGTTTTAGCTATGATCTCAGAGGAAATAGCATACAGAGACTTTGTTCTAGCTTATTTATGAGCTAGTCAGGGCTGTGGTGAGCAGGAACATGCTGCAGACAGGGAATTCTGCAGAACACAACCCTCATGTTACAGCTCCAGAGAAGCAAAGAGCCTTGTTGGTGCTTCAGGTTGCCTTACGAAGCATATACCGAGGCACCACGGCTCTGGAGTGGCTTTCTGCTTCACTCTTCCTTATCCCTGGCCTTTACTTTTCTTCTGCTTCACATTTTAAGCCAGAATTTGATTGCCTTGATATTACTGGAGGATCTTTCATGAGACCCGATGTGTATTTGCTAGACTGGCGTCAGACTTGTGATATTGCAGTGGGTTGAGACTTGAGCCATGGCTTTTTTCAGTTTTACTGGTAATTTTATTCTGAGCGTTTACAATCTGACAGCCCCTCATACAGTTTCAAAAGAGGTACCAGGGTCTGGATTTGTGGGGGACTGAGGAAGGCAAAAATACCCATCACTGTTACAGCCTGAACTCCAGAATGTGTCCCAGGTCCTTGTCGCCTGCCAGCTATTCCATCCAGTCAGCCTCCCAGTGCGCCTCTGGCAACTGGCACCTTGCTCTGTGGTCTATAGTGGAGAACATATCTCTATATCCCTGGAGCTGCCTGTGTAGAGCACAGTTTCCTTGCTGGCAAGGCTTATCTTGTGAGTGATTTGTGTCGCCAGTAGAAGAGATGGACAGGCAGGACTCAAGTTAATAAATCATGCTCAGCATATTAGGTCAGCCTTTCCACATGTCTTAGCAGTGATTGCAGCGGTAGGGCAGAAGAAAAGACTTCGACAGCGAGGCCAGAACAACAAAAAGTTGCAAATATTGTCCTAGAGCACAGAGTAGGTGCCTGAGACCTTGAATGGTGTTTTTAAATCCCCTTTCTGGACTCTCCTGGCTCGGTTCCTCAACCTATAACACTGTGGCAGTGTTACCGACAGCTATAGTAAAATCCTGTGAAACCTGTTTGAAAAAGATACGCAAGAGCCGAATACATAGCTTCATTGCTAACATTATTACAGGATTAATAAAGTAAAAAAAAAATTGTATTTCCTTTGCAAACCACCCCACAGGGAAACCATCACATTTTTTTCAACATCCTGTAAAATGAGGGTAGAAGCAAATTATCACAGATCTCCGCTTCTGCTGAGCAAGTATTCTGGATTTTGACATCCGACCTGCAGGTGACAGCCCATCACAGTGCTCTAGCAGTAGTGCTAGCCCATCCGCCCACAGCCCCCAGATGTTCTCCAGTGGGTCACAGCCTGGATCCCCTGGCTTTGCTGGCCCCCGCAGGGGTCAGGCACTGCCCTGGGTGGAGGCATCATGGAGACAGGCTTTCAGAGGTCAGAAAGAACATAGTTTAATCACATATTTCCCCCAGTTTAGTTGTCCTAGGGACTGGAAAGGATTGTCCGTTGGGGCCAGAAAGAAAAGTTAAATCTTGCAAAACTTTCAAAGCAGGAATGTTTTCTTTTCTATGCAAAATAACATGTACTCACAGAAATGCCTACTGGTTGAGCAATAGTAACTGCAGATGTATTTTAATACATGCTTCAAGGTTTTTATTTTATCCTTAGGTCCCAATAATTAGGGTTTTCACAGTGAAGACATCTTTCAAGGAAACGGTGGAGGGTTCATGACATACCTGCTACCGTTTAGACGGACATGTACTTAGCAACATGTTTAGATTGTGCCAAATCCCAGTGCCAGGTATTTTCCAGGATGCCTCCTGGTATGATCTCAGTCTTGACCTCTCAGAAATGGCTAAAAAGGGAAATGGAGGCAGGGTGTCACTCGAGTTCCCCTTGTCGCTAGTCGGTGTTCACCTCTCCCCACTCTCTCTGCAGGAACTCCTCCTACTGTGCCGAGGTCTCCATCCACCTCACGGTTGTGGAGAAAACAGCTGCTCGGGAGATTGCCTATCTCCAGGTCCTCTTCACTTTCACCTCTGGAAAGATTGTTTGCCCTGACCTGTGGGATTTTACACCAAACAGGACAAGCCTAGAGCTCAAGTGGTACAAGGTAGAATTTTCAACTCCTCTTTGTGCAAAGCCTAACCCCAACCCATTTGTAAAAGCACATACATCCTCACTTTCTGTTTCTCCTGAACATCATATTGGTAAAGTCATGGGCATTTTAATGTTACAGCGTAATATACTGGGAACTTGGGGCCAGATTTACGTATTGTTAGAAAAGTTCTGCAGGGTCGACTCAGCATGGGGTGAAATGCTGCACGTGTTATATGCTCTAACAGGCAGAGTAACTATTTTTAAAGAGTTTACCTAGCCTGATTCCAGGATTTGCTATTTCAGATTTGCTATTTCAGATTAGGCCTTTCTCTTTGGAGCTATGCTTCTTTTTATAGCACCTCTAGTGAATTCCATAAAGTAGGACCTCCCAGTGATGCTTCTCCCATGTGAGCTGTTCAGATGGGGTAGCTTTCAATAAGCAACTGGAATACAGCATTTAGAAGTACTAGATCCATCACACAAAACTTACAGTGGTCTCTTGCCTAATGTGGCAGTCCATGATGTTTCAAGGAGGCAAGCCTGATTTTGCCTGTAAGGTCAAGTATCCCTCACGTGACCATCTTCAGCTGTCCAGTCTTGCACTGGACAGCATGGGATTCTTATATTTTCATAATACCTTGGTTTAGCTTTTATTTACACTTGCAGTATAATCGTATGCTCTGCCTTGTGCAGCTATCGTTCTTACCATAGGATGCAATACCTAGGCTGGCTTTATACAGCAGCGCCTATGTTGTGGTTGGTACCATACCACCAAAATGTCTTTGTTCAGGTTTCCCTCCAGAAGCAGACTGTAACCCACTTATTTAAGTAAAAGGCTGCCCTCCTCAATATAGTTCTAGCTACGACTGTCAGAAAGAGCTAGCCTGCCTTCATGGAGAAGGAACAGCAGAGCTCCTAGCAGGGCTCCAACCTGTGTATAAACAGAGCGTTGGTGATACAGAGCAGGAATTTGTCACATTTTATGAGATCATGTAGGGCAAGTAATAGTTTTGTGGAAACATGCATGATTACTAAAGTGTATTTATCTTAGAAGAATGGTATAGAATATCAGTCTTATGAGGTCGTGTATGGAAAGTGTGAAAACCTTCACGGTTATTAAAATGGATTTGTCTTAGAAGAAGGTCTTGGATGTTTTGTGTTAAGAGGAATCAGGAAAGAGCCTATTATATCTTTTCCATCTTAAAATGTGCACTTTATTGAAAAGCTATACACACATGTTATAGATAAATTAAAATAGCAATTCTTCACACTTTGTATAGTGCCTCAGAGCCTTTTAGAGGCAGACACACACTTGAAGAACTTGCCCTTTGGTGAGAAAGTGGAACTGCTCATATTTCAGAGTGATGAGTGAACGTTTAATAAGAGAGAGACAGGGATAAGTAATTTTGTCTGGGAGTTACACAGGGCGTAGCCACACCTGTCTGAGCCGTAACACCGGCTGCTGTCCTTTCTCCAGGATGCTCTGCCTTTGGAAGACGCCAATGAAAAATTCGTAATTCTGAAAGGTTCGACTTCTCTGATCATGACTTCTGTGCTACCAACAGACACTGGCTACTACACCTGCAAGATGTCGTTTCCCTATGAAGATGTAATGTATGAAATCACCAGGACAATACAACTGGAGACTGTTGGTAAATATTGACCCCTTAAAACATCATAGCACTTCAGAAAATCTCTTCGCTGTTAACGAAACTGAGGAGAAGTTGTAGTCGACCTCTCAGCGCTACCAAGGGAAGGGGGACGCCATGGGTGCCTGCTTGGACACAGTTGAGTTTCCCACAGCACCCCGGGCAGGGCTGGGCTCACCCCTTTGCCCAATTGCCAGCCGAATTGCGGGAGGCAGAACGCTGTGTGACAAGTGCCTGTGGTCGTTAAACCGCTTAATTTATGTCTTGGGGGGGGGGAGGGCGGTGTCACCGCAAATGACTTCAGAGGGCTTAGGAAACAAAACACTCAATGCTCGCCCAGGAGGGGAGGGAAACCCGCCGTTTCGCAAACGGGTGACACCGGCCCGCAGCGCCCCAGCGGCCAGCAGGGGGCGGCCGTGCCCGGGGCCCGCCAGCACCGCCACGCCCCTCGCCACGCCCCTCCCATCGCCACGCCCATCGCCACACCCACTCGCCCCGCCCACTCGCCCCGCCCCTCGCCCCCGGCCGCGCTCCGGCGCCCGGCCGGCCCGGCGGTGGGGGGTGCGGAGTGGCGGCCGTCGGAGGGGGCAGCCGCAGGGTGCTGCTTCCTGCGGCTGGGAGCTGCCGCCCGCTGGTGGAAAGGAGCTTGTGCAACAGGAGCTGGGCTGGCGGGGCTGAAGGTGGGCGAGGATCGCAGCGCTCGCTGCTCCTTAGAAGGACGGTGCTTAGTGCCCCAGGTTACTGTTGCTTCCAAAAGACGCTTGCTCACTCATAAATTCCTCATGGTGCGGCTTTCAGCATCAAGATGTGAGCTCGATCCTGTCTGTCTCCGCAAACGCACACCCCTGGGCTTGAAATTGGAATTTCTCTCTTTGCCAGGGGGTTTAATAACCAAATGCTTTGCTAGGAGACGGAAGGTGTTGAGCAAAGTGGCACGTTTCTATTTACAGTTCTGGGGCAATGCCCACAGTTTCTCTTGTGCTAGCACTGACTCTCCGTTCTCTTTCTCTCTCCAGAACAAGAAAAGAGAATTACCCCGATAATTGTGTATCCAACACAAAAGACAACATCAGCCGCTCTCGGTAGGGCCCAACATTATTTTTGGAAATGTCTAATCAGGGAAAAGTTAGAACAGATCCTCTTATGGTGTAATTTGTTGGCATAAATTGTTGCAGTGCTTTGGATCTGGCTTATATTAGTTGAGGGTCGCCGCGGGAGCAGTTTCTGCTTTTTATTGGCTACAACTAGTGCTATCTTCCATGTAGCAGAAGCTGCAGAACTGCTGTAGATTTTAGCCACTAACAAGGCAGTGGAAGCGCATTTGCAGCATTAGATCAGCTGTCCGGAGTTCCCTCTTCACTAAGAACTTTCTCTTTTCAATATTTCCTCAAACTGGTGTAGGTTATCCGCTGGCTTTGAATGAGCCATCTAGCTCTTTTGGGAGGAGACGTTTTTTCATTGCTTTTTACTGTTTGAACTAGACAATTGTTGTTAGTTAGAAAGTACCTTGATAGGATCTTAATTTTTCTTTGAAGATTATATTGGGACAAAAAATTTCTATTCCATTTCCTCTTCCCAGAAAATGCCAGGTATGTTTTACACTAAGCTTTTTTAACTTGGGTACTAGGCACACAGCTGTGTCCTGTGATGTCTTAGTTTTCCCTGCCACTTTTGTTTCCATCAGTGTAGGACTGCCAAGTAATTTTTTTTTTTGGCCTATTTAGCTCCATGGAATGTTTTATATCCCTTTTATCACCACCTCTGCAGCTATAATAATAAAATTGTATGCATTATTGAGCCCTGTGTTTTCCATATAATATAGGTACGCAGCAGTCTGAAGGCTCTTTATCCTTAGCTCTGAGTTAAAGTAATTACAACAAAATTTCTGAGTTTTTGCACGGTCGCTTTATCTCTGGAGGTCCCACCTTGAGCTGAACTCCCTTGCCCACAGCTTCTCTGCATGAAGCTACACTGCTGGCTAATGCAGTTGCTCCAGAGCGGTAGATCGCACCGTGCCCTTTGGGCTGCGATACGTCAGAAGGAGCAAGCCACAGGAATACAGCTTTACCTCCGGAGGGATACGTCTAGTGCGAGAGTTGCTAACTGTTGCAATGGGAAAGTAATTTGGTTAGTAGCGGGAAGGACTGCCAAACTGAAGGCTCTTGCTGCCAAGGAGTAGGGGATCAAAAGCAATCTGGGGCTTAACTTCAGTTTTGAATGTAGTGGTGGCTTGACGTGTGTGGGAACTTGATCTCCCACTGGAGATGTTGGTTTTCACCAAGTAGTTCTCCATATGTATCCAAATGGGTTTTTTTAATCTCCCTTTTACCGACAGGCTCCAAGATGACTCTCCCGTGCAAAGTGTTTGTTGGACTGAGCAGCCATGTCCATACCGATGTGGAATGGCTGGCAAACGACACCACCGTCGATGTGGTTTACAAGCAAAGCAGAGTTACAGAGGGGGAACGACAGTAAGTCTGGCTGGAAGTGTTTCCTTGTGCTTGCTGGTTTAACCTGCGGTGTGACAGGGTCTCTCAGTGCAGCTGAATGCCAGGTCATGAAACGGGATATGGACAGATCTGAAGTGAAAACGAGAGCTGAGAAAAAAAGCAGGCAGGCAAGCAAAAAAACCTCAAACCCAACTCAGGCAGGGTGAAATAAATTCCTTATCTCTGGTTTTTATTCATGGCATACTGCAAATGACCCAACTTTGAGGCTTAAACTTGAAGCACATTTTCATGGGCAGCTGAGCTGATGTGAGAGCTGACTGCAGTGGAAAGCAATGGGACTTGATCCTTACCAGTGTTTCTTTTATCTCCTTGCCAGCAAAACAGCAACATCCTCTCCCTGACATTCATGAGGTTCTCTGAACACACCAAGACAACAGAAAACTATCCGGTGGTTTTTTTTGTTTCGTTTGTTTTGTTTTATTTGTTTTTCCCCTTAGGGTTGTTCCTTTCCACATTAGTGAGTTAAACTGACTCACAGAGGCGCCCAGTGAGCGCTAGAGCTGGTGCCAGGGAAGCACTGGGGGGGATGCTGGTGGGAGGGCAAAGCAGGATGTCCCACATCCTCTTGCCCTGACCCATCATCTCTCCCCATCTCGCGGAGCCTTCCCTCAGCTGCCTCATAGCTGCATGCTTCAAGGCTTTTGCCACTAGGAAAGGTGGGAAAAGATCTGCTTTCTGTAGCTGTCACTTGTCACCTGAGCAGCGCTAACTCGCTGTGTGCAGGCACACTTCTAGTGCTTTGCAAATGTGAGGTAATCCTACCGACTGGAGTCTCTTCATTGAGGTCCAGGTTGGCATGTTTTATCTCTCATTTGATGAAGCTGAGAGTGTCCACGAAGATCATCACCCCCACCTGCATCACGGTGTCTCTGCCTGTACTGGAGGACAGAGCTGGGAAGGCTCCAGGACTCTGGGATGCCATTGCCTCTGCTGTTAATGGTTAAACCAGTCACTCACCAGCTAGCACCTTCCCAAAGAGCTCCTGGCTGTCAATTAGGATATGGCATGAGGCAGGGACCATTCCCAACAGAGCCTGGGGATGTGGCATCCCTATTTTGAGGGACAAGAGTGTTTAACAGTTATGGATGTGAGCTGGTTTTGGCCGTTCGTGGCCATCAGTGCCAACCTGGCCATGTTGGTTTATTGCACAGCTGCAGCTAGAGGTAACACGGTAACTCAGCTGTATGCCCAAGCCCTTATGTGTTTTCACATTCCCCACAGCATGACCGAGACCATTTATTTATAATGTTGTTTACATGGATAAATGACAGCGCGTTAAACCTGCGGTCAGGAGCCGTAACATGTACTGTGGCGATAGTCTCTGCAGGCTTTAGAACAGAGCAGCACATGTACTTTCTTACTTGGACTTTAAAAATTATTTTTATTATTGCTGTCACTATCATTGTTAGTGTTATACATTATACAATTGCACAAGGACAGGGACCATGCCAGCTAGGTGTCATGGTGTGTGAGACACCCGAGTTCTGCTGGAAGCCCTCAGAATGGCAGCAAGACAAAACAGGCCAACTGCCATTGGGAAAACAGATTCCCCACAGAAATCTCTGGCAAAGCACCCACCACCCTGTTGCTGCCTTCCTGCGGTACGGTCCTGGGCGGAGTGCACAGGGAGCTCCGTTGCCACAACACGTAGCAGACTCATGATAGATCATTAAAGAGCAGCTGGACAACTGCTTCAGCAACGACTGAAAGGTATCAAGAGGCAATGTTTGACTGCAGCTAGAAAACCGCTTTTAAATAGTAGGACTGATGAAACAATCAAGTTGAAGGAAGCTGGAGACTTCCTAGACAGTTTCTTGTATAGAGCTCTTGGCTTTGGGCGCATGATAGACAGGAATGGCAGTTCAGTTTGCTGAGTGAACATTTGCAGGGTTATGTTCTCCATATGTCCTCTTCCAGCTGATAGTAAGAATTAATCTCAGAAATGAATAGGTGGTCAGAGAGAAGGAATTAGGTCCTTTCACAAAGCTGTGTAGAGAGCTCAAAGATACACAGAATTCTGCTTGCCTTTTTCTTCCCTCCTTTTTCTTTATTTTTGCAAGACAAACCCAGATCTTTTTTCTGGGAAGATTCAACAAGTGCAGGATGGGTACTGACTTCTGACACTCAGATAGGTGGCACAACTGGGCTGGAAGACACAGGTGTCCTCTAAGTCTGAGGGGCTAGTTCCGAAATGAACAAATACCTAATGCATTTTCTTGCAATGTGCTGTTAGAATGAATACATCAAATAGAGACAAGCTAGTTTATAAAAGGATTTAACATTACGTTTTTCTTCCAGAGAAATTGTAGAAAATGGTGAGAACTTCATTGAAGTGCCACTGATTTTTGATTCTGTCAAAGAAGTGGATTTTTACACAGACTTTACGTGTCTGGCCCAGAACAGATATGGCTACCAAGTACTGCCAACAAGGGTCAAGCAGGAAGGTAACTAGTTTGAATGCTTATTTGGGATAAGTGTTATCATTATTCTAATGCTAAATTATCATGCAAGCCTTTTATACTTTCAGAGCTAGTATTGTGATGAATTATTGCCTGGAGAAAAACTGGTTGCCTCTTTCACCTGTAGACTTTAGAATAGCCTGTTCACAAAATACACTTTCTGTGGGTCATTCACTGACATTTTCTGCAGGGATAAGGATCTGGCTGGTGTATCTGTTCATTTGACAGGGCTCCAATTTAGATACATTTTGTGAAGTGATGGCTCCAGTGAGACTACTGGCAAACTCCCATTGGGTACAACAGGGCCAGATCTCCTCCAGTTCCTCAAAAAGTAGTGGGGAAAGAAAAAAAAAAGACAATAGCAGAATAAAGATCAGAGTGTTCCTTCTCCTCATGCACAGACTGCTGCCAAAATAACAAGAGGTGTAAATTATGATGGGTGTTGTTATTTTGGCTCCTAGTGATGGGAACAGAAGCCCTAACCTCAGTGCAATTCATGTTGCAGTGTGATAGACCATTGGCCAAGAACCAGCTGTAAAAACAATGTGAAGCAATCCTAATTGTTTCTTTGCATGACATTGATGAATCACCAAAGCTTGCTCACGCTGTCTTAGAAAGGCACATAAACGTTTACAGCCTTTGTCATGAGTTATACCTCGTTACTCACTCCAGCATCCTATGATGGGGGATTTGTACTTGCTTTGCTAGATGATGTGCTGCCCTTCTCTTCCGTGCCTACACAAGTATTACTATAGAGGAGGCAATACATGAACCGATATAGGCTTGAATAATCCCAAATGGTCTGGATGGACACTGGTCTTTGGAAATTAGCTGTATTTTGGGAAAAAGCTCAGAGTCTTGGCTTGATCATTAGTAATTTATAGGAGAAACTATGAGAAAATATTCACAGAGCTTGAGGGTGGACTCCCCCATGTACTCCCTCTCCACACGGTGCTTTTATTTCCTGCTTGGGGTGTCTCTGCTTCCACCAAATGAAGATCGAAAGCACTGAGCAGGGGTTAGGCAGAGTCATGTGTATGCAAAAGGACTGAACTTTAAATTCTCTATTGTTTTCCAATTCTTCCTCCCATCTTCATAAACCCATTTCCCAGAGCGCTCAATCAATAGGCCTCTTCCTTTCACAGGTGATCAACCCTGCTGGAAGGTTAACTTGCAGACATCCTTTTTATTGTGATTTCTCCTCTTCCTCCTTGAACTTAGAGAACTATGTTCCTGGGAGGTTTTTTTTGAAAATATTTCATTTCTTTACTTTTCCAGCTGTTGGCTTGTCCTGGTACATTGCAATGATTCCCTTCACATTGGCCTGTGTGATCGTGGTGGGGATATGCATACGCAAGTGCTGGATGCGGAGAGCTGATAAAGGATACACAACAGCAAAGGTTTAAAATCTGCTTTGTTCTCCAGCTGCCAAGAAAATACAAAAATCATCCCGGCTATCTTTCACGTGAGACACAGAAAGATGTTTCGGACCAGACATACTGCTTTCCCAGCAGATGGATATATATCAGCTATTTTGCTCTTCTCCAAGTCTTCTACAATCTGATGAAGTTACAAATATAAGTTTGCGTTTTTATGCTGACTAGATGCAGGAAACCTGCTTCTATTGTTTTGCAGCTAGGGTGCGATCTGTAGAATTTTGGAACACAGAATGCCAGGAACGTGCCCTGGATATGGGAAGGGTAGGGAAATGGAGGTGCTCTCGCCCTTTGTAATTCCAATAGTCTTACTGTTTAAAAAAAAAAAAAGGAAAAGAAAACCCCTAAAATCTAAAACCAGAGGCTAAGAAAGCTTGCTACAGAAGGACTACTCCACACCAGACTGAAAACGCAGTTTTCTTACGCATCCAAACTCATTTTATTTTACTTCAGTCTAAAAAGAGTCAGATTTTTTTCCTTTTCCAGAGCCAAATATAGTTGTAATGGCAACTGTATATCTATGAACTTTTCCACAGAAAATCTAAATTTTTTCGGCGTTTGGATTACTCTCTGTTTAAACACACTGTCTCAGAATATCCCTCCCCCAGCGATAACTGCATCAGCATAACAGATAATTGTACACTGGAGAATTCAGTTCTGTTGTATCTACCAATTTCTCAAAGCTAGAGATTCATAGGCAGCCGTAACACGTTGTTTTCTTTGCCAAGAAAAGAATTTGGAGGGATGTTTTAGTGTTTTGAGAGTAATTTGACTAATAACAAAGTTTTATTCCTGGAAGTGATTTGACAGATTACCAGTAACAATGTACAGTCTTGCCCTTCTGTGCCTCTAACTCCTTCATGACTGGCCTGATTCTCCTCTCTGATATAAGTCTAGCATAGATTCCCATAAACAGTGAGTCTGCACCAGTGTAAAGCTGGTACAGCTTCAGGAACCTTGTGTCCTTTAAACTGAAGTATGCAAATCGATTACTCATGAAGCAAAATGCTGCCCCTCAGGTTAATCTAACTGGATTCCAGTCTTGATATACATCAGAAGGGAGCAATAAGTAATCAGTGACCATGTTGTGCTTTGAGGATCAGAATGAGTAAAATGACTGGGTTACTTCTTCTTCCAAGAGATAACACTTGCGATAGCTGAGAAATAGTTCCATCATATATAACGTATATTATCTTCATCTGTATGGGAGGGGAAGAGATCCAACCTTAAGGTCGAGATTGTTACAGACCCATAACTGCCACCTCTCACAGACACCAAAGATAAAGCTTTTTGTTCGGGTGAATCAGCCCAGAAGTTTTTCAAACTCTGCAGGAAAAAAAATAACCAGGAAAAATGTTGGCTCCAAAGAAACAAATTGTAGAGTAAGAATGTTAGAACTGCATGCAGTCCCACAAACCAGGGAAATGAATGACTCCTATCCATCTGGGAGAGGCCATAATCTCATTCCTTTGCACCATTACTTATAGCTGACTCTGAGTTTAGCCCAATAAATATGTGGAAGAATTTTAATGACTAGAATGTGGCTTGAATTAAGAAACTCTTCAATGTATTAGCAAGAACCTTTACATTTTATGAGATTTAAGCCAAAGTCTCCCTTTAAATATTCTAAGTGTTTGCTGTGAAGATACAGGCACAGAGATTAGATTTCTAACACAGTCTGAGTCAATGGCAATGAAAGAAGACCACAGAACTTACTGTTTTCAAGTGTAGGATGTTAAAGATGATGATGAAGAATACATATATTTCATGGGCAGATGGGAAAAAGGTGGCTGCAAGTGTGGAAAACAGTCAATCCACTTGGATATCTGTTCTTTGAAGGAAGAAAACTATAGATGAACTGACCATTGCTGGAAGCAACATGAAAAATGTTTTAGGTACATCAGGAATGCTCATTTTTATCAAGCAATTGCTAGTCTGTAACTGGAGAACAAATTAGGTTTGCCAATAAGTGTAACCTTTCAAAATGTGATTTATTCTTCCTGTCCATCTGTATCCTCCAAAAGTAGTGTGGTAACACATCTGGCTGTATGCACAGGGTTGGATTTCACTAAGTAGTGGAAAAGAAGTAGAACTTTTGGTATATGGGCCATCAGTGCCGTAAGAAAGTTAAATACCTCAGATCCTCCTCCAAACTAGAGAAGGAGAAAGAAATGTAAATGTGAGATAAAAATTAGGCATACAGAGAACAGATGTTACATACTCAGTGGCGTCTTGAATACAAGGGTAATGTAAAGAAACAAAGGTTTATGTTTTATGAAGTGGTATTTTCTTCTCTGACTACTGGTATAATAATATTCTGAAGGTTTTCATCATAGGTAGACTTGTTCAAGTGAACTACAATAGTGTAAATGTTTTGCAAGTAGACTTGAACAAGTGACCTACATAATGTAAATGTTTTACATCGATTTGTATTGTTATAAACAAGGGTAACACAGTCTATATTGTTTTGAAAATGTTACATGAAACAGAAAAAAAATAAAAACCAAACCAAAGTGCTGGTGTGTTAGTTGGGTGGGAAAGAAGATGTAAGATGGCTCTTTGGGGGTGGCAGCTCTTTCCCAGAGAGATATGATTTTTCCAGCATTCTGCTGGAGAGGGGCTGGTCCCCTGGGGGTGCAGTGACCACTGCTCTGTCTTCAGCCGCTTCTGCTCTCGTCCTGTGGCTGTGCCTTTTCACACCCAAGGGAGACCGAATCCTGATGGGCCAAGATCCTTTCCTGACTGCCACCATGTTCGTGGCTGTCCTTGCTCTGCCGTCCCTCAAGCATTTGGGCTCACTCTGGGCAGGTGGTATGGCGTGGTCTTTCTCTGGCTACCAGCTGTTGAAGTATTGTGTCCGCACACTGAGTTCTGTGCCAGGACTTCTGGACATGCAGGTTTACACCAGTTGTCACTGTGGGGATGTGAATTCAGCATGTGCTCCCCAGGCAGGGAGATCTGTCTTATTCAGCTTCCTAAAGGTAAAATGTTTGTCTCCTGCTTTTTTCAGCCAAAATTAGAGAACTCCAGCTGTCACTGTATTTTAGGTAGGTCCATCCCGGGAAGTTCAGAGTCATTAGCCTCAATGTACTTTGAGGAGAAAATGTCCTGAACCTTAAGACAAATTGAGATTGAGGGCTGACTTGTACTCATTTATAATCAGACCTGAAAGGAAATACAGTATCAGGGAACGTCACTTCACATCAAGTATTCGGGGCTCTGCACCACAATGTTTCTCTTCAGAAAAATTAATGATGTAAAGAGGAAAGGACCACCTCATTCCTGGGACTGCGTAGGTTTATAGCATTTGCCAGAGAGCTCAGCCATCTGCAACAACTTCAAAGGAACACCTACAGAGGGGAAGAGACTAGTGTCCCACAGTTTCGGCATGAGTTAGCATCCAGGACAGTGGCTGCTGTGTGGATGTAGTTCTTTTCAGGAAATGTGAGTTCAGTTAACAATTATTTTCTTGTTTTACTCAGGATATGTGATCTTCATGTCAGCTATCCATCTAAATAGGCAGCATAACTGATGTTTGACCAGAGTAGCACCTAAAAGAAAGTAAAATGTAATTTGGAGAGCACGAGATAATTAGATCTGCTGGTTCCCAAGTGAAACCCTTAAATAAATGTGGGAGCAAATAGAAATAAGAATTGGATCTGTGCACAGAGCTGATCTTGGCAGATCAAGATCAGAAGGCTACATTTTTTTTTTGTTCTAGTAGATGGGAAGGGAAGGTATGCATGCAGGAGGACAAGAAACACGAAATTCCGTTGCCAGGAATAATGCTTTAAATATGAGAATAGCTGATGAAAGTGTTTGATGATTATTCTGACTCAAGTCTGCAAGCAAGAGGCCCAGGACAGCAAAACAAAGTAAGGAACAGATCTTATGTTTTGGAGCTGAGAACTCCCTGTCCACTTATAATCTTGGAGTTGCTAAAGATAGCCTAGGGTGGGGTGCCTCTCATCCAGCCCTTGACCAGCCGAAAGAAATACAACTGGTCCAAGCCAGCCGTTGATGTTTCCTCTCCACTCAGTGGAGAAAGAGTTATCTCCAGTGCCTAAAATGTATGGTGTGAATTGCCCTCTAGAGGTGCCTGTCTTTTTCCACCAGTTTAAGACAAAGTGAGACGAATCCACCCTGGATTACAGGAACAATTGGTTGTGGACCCCTGGATTTCAGGTTATCAGCGAGGTTATAGAAAGAAATGGACTTAAGCCCAGAGACACCCTTTCGGATAGTCGAGGCTGCTGGGCTTTCTTGGAAAATGACTTTAATGCTGGCAGCTCCCTGTGCAGAGCAAGGACACAGGCTCATGAAATGAAAATGAAAATACTGTAAGAGGTTGTGAGGCAGGCACAAAGATACATATTGTGAAAAGCAACATAAGAGGCAGGCTGAAAATATCTGTTCGATGCCTTGGTAGAACATTTGTTGCTCATGGACCATGTGGTCATGAAGTGCCAGAGCTATTACAGGAAGAAAAGAAAGAGCTGCCGTGCGTGTGCGGCTGAAGGACACAGAGCCCCCCTGGGATGAGGAGGAACTCCGCTGTGCCACTGCAGGTGAGCTGGGGGCTCTCGAGCATGCACGGGGCAGCGGGGGCTGCCAGCCCTTCCACAGCTCTCAACCGGCTCAGCTCCCACTGCAGCCGGTGCCCGCCTGCTCCTAACAGGCACTGCTGGGCAACAGCAGCAGACCGGAAAAAATATTGGTATGTGCAAATGAAATATCATAAAACTAGCCTGCTGCCAGTGGGCAAACACAGGCTGCTGATAAGAAAACCACTAAAAATATATATAACTCGTTAGTCTGTTTTAGTGTGTTCATTGCACTGGAAATTATAGTCTGTATCAGTCTATACGTTAGCTAGTATACACGATGTAAAGAGCTTAATAAAGCACATGAAACACAGCACTAGTCAGTTTTCAAGAAGGACATATTGTTATCTTCCTGAAGTTCCTCAAAGGAGAGCCAGGCACCTAATAATAACAGGGAAACTTTTAAAAACTCACGTAGATCCAAGCTCGTTTGTCAGCATTTGGGAAATTCATCCATTACTGAATCTTTTACTGCAAAGTGTAGTTTGGCTTTTATAGTTGTGTGTCCCTCCTATCAATTTTAGGTTTGTGCACCAGTCTAAATTGTCTCAGAACCTTACGACAACTGCAGGTATAAACAGCAAACTCCTTTGCAACGTGTTGAAAAAGTTGATCTCTCAGTCCTGACAAGAAGTGAAGGTCCTCCCTTTCTCACTGTTGTTACTGGTTTGTCATCTATTGAGTAGTGCTACAGGAACTTCACTTTTATGTACTTAAATTTCGTAGAAATGCAAGTCTTGATTTCTTTGCAAACAATGAGGCATTACCAGTTTTTCTGTCTCATGGGGCTTGAATGATACTATTCGTTCAACGCTGTGGAGGTCCTGTTTTGCCTTGGTTATAGAGGATTCATCCATCTGCTAAGCTGTGGGATAAATGAGTCATCCTGTTTGCTTGCTTTGGCTCCCAAATATGCTTCGTCATAAGTGGGGCCTCTGGGAGGCCAGACTATGACTGGAAATAGTTGATACTATGTTTATTTACTTGCAAAAAAAAAGACTCTCAAGTAACTTGTGGCTTTCAAGTGGGGGACACAGCTGAACTGAGTGATTAAAGGGTATCGTTACACGTACCCTCAGTATGTTGCTACCACGCTTTTCCTTTTGACTGGGACTTACCGTGGCTGGTCTTCAGCTGATTTGAGAACTCCCCAGAGGAGACAGTGGGCAAGCCATGGTGGTTTCTCAGCTCTCATTATCGTAACCCAGCTAGCCTGTGGATGCTGGAGACTAGGGCCTCCTTTTTTGTGAGTGGAGAAGCTATCAGCTCAGGGGAGAAACATATGCCCTGCCTTTGATCACAGCTGATGGGTAGTTTACCTGCTGAATCTAAGCCAGTAAAATGCAGGAGGAAGCACAGAAGAGAAAGATCAGAGATTCACATCTCCACCCAAGAGTGGCAGAGCTGTATGACTGATTACTCCTTGCTAGGCAAGAACGTATAAGCTTTTTTTTTTTATTACCATGTCAATGTGGTGCCATTTAGGAAATATAGGTTGCATGGGAGAAAGTAAGGATGAGTGGAAGAGGATGGCTTCCCATGGGGAGAGCTGTGAAGTGCTGCAAGGACACTTGGGGAATGAAGAACTTGTGAGAATAGGCAACAAGAGCTTATCTTCTGCCTGGAAAGTCAAAGACAGGCCATGGTAGCTGCTTGTAAACACATCCAGTGGGAGAATAAAAAAGCAAAGGCATGTAATTATTTCTGTTAATGAAGGAGACTGGGTTGAAAAACACATAACCAAAATTAAGTTGGCCGGTAACCACTGCAGCAGTGAGGTCCAGAAAGAGCTTCTCAGCAGGAGTAACAGCTAGGAAAAGAAATTACTTTTAACCTGGACCTGGGTACAGCTATGAAAGGTATTTGATTTGTGTGAGAGCAGGGGGTCTTTCTGCAAGGCTGCATCACTTCCTCCAGCTTTGTGCTCTTTATTTTCATTGAAAAAGGGCTGGACAACTGCAGATAAAAAATGCCATCTAAGTTTAATTATTGTGTTATTATTATTTCCTCAGTTAAATCTCCAGTGCCCGTATTTACTGCCCTTTCAAGCTTGTAAGGGCTGGAAGATCAAAAGAATTAAACACTGAACACAATTGCTGGATATGTCTTTGTAAACATGTCCAAAGTCCTAATCTGCTTTAAACTCTGCCGGGAGATACCAGTTGCCCCCGGAAAATAGCCCTTAATGAGATTTGGCTTTCCTACTGGAGAGAGTGATCCAGTCTCTTAACAAAACCATGTTGTAAGAGATGAGTTAGCTCTTCATATGACCCAAGTGCCTGCGTTATGTGGAGAAGAGGAGGACGAGGAGGCCCTTAAATGCTGCTCTGTCCTTTTTCACTCAGTCTCATGAATGTTGCTTTCTGATTGTTTATTTTACTGTTTAATGGCTGCTCCTGTGGCATTCACTCTTGGCTGTGCATTGGGAACCGTGATGGAGCAATGTTGCCCCAGAGAGAGTCCCAAGAGCTTCCCAGCGCAGGCCAGCAGGATCTCTCAGACTGCAAGCAAGCAGCAGGAGTGATGCCTCTATCGGGAATGTCAGGTCACTAGAGACAGGAGAAAAGAGGACAGTAATAATAAATGGCAGTGGCATCCGAGTCCCAGCCTTAGAAGAGTGCTTTAGGACATAGCAACCAGCTGCTGAAACACAACTGCTAGAGGCTTGACAGAAATACTTTATAGCTTATGGGATCACATGTCAGGGTTAGTGCTTGTTCCTGGATGTTGAGGTTTTTTAAACTTTAATTATAAAAGCGGAATGCTGATTTACCCAAATACAATCCTCTCACCCCTCCTTCAATCAGTAACTCAAGTTTTTCATCGACTGTCTACCTGGTATGGGACACAGTGGTTATGCAGAGGCAGTCCGAGACTGCGTATACATCAGTTGCCAACTTTGCAGTTTAGATTTAGTGCTTGTAATATTTAATATTGGCATTCAGTATATTTCTTTTTGATTAAGAAACTAATTAAATTGTACTTTTAGAGTGATTTTTAAAAGTAGATTATGGAACTTTAGTCTTGTTATCCTTAAAAAGAAATTATTATGATGCAATGCTTTGAGGAGGTCTGAGCATGTCACAGCTTGTTTGCACAGGCAAAACACAATTTACAGAGTTATCCTTGGTCCTAGGTCTCTCCAGGCAGTTGGTCCAGTTTCAGCACTCCCTTTTTTCCCATCTTCCTTTAATTTATTATGTTTGCAGCATGTATTTCAGCAAAATGGATGCAAGGGGACTAACTGTACAATGACCCTGCTCAGGGTGGTGGGATGGGTTCATTTTCTTCTTTCTTGTGTACCTTTGCCAGTGTTGCAAATCCATGCAGCTTTCTGTGTGTGTCACAAAGCCTCACCTGGAGCTGGTGCGACTCTTACATGATGAGCTATGTGCAGGACTGTTGCAGATGAGTTCAGAAGTGCTAGGAATCCTCTCTGAGTGGATGCTATTCCCATTTACCCACCTTCTGCTGAAGAGCAACCATTCAGAAAACCCAGCAGAAGCAGGCAGGACTCTTCCCTCCCCTCCTGCTTGGGGGCTGGTATCAGTATGGAAATGGGGAGGGAGAGCAAAGAGACCAGTCCCAGCACAGCTCACCTGCAAGCAGTAGTCCTTCTGCTTCCTCTCTTCCCAAGGCATCTTGGTCAGGAAGGGGAGAAAGAAAGCTCCACTGCATCTTCTCACACCTCTTCCTTTCCTCTGCTCTGTCAGGAAAGAGGAAAACAGGAAGGGGCACACGGTGGGACCCAACCTCCTGCATGGGGGGATAAACCCAAACAGAGCGACCTGCATGGTGAATGGGTGGAGACCTGAGTGGAGATGTGAGGTCTCAGTGTTTTGGTGTGGTGCAGACAGGACCTCATAGTCCAAGACCTGGCAGACTTGCAGTCTCTCTCTTCAGCTCTTTAGAGCTCCTGGGTTTCTGCACACTCAATTTTCCCCTTCAAAACAAACCATTTTGCTCAATCATTGAAAGAAACACCAGAGACGGAGAAAAAGGATTTAAAAGCAAGTGGCCTGCTGAAGTAGGCATATTGGAACATAATGTAAGTGTGGCCTGGAAAAAATAGGCTTTTATTTTGGGAGACGCACAACTCCCCCACCTCCCATTCTCTTACGTCCCACTCCTCACAGTGGCCAGGGCACCCTGCCTGCCATCCAGACCCCATCTCTTGTACTACCTCCTGTGAGAAAGGGGGAATCCCTGTTGCACCAGTGGCACATCTCTACATCCATGGCACAGCCCTCTCTTCATTTCAGGCTATTTTCTCTGGTCAGCTGAAGTCCCCAGTGATGTCAAGCCAGCAGAGTGCCCCAGGCCTGGCTGTTCCTCTTCCCGCGTGGGTGTTAGGATGCAGGTACTTTGACTTCAGTTCCTAATAGGGATGTTTTCCTCAGGGCTGATGCAGTTCAGATTGGCTCATGAGGTGGGAGCCTTTGACTCCTCGCTATATACTTAACATGAAATTAGGCACGTAATTCATTTTTTTGACACCAGCCAAAATATGTCACTAACTCATGGATGCTTGTGGTCACATATTGTCATTCAGCCTTTCCATGTGAGGCGAGTAAAGCTTTAATGCATGGGATCAGAGACCACAAAGCATTTGTGTATTACAATAAAATAAGGTGAGCTGAGACGTTTTTAAAGGGATTTCTTTTTTAATGCAGTTGTTGATAGTATTGTCTTTTCAAACTTCTGCATTTCTCATGTCATTTAAACACTGTAAGAGTGATGACTCCAGGTTCGTGTGAGAGTTAAATTTAGGTCATGAAAAAAATGCACACTCCTTAACGAAACACAGTAAGTTGTTAAGTGACATAGTTGCAGCTTTTTTCACTTGGTCTGAACTTGTCCTTTTAGGACAAGTTGTTAATGTGTGCATGTTTTAGTTAAAGAAAGGGAGAATTTTAAAGTTAGCACAGTTATTTTTTGCTGCGTGTGATTTGTTTGCTCACCTTTTGACCTCCTTGCATTCAGAAGTCATTGACTTTTCTTACATTTATATTCATGGACATAGCAGAATTAGAATAAACCCTGCACTGGAGCTTGGATATTTTATTTTGGCATGCCATTAGCCTGAGTAACATATGCTTCCATCTGAAGTATTTTAGACTTTTGCAACATACTATTCAGTAGCTTAATACATTATTTAAAAAAACCCGACTAACAAACTCGAGTTATTTGTTGTGCTCTCACAGGCCCCAGAGAGCATTTGAGAACATCACAAATGCTTGGGTCTCTTGAACCCACTGTCTGGACCTTGTGGCTCTCCAGAGTTTAAAGCCAGGGTCTCAAATGCTGTTTTTCAAAGCTATGTTTGCTCTATGGGCTTGGGGAACTACTTCCTATATCTCATAACAAATACACAAAAGTGCAGGATGGAAGGAAAGAAAGAAGGTGACCAACAGTTCTCCTAATTTTCACCTAGATGAAACTTAGGAAAATTTTTCTGTGTGCCTTTTTTTTTTTTTTTTTACAATAGAATAAATCTGATTATATACAACTGTAGAATAAGAAAGAAAGAAAAGCCTCAGGAAAGTTTTCTTAAGGTACTCAAAGCTATTGCTTATCTGCAACATCTTTGTGTTTATCAGGAACATTAACAACGAGGTGTCCATTCAGTAATACATGCAGCTAACCTTCTTGGACCAGTAAATTCAAAGTTTCTTTGCTGCATCATTTGCAAGAAATAATTTAATGATCCAGCTGGATGTCAAAGGAGGGACACAGCATTAGTAATCACCCATGCGTATTTGGTTTAAGTGACTTGTTTGCCATTCCACAGATTTGTGGCAGAGCTAAGGATGAAATCTGATTCTCAAAGGCAACATTCACATCCTTAAAAAAAATAATCAGTCTTCTCTTTCTTTTTCTCCAGCCCCTGCTTCATCCCTTCCTAGCTTCCAGCTTTTGCAGTGAATAAGAGAGGAATCCCACCATGAACAATCTCCTGTATGGTTCAGGCCTGATTCACTTCCATGGCTTGGTCCATCCTGTGTTCTGCAAGGTGGAGAAAAGAATATAAAGCATCATGTATTTAAAAACTGTATCTTAATGTGTCTGAATTCTCGATTGTCTTATTGCCAAATTTCAGAAGGCTTGGTTTTGTAATCTTATTTATGTTCTTCGAACACTTTTTTTTGTGTGTATGTTTTCCTAAAATAACTTTTTATTTATTAAAAATCACAGTGGTAAGTTGAATGTCAGTCAAGCCAGACCCGGCTGGAGTCAAAGGGATGGAGGATGTCAATTAGAGAAATAGTACTGCAGTGTGTAACACATTTATTGAGGATGGACACAGAAAAATACTGCCATTCAAAATCAGGGATTATGGTGTTATTTCTACTGTTTGCCTCTTGCGTGACTACTTCTTCCACTGATCCTGACCCCTCTGCTACTGTTTGTGACTCTCTGCCTCGGTCCACTTCTGACTGTATCCAGTCTCAGCCTCCACCCTGACATTTTTCACATCTCTCCTTCCTGTTTTTGGGCTAGCTGTCTCTTGCAATTTGGCTACGAGGAGATAAAGTATGAAATCATGCCATATGTTCTCACTCAGTATCTTTGTACTGCTTTCCTGGCTTCAGTTGAGAAGGAAAACTTTTCCACAAACATCTGCCAGATGATGACTGCTTCAAGTGGAAAATAGCTCCTTGGTCCCATAAAGAGGTACTTTTCCTTCCTTGTCTGGGAACAAGCCTATACTTTTTCTAGGAAAGGCGTAAGCTAATGCTGAAGGCCATTGAGTTCTCGAGCTGCTTTCTTCAGAAACTAATAAGCACTTGGCATCTTAACGTGTACCCTTCCACATATTGCATGTTGCATATGCAACATGACTCTGCACATACAAAGAGGAGGGACCATGTTTGGCTTTGAAATATATTCTCTCATCCACATCTCAAGACAGAGGTCATCTGTCATTCTCCATTCTGACTTTGTGTGAGCCGACACAGGCAGGGTGCAGAACAACTACAAAACCACAGATGAAAGGCAAAGAACAAATTTAATCTCAATACCTCATGGACCGGGGGATTCTGCCCCTCTACTCTGCCCTTGTGAGATCCCACCTGGAATACTGTGTCCAGCTCTGGAGCCCCCAACATAGGAAGGACATGGACCTGTCGGAGTGGGTCCAGAGGAGGGCCATGAAGATGATCAGAGGATTAGAGCACCTCTGCTGTGAGGACAGGCTGAGAGAGTTGGGGTTGTTCAGCCTGGAGAAGAGAAGGCTCCAGGGTGACATTACAGCAGCCTTCCAGTATCTGAAGGGGGCCTACAAGAAAGCCAGAGAGGGACCTTTTACAAGGGCATGTAGTGATAGGACGAGGGGTAATGGCTTCAAACTGGAAGAGGGTAGATCTAGATCAGATCTCAGGAAGAAATTTTTCACTGTGAGGGTGGTGAGACACTGGCCCAGGTTGCCCAGGGAAGTTGTGGATGCCCCATCCCTGGAAGTGTTCAAGGCCAGGTTGGATGAGGCTTTGAGCAAGCAGGTCTAGTGGGAGTTGTCCTTGCCCACGGCAAGGGGTTGGAACTAGATGATCTTTAAGGTCCCTTCCAACCTAAACCATTCTATGCTTCTATGATTTTATGATCTCCGAAGCAGCACCCAGGCAGAGACACACAAGCGGGGGACGCAGGCACCACGGAGCAAGAGAGTCCTTATTAGCGAGAGAGTGAGAGCTCAAACCTGTTATTCTCACCTGTATTTCTCCAACAGCAGGGCAGGAATCTCAAGCATGTTCGATAAGGTGCCTCTGAGTCCATCACAAGCCTATGTTATCTAAGTGCGGATGTTCTACTTGTCGAGCACAAAAGACTAAACAACGATTAGTGTGATATGTGTTTTCCAGCACCCCATGTCCGAGTCACTTGAGAGTGTGTACAATCTCCTCACCAATCTTCCGTTATTTTCCCACAGACTTGCACTAGGCCAACCAGACCTATAGACTGAAATACCATCTTTTTCTTTAAATTTGAACTTTGACTCCCTGAACTTGCAACGTATCTAAGTTCTGCATATGTTGCACCTTGGTCTGTAGATCCAAGACAACAACAACTCCACCTCCTAATTTCTAGCATTTTCTAACCCTTCAGGTCTAATGCTATGTGGCCTGAAGATTTCCTAAGTGCCTACAGCTGGATGCTGATACTTGCACAGAAGTGCATGTTGTAGAGCAATGTGCTATTAGAGCTGTGCTGGTATTCAGATTTCTGCAGAGACATTTGGCACCAAGGGGCAGCCTGAAAAGCTGGACTTTGACGCAGCCATAGGTGTTGGCGGCTCCTGCCTTTGCATAGTACTTAGGATGAATGACTTCCCCTGGGAAGGGGAAAGATCAGATCTAAGCTGCTTTTTAGAGTGAGTTAACTGAAACTCCACCCCAGAAGAGTGCCACAGCGTTCCAGGCTGCACGTGCCCAAATACTGTGTCCAGTTCTGGGCTCCCCAGGAACTACTAGGAACTACTGGATAGAGTCCAGCGGATGGCTATGAAGATGATCAATGGAATGGAGCACCTCTCTTACGAGGAAAGGCTGAGAGACCTGGGTCTGTTTAGCCTGGAGAAGAGAAGACTGAGAAGGGATCTCATAAATGCTTATAAATATCTAAAGGGTAGGTGTCAAGAGGATGGGGCCAGACTCTTGTCAGTGGTGCCCAGTAACAGGACAAGAGGCAACGGGCACAAACGGGAACACAGGAAATTTCGTCTGAAGTTAAGCATAAACTTCATTACTTTGAGGGTGGCAGAGCACTGGAACAGGCTGCCCAGGGAGGTTGTGGAGTCCCCTTCTCTGGAGATATTCAAAACCCGCCTGGATGCGTTCCTGTGCAACCTGTTCTAGGTGAACCTACTTTGGCAGAAAGGTTGGACTAGATGATCTCCAGAGGTCACTTCCAACCCCTGCCATTCCGTGATTCTGTGATTCTGTGAATGCTGAAACAATCCAGGAAAGGGCAGGGGGATGCAAGTGTCTGGTCCCACAACTGTGACGGTTTTCTTCTGACGAGCAGCTAACGTAGGAGGCAGGCTCATCTCAGGGAGCAGCGAGAAGAGCTCCCCAGCCCTGCCACTTACCAGGGAGGTCATCTGACTCCCTCTCCTCCGGCTTGCTTTTCCGTGTTTCCTGGAGTGAAGTGTAGGACTCTCCCTGGAAGAGGGAGGATTCGGGAAGGATGAAGAAAGGGCAACCCTCCTTAGGTCTCCTTCCCCAGTCCTTCACATGAAAGAATAAACTAGTTGTGCCTCATGCTGTCTGTTAGCTTTTCGGGTTTTATGAATTCAGGCTATTTATTTATAGGCGTGGCTCTTGATCCTAGCTCACACTTTTTGTACAACTCCTTCTGCATTTGAAACTCACAAGAGAGCTCCTTATGCAACCTTGTTGGTCCTTACCTACCTTAAAACCTTGCTTTACACTGAGATTTTCTGATGATTTTGTCAATTCTGGCAGTTCTTCTGTACTCCTTCCCCCCACCCCCCCCAGAAAAGCCTTAGATTTCCTTCCAAATGGATACTAGGCTGATTGTACTCTTTTGGATCAAAGATTCTCCCAGTCTCCTGCAACTTGTACTGATTTACTTATGTCATTCTTGATACATAATGACACAACTAGAGAAAATGGAAGAAATGCAAGAAATAAACTTTGTGTTAGTTAATTTCCTGCTCACAGATTGTGTCAGACAGCTAAATATGTTCCACATGAGAAAAGTCTTTCAAAATAAACATTAAAAAAATCTTTAGTAGTTAATACCTGATTTTAATGTTCCATTATTTCAAATAAGAGATTCCCTCTGAATTCATTCTATTTTAGATATACACACACACTACAGAAACAGATATGTTAGATATATATATATATTTATGTAAGATATGATTTATCCCAACATTTTTATCCTGTATTATTTTTTACTTTATTCTGCAGTTTCATATAATTCTTCCTCTTCTCTTTTTCTGAGTATACTGTGAGATATTTTATTGCAATCTGGCCAGTTAATAACAGCTAGGTTATACTAGAATGATGGTATACAAAGGTACAAGAGAGGACAAGAAAGGCATATGAGAGGTTTTTGGCCGCACAGTCAAATTGTATATGATTCTTCTGAAGTCTGGGAAGAGATGGAAGGCAGGCTTGTTCAATGTTTTTAGATAAAATTAAACAGGGAAAAGAAATTCAATCTTACAGTCAAGACAGAGTTAAGGATTTGCCAGTAGTGGAAATCTGAACTATTCAGATATCTGTTGGGAAAGAAACAGAGGAGGGCACAGATGATCCAGCAAGTTCTGGGAAAGTGTTAGTGGCAACTTTTTGTTGTAGAGACAGAGGAAGCTAATAGATAAGGGACAGTAATTAAGTCTGTTTGAAATTCAATTCAGCCAGAGGTCGGAGGGCAATGTGAGTTACAGGAGACTACAAAACAATAGCATTCCAAATAAAGGAAGGAAGCCCCGAATCGATACGAGGCAGACAGGTAGGAGGATGTCTTTGGAAGAAATTCCAAGGAGTATCTAAGGAACAAGAACACATGTAAGAGACAAAAAGCTGATTAAAAACAAGGTGGCTTTGCCAAGAACAAAACATGCCTTACCAGTTCTGTTTCCTCTTTTCCAGGATAACTAGCTTAGTCTTAAAGAGGGAGCAGTAATTGTGGTATGTCTCAGATTTAGTAAGGGATTTGAGGAATGCCGTAAGTAAGCTAGGGAAGTGTGGTGGAGATGATGGGAATGTAAGGTTGATGCTCAGCTAGTTGGAAAACTGTACTCATGGAGTAGTCAACAATGCATTTTTGCGAAATAGGGGATATTTCAAGTCAATGTTGTGAATTTAATTCCTGGGAATGGCTTGACTCTACCTAATCTAATCATTTAGGTTAAAAATGTTGGTGATGGACTAGGAAGTAGTTTCATGAAGTTATACTTCAAATTACAGTAAGAAAGAGTGGAAGCACTTTGAAGACAAACAGCAAAGGTCAAAGTGAATCTGGTATGTTGGGGTGATGGTACATGAGGATAAATCTAAGAAAGAAAATACTAGGAAAAACATTTAGGGGAACATTTGTGGAACTGATTAGGCAATAGCAGCTCTGCAAGGTATATGGAAAACAAAGACAACCAGAAACTGAGTTAATCAATAATGCAAAACAGTTGCAAGAAAGAGAATTTGTATTGACTTGTACTAACCGGGTTCTTTTTTATATAACATGAAAGGTATTTATTCTCCTCTACCCTTATTGGAAAGATCTTATCTGGCATTCAAATTTCAAGTTTTGTAATCACATTTTGAGAAAGATGCACATAAATTGGCCAGAATCCAGAAAAGAGACCCAGGAAGAAGAGTTTTGGAAAATATGATTTATTTGGAACAAATTTTAAAAACTGTTTGTTTATATGAGAAGATTAAGGGAATATTGATAACATGACAATGGACTTGCAAAATGGTAAGAAAATAGCAAACAGTTATTTTCCATGTTCACTGGATTAGGACAAGCAGTAATCTCTTTTTCTAGTTCAAGCACAGAAATAGACTATGACGGGGTGAAGTATGAAGTCTTTATGAGTATGTTAAATGACCATCAGGATGTTGCAGATCTACCAGCCGTACTTCAGGACAAAAGCACAGATTATACGACCTTGTAAAATCCCTTCAAGCTTCATCCCAGCTTTTTCTTCCAAGGTCCTGTGCAAGGGATTGTGGAGCTGTTCCCTCTATCCACAGGCAGCAATGTACCTGTACATCACTTTAACACATCAGGTCCTCCTTAAACAGTCTTGTGTCTGTAGTTCCAACAGCTTTATCAGAGTTTTTGTGGACTACTTCAGAGTTAACCTTTTCTCTGGGTGCACTGAAGTAGAGAAAATTTTGATTCTTTGTTACCCCATTAATCCATTGGAGCTTGTCCTGGAGCATGCTGGAAACATTCCTTAAAAAGAAAAACTTAAGTGACCAAAACCCACGCTCATCCTGCAAGGGAGAGAGAGCTGAGTACCTTCCAGCAGCCCAAGTTTTCCGGTCTGTTCTGGCTAGGGACAGGTATGTGGTTTAACCTCTTCACAGAAATACCGGGTGTACTTTTGGTACTTTGAGGCTGTGTTTCACTGTTGAATGTTTGAACTCAGTATGGCGTGAAATCTGAGAGGTTTTCTTTGGAAGCCTTCAGTGACGTTTACAAATAGCAGTATGCAAAATTCACCTTAGCACCTCTTCCACACACTACCTTTCTAAGTCTGTGGACACAAATACACATTTTATGTAAACATACTATTCAATTTTTGTGCAGGTTCACAGATCAAATGACAATATAGCTCTATAATTAACTTTGTGATTTTGTATTTCCAAAAGAACTTTTATTTAACATTTTCTTTTGCCTTTTTTTTTTCTTTTTTCTTTTCTGTCTAAGTTTCCACCCTATGTTATTTGTTTTAACTAGGGAAACATTGTAGTTTCTTTCCTTCACTGTTTGTTTTTTGGGTAACTTACACAATGGTTATTTTGGCTGCAGAAATTTGGACGTCAGCAGCCAGTTAACAAACAGGTTAGGTTATTGACATTGACACTTGTATCAATCATGCAGCCTGTAAAAGTTGCTTAAGGTTTTTCTGTTGAATTTGGGTTCTGATTGTCCTCTGGTAATTTTGTAACCAGTCTCAAATAAGCATTTGCATTTTCAGTTGCAGATACTGTAAATTCCCTGATACTACTTGGAAGAAATTAAAAAGAAAAAGCAATTAAAAATGGTTTCAAAAAGATAGATCTGAAATTCATAGTTCAGAACTACAAGGTCACAGCCAGTGTGCAGCTTTCTAATGGTTATATCACAAGAAGAAATATCTTCGCTAATCAGATCATTGCAGGAACTTTTCCTAATAAAGCTAATTGCAAAGCAAACTCCTTTAATAAAACTCTTTTTTTTTTTTTTTTATTTATCACATTTAGTTGATTTATGGGACTTTTACAGGCCAAAGTTGAAAATCAGCTGGAAGAAACTCGTTACATTCTAGGGACAGACACAATCACAAAGACGTGATAAGGAAGAAGAACTTTTCCTCCCCTTGCCCCCACCCTTCCGCAGGGGGTCAAGTGGTAGAGGTTGGCCTGTGGTTAGAAAGCTGCAGGTGATACAAACCCTGAGCTCCTGCCTGCATGTGGAGAGAAATGCCGTGTCTACAACTGGCACATCGGACTGAGAGGCCGGAAGAAGCTGTTCTGGAAAAGCCCTGTAATGGGAAAACAGGAGATGGAGCCACCAGGGAGGGTGAAACCTCCTCCTGTCCACACACACTTTCCCTGCACATCCTTGCTGAACATACCATAGATGTACCAGCTGCAAGAACATGGCTTAGGATCCAGCTGGGTTGGGTTACACGGGGCTGAAGTGCCTGTAAGGATTAGTCAAAGGCTGGGTGAAATTTGCAGTGATTAGCAGCTGAGTGTGGTGTGACGCCGTCCCCACCAGCAGCGGTGGAAAGAACAAGGTGTGAAAGCACAGAGCAGCTTTTGACTCAGCCATGCAGATGGCAGTGAAGTGTGCTGGGGAAGATCCCACAGCTTTCATCAAGTTTTCTCTTAAAAAAATAGAACTGTGACATACAGTACCATGCAGAAAGATTGTTTGGTAGTAATTTGGCTGAAGACTAACTGTTCAGTGGAAATTTGGCCTGAGACTAATTGGCTCAAACCTAAAACACACTGAGATGAGAAGCTCCTTCTTCATTTCTGACAGCTTGCCTGTATTCCTAAGTGCACACAGCTGCCCTTTCAGTTTATCCCTAGTCTGCTGATTGCTCTTGACCAAAATGTGTGTGTCATTCAAACACTGCTCTACCCAGTCCCGGCGCAGCTCAGAAGCCTCTTGGGCTGGTTTTTTTCAGAAGCTGCATTACTTTTGAAGGCTCTGAGACAGGGACATGCCACTTTGACAGCTTTGGTAGTAGTACCTAATTAAATACTTGTGAGATGGTACTGTTCAAACTGTGCTAGATGTGGCCAGGCAGAACAAAACCAGTCCTGTCCAAAAGCAAAACAGGATTTAATGTGGAATGAAACAGTTATGCCCAGAGCTGTGATTCTGGAAAGAGGCAATGCCTGGAGGAAAGGAAGACAGGTAGGCAGCAGCATGATCAGAGTATGGATAACTATAGGCTTTCAATTAGTCCCTTAGTTTGGTTTTTTTTCTCAGCACTGTCCTAGCTTCAATGCCATTTCTTTACAGAATAAGGACTTGGTGGGTACAAGCTTAGTGGATAACTTGAACCCAGAAGAGAAAGGGCTTTAAAAAACCCAGGTCAGGAAAGACATGCAGTGAATAAGGGCTGACAATTTTGGCTTCCCGAAAACTGGTGGAAACTTTTTCAGCAGAAACTGTTCACACGTTTCCAGCTGAGACTGAGATTCTCAAGAGCAATTGTGGATTGTTATTGTGGGCTGCAGCTTGCACAAAATCTGTATACACTGGTAACTGCACTCGAGCAGTCTCACAGCTACTCATTATTTCTGCTGCGTTAGTATCCCCAGCGGCATCAGGGCTGCCTTCTCTACTTCACAGAATATGAAGCAAAAGAGAAACTGATTTGCCTTTATACAGAGACGCATATTTCTGGGTCTCTTCAAACCTATTTAAAACTCCAGTCATTCTCCAGTTTTTCATCGACATCTCCCTGCAGGTGATGAAAGCCTTTCCAATAACTTTAGTCAGAAGCAGATCAGGTCTGTAAGTAAAAGAAGCCGCATGAAAGACATGCCCGCTTCACTGGAATACATAGTACTTTCCTGTGCGCAGAGGAGCTGTGCAATGAGCCTGGCTTTCAAAAGTGAAGAGAAAAAGCAAAAATCATTTGGGGTGGGGGGAATTTTCCTAAAGAGCATTTGGTTGTGACACGTGACAGCTCTTTCTTTAAACGACTGTTTCTGAGAATTACAAGGAAACCTTGCAGCTGCCTTTTCCGGTAACTCCATTTGCCCAAAACTCTTGCACAAAAGGCTCAAAACAAATAGGACTCATGCTGGAGAACAGCTTGCTGAAGCAGTTCTTGCCTAGGAGAGATCTAAAGGTTTGTCTCAATAATTAGCATACGCAGTCAGCTACCGGAAAGCAGATCTTGCTCCCAGTCACTGGTGTGACACGTGAGCAGATGCCACATTGAACATGAATGGAGCATACAGTTTTTAGGAATGAATGATACTCGAGGTATACAATGGGATACAATCCTATTCCTACTCAAAATAAGGGCAAAGCTCCCACTAACTTCAGGCTCTTATCCCACATGCATATGCACAATGAGAATTGCCCTGTTGGCTGATTACGAGCATGTGACAATAAGATAGCGGTAAAGCAAGCCTTCACTTGACTGATGCTCCCATAAGTGTGGGTTTGGCAGCTTCCTGCTCTTCCTTACCAGCCCTTGAAATATTTAATTTTTAAGTTCCTACTACATGAAGATTGTAGCTAAGCAAGAGAATGAAAGTTTTCTTCCTTAAGGACAGGTGATTGCTACCCTAGGTAGGCTTTACCTGCTGTAACATGGGCTTGTGTACCACAAGCCAGAGCTTTGGTTTTGTTGTGGCTTATTTAAGATCCTGATAATTCATATTGGAAGGAGCAGATCGGCCCTCAGTACATTTTTTCTCTTTTGTATGTCACTGTTGAAATAAATGGTAAAAACATAGAGAGGACTTTTTGGTTTTAACAGGCTCTGCAAAAGCAGAAGAAACTGGCGTCAGTGCTTAAGCAGTTAGGATCATTTTTGGCTACGTATGTAGCGCAATGAGTAAATATTGTTATCGTTGGGCTCAAATTAAAGCTGTTCTGGCTGCAAGTGCTTTAAAAATAAAACAGAGACAGGAAATGACTTAATTAGGAAACTTTATAAAATAAGATGGCAAGTTTTCCTTCACAGTGGGAGAGGTCAGTGTCATTGGAGAAGAACAAAGTCTTCTTAATGAAAACTTCAGTCACTGGAAATTACCAATTTATTAAAATCTAAACTTCTCTAAAAAATGAATTAATTTTGGCCAAGTTAATTTCCAGGAACAACCTTTGCCTGGGATGTGGAAGAGGTCGGCTTCATTCTTTGTCCCAGAGCAAGTGAAGTGTGAGATCGAATCTCTCTCACCCCTGCAACTTTGACTTTTCTTCAGGAGCTAGGATGTTCTTTAGGCTTTCTGGTAAAAAACTTGGGAAGATTTAACCTTCAACCCAATGTGCTAAGAGAAGAAATATCCAGCTCTTTGATATCTTTGATGAAAAGATGTTTCTTGTTTCCTCATAAATTCTTTGGATTTTGGAGTGAGAGTCCACAGGCCTTTTGAACTAATTCAGATAATTCTCTGGTAGTTGCTCTTCCAGTTCACATCCAAGTTCAAGGAATTATTGGAACATGTGGCTTGCCACAGATCTTTTTGAATTTCCTCTCAGTCTGTACTGATAAGGCAATAAGAAAGAGCAATGTTTTCACAACTCACTTGGCCTCTTCAGCCTGAGAATTCATTCATAGATTGTAATAGCTGGAACATCGCTGGCACAGGCCAGGAACAGCTTCAGTGTGTCACAGTGTGAAACATTGGTGCTTCTTGCAACATCAAACCTGGCACTTTTAAATGAGTCAGCTGCAGGATGAATTCAATTCACATTGGCTTAATTATCATGTTGATCACTGAGCTCCAGAAATGCCATCAGAATGCGATTTCTGTGATGCTTCCGATATTGCATGTCTGTCTAGCAAGAATTTCCTCCATCATCTGTAGAGTAACAGGGGGTTGATCTCCATCTGAACCTGAGACAAGCTGCAAAGTCCTATCACTTCTAACCCGGAACCATTTTTCTTTTTGAATGATAGCACCAGACTCCTACAAGGCAGAGGAGAGACTGGCATCCTCTTTCCCTCCCACTGCTGATAAGAGTGCTTTAGTCCGCAATTTCATTCGAGTGCCGTTGAGTAAAAAACGATGGCATATCACACTGTCTGACTTATGCTGGTTCAGGTCACCGGTGCTGCTAACCTGCCAAGAGAGCTCTCAGGGGCATCCTACCAACATCTGTGCTGGGATCTGGGACTTTTATCTTCTTGCTCCCATAAAGGCGGGGTGACAGACTTTGTGCGTGCTACAGAATTATTTAGGCTAATCAAACACATTAAAACATGCTATGAAAGGGTCTTACCAAATCTTCTAAGAGAACTGCCTGATAAAATGAGAGATTTAAATTTAGCGTAGAAAAATACAAAGCTTTTTTGTGCCTGTGGAAAAACAGTATTAGCTGTACAAACAGCTGGCTCTTCATTAGCTGGCTCTGTTCAGGAAAGGCACATTGATATCACTGTGACTAGTTTTCTGAAAGCATCAGCTCAGTGATGAGCAGCAGTCTGTCAGATGGGCTATCTGGTATTGTTAGGAAAGGAATGAAGAACGGCACTAAAAAGGTCAAGATTCAGTGCAGGGTTAGGTGTTTCAAATAACGTTAGGTAATTGCGTCAAAGCAAGCACACCAGAGTCTTGGAAAGAGCATATAGTTCTTGTCCTCCCATCACCAACATAATACATCACAGAGGAAGGTGTCATAGATGATCAATGTTGTGGGTTGGCTTCACTAGAAGGCTTTTCAGCTTGGAAATACCTAGAGGATCCTCTGAGCCATAAACAGTAATGGAGAAAGCGAGCAGGAAAAGATGCATTCATTCTTTCTCACATAATCAGAGTGAAGGGTAGCTCACTAAATTATTGAGTGGCAGATTAAGAAAAAGCGGCAGAGTGGTGGATGAAAAGCTGGACATGAGCTGACAATGTGCACTTGCAGCCCAGAAAGCCAACTGTATCCTGGGCTGCATCAAAAGAAGCATGGCCAGCAGGTCAAGGGAGGTGATTCTGCCCCTCTACTCCACTCTCCTAAGACCCCACCTGGAGTGCTGCATCCAGCTTTGGAGCCCTGAGCACGGGAAAGACATGGACCTGTTGGAGCGGGTCCAGAGGAGGGCCACAAAAATGATCAGAGGGCTTGAGCACCTCTGCTATGAGGACAGGCTGAGAGAGTTGGGGTTGTTCAGCCTGGAGAAGAGAAGGCTCTGGGGAGACCTTATTGCAGCCTTTCAATACCTAAAGGGGGCCTACAGGAAAGATGAGGACAAACTTTTTAGCAGGCCCTGTTGCGACAGGACAAGGAGTAATGGTTTTAAACTAAAAGAGGGTAAATTCCGACTAGATAAAAGGAAGAAATTTTCTACAGTGAGGGTGGTGAAACACTGGAACAGGTTGCCCAGAGAGGCAGTAGATGGCCCATCCTTGGAAACATTCAAGTTCAGGTTGGATGGGGCTTTGAGCAACCTGATCTAGTTGAAGAAGTCCCTGCTCATTGCAGGGGGATTGGACTAGATGACCTTTAAAGGTCCCTTCCAACGCAAACTATGCTATGATTCTGTGATTCTATGATTCTATGATTCTGTGATTCTATGATATGGTTTTAATCAGAGTTTGGTTAGTGTTTAATGATTAATGTGCAAGTCACTTCCATGGGATGTTGTGGAGGCAAGAAAGATAACAAGTTTAGAAAGGGACTAGACAGCTATGGAAGGGAAGTTAATTAGTAACTGCTGAACATGGGCATGATCTTTTGCTGATGGAAAGCCTGAATGCTGTTACTGGAAAATAGGAGTGTGTAACAAACACAGACATACTCTCATTAGCCTTGTTCAGCTAATATTTTTACAAGTACCTGGAGCTGGCCATAGTCAGAGACAACAGATTGTCTCAGGGGCTGTATGGCCCCTCGATTTGGCCTTGCATGTCTGTTCTTCTGCCACACTGGCTCTAGTAAGTGACAATTTTTAAACACTTCTATCTTATTAACCCATAAGCAAAACTATGTAGAACAAATGCAGGTCAATGATTTCACTTTAATAGGTGACTGCTGGAAAAAATGATTAGCTTCACTAGAAACAGATATAGAATCAACATGAGATCAGATAATGCCCACCCTATCTGTGCATATCAACATAAAAGAAAGTGGGAAGGCAGCACAGTGGAGAGAAGATATGAAAAGGTTTCAAATCTACATTAAATATTAATACTGTAAGCCTGTGCCTAAAACAGACTCTCGTTCAGTTATTCAATGGATAAGTAAGAAAATGCAGTTAAAACAGTGTAATGTGCTGCCTCCTGATTATCATAACATAACAAAGTCTCTTGTTTTGCCATCTTCTGGGGCTCCTTAGAGACACAGCTGTCTTAGTTTCCTGTTTGCACTTCCTAAAGGATACAAGCAGTAAATGATGCAGTGTAATGAAGGGATTATCATCTGGACAGTGCTTTCTCTTCTGCTTTGGCTCTTCCCCAAACATGGAAATAATTTTTAAGAGTCACAAAAGTGAGACACCGTGCTGCCTGCATGCTTCATTATCTGGACTGCACAAGTTTGTGCACAGAGCATTTTAATCTTTACCAAATGAAAGGGCTTTTGTCGTAGATTTGGTCATTACCTTATTTTAAAGGACCAGCCACTGCTCTGCATTCTTCACTAGAAGTTAGACCTGTCGCGCAAGAATGTGTGAAGTGAAGATATAGATCCTGTTCTGCTTGTGATAAAATGATCTATGCATTAGGTAACATTAGTCAAACATTTGATATTTTTGTGAGTGTTTCTAAGCTGTTTCTAAGCTCTTATGATGTCCTCTGACTCCTGGTTAGGAGCTAAACCAGAGCTGTTGGAAGACAGAAGAGTTCTCCTCCGCATCACAGACTCAGGATGACATCTGTGAACCATAAATATAGATATAGAATTGAATTTATATTCTCCAGTGATTTCTCATCACTGAAAGCATCATAACAGGCATATACAGCTATTTGGCTTAAATGAACGTGCATGACTTGTGAATGGGGAAAGGCAGACTAAAGATGGTCTACCATACTGAGGTATGAATACCTGATAAATACACAAAGAGTGAGAATGATACCACATATACCCCTAATATCTGCTGGAGTAAAATTGTCACCTCCAAGTAACAACAGCTGCTGACCAGGTCCTTTGCGAAGATCATTGCTCCGAACATACACATGGAAGCCATAAATGGGGTTTTTGTACATCTGCACAGTGAAAACCAAGCAAGACATGAGTCAACTCTTCTTTCTAAAATTAGAAGCAGCACCCTATTGAGCAAAGGATGCAAGAGACCCATGATCTTTCATAGATGTTGGACAGGCTGACCCATGGGTGTTACAGAAACTATGTTACGGGAAAGATTTAACATTAACTGCACCATTTTAAAGCCCAAGTTGTGCACCGGATAGCCCAGAGCTGCAGGGCTGCATGAGTTCCCACAGGTCACCTTCTGTCAGCTCGGATTTACTCTCTGTTTGTTTTCCTTTAACTATAAAACATTGCTCTGTTTAAATTGTCATTGTAGCATAACCTTGCAGCCATGTTATTAAGATGCACAGAACAATGCCATGATACTGCCAATTTGCGTTCAACCTCACAAGCAATTAAAACTTTGTATGCTGGTTGTCATTCCCCATCAAGTTATCCACGGTAAGGGTGAAAGTGTGAACTACTTCATGTAGTATAATAACAACAATTTGGCCAGCTACCTGAATTCTTAACTACCTAACCTTTTCACCCTCTCTCTAGACTCAAAGGAAGCACGTGCTGTGTCACTCCCTTTAGTTCGGGATTTCTAGGCATTCGTATTTGAATCTGAATAAAGGAAGAGTATCACTTTAGTCCTCAAAGTGAAGTTTATTTTCCATAAAAAACAAGGGATGGGGAGGTCATAGAATCATAGAATAGTTTGGGTTGGAAGGGACCTTTAAAGGTCATCTAGTCCAATCCCCCTGCAATGAGCAGGGACATCTTCAACTAGATCAGGTTGCTCAAAGCCCCATCCAACCTGAACTTGAATGTTTCCAAGGATGGGCCATCTACTGCCTCTCTGGGCAACCTGTTCCTGTGTTTCACCACGCTCATTGTAGAAAATGTCTTCCTTTTATCTAGTCGGAATTTACCTTCTTTTAGTTTAAAACCATTACTCCTTGTCCTGTCGCAACAGGGCCTGCTAAAAAGTTTGTCCTCATCTTTCCTGTAGGCCCCCTTTAGGTATTGAAAGGCTGCAATAAGGTCTCCCCAGAGCCTTCTCTTCTCTGGGGTCCTTACCATGTACTGGAGTGTCTCCCTGATACGGGTCCAAACCATGGCTGAGGCCTGCAACTGGACCACAGGGACCCACTCAGCTCCCGGGTTCTGAAATCTCAGGACTAGAGGCAATAAGCTAAAGGGGTCTTCACAAAACCAACATAAAACAATAACAGGAGGCAGAGGGAAGACAAAAGTGGTTGGAAGCTATGTTTAAAATAGTTTTCGCAAATTGTAGTCTTCTCCACAGGAGTCAGCTCACATTGCTCAGGAAACTTTAAATGCTTACAGTTATAACGTGCTCTCAGTTGCCACGTTGTGCGAAAGAGTTTCTGTTCCAACAAACCTTTGTTTTTTTTCTTTCTGTGGCTTATGTGGTCCCATTACTGTCATATCTTTACCTTATAAAATTATACATTATAAAAGCTATATGAAGAAAGAAATGCGGCCATCCCCACTGGAATATGCAGCACAGAATGATGGTAGTGTTTGAGCCACCTCATGGGGTTTCCAGTTCCATTTTCCATTCCATTTTTGGGAGGACTTAAGATCACGTTATCTCTTGAAACTCCAAAAATAAACTGTACGATCTCTCACTTGTGTTGCTTTTTTGACCTACTTGGTTAACCAAAATTCAGCATCCTGTGGGTTGTCTCTATCTGGAGAAAAGATTGATGATAGATTCATGTCTTTGATGCACTTCTGTTTATTCATGTTTTGCAAATAAAGTCTTACTTCCTGACCACAGAGTTCTTTTGTGTAGTAAACTGTTCTTACAGCTCCAAATCAGCTCCAAATCTTCCTTCAGTGAGTTTTATTAGATAGTTTATTAGATTTATTCTTGACCTATAGATTAAATGTTGTTGTGCATTCCGGATTTAATTTAATTATATACTGTGTATCTGCTATATAACTTCTTAACAATTAGCTGAAGTTTGATGGCTGTTGTGTTTGAACAGTTTGCAGGAAAGCAGATCTTTAGACCAGTCACTACTACTGATCACTATTTTGACCCAGTAGGCTCACAGAAAATTGCATCAAAACAGGCAAGCACATTTTGCAAGCCTGTGAAACGAGACTGCCCAACAATGCTGTGTTGTGGGACAGCAGGTGCAAAAGCACAGGTTGTCATCTAGTACAATTTTGTAGAAAGCAGAAAACTAGAATGCCTGCAGCACTGAAACTGTTGTCAGTCGTAGAATCATAGAATCGTTATGGCTGAAAGAGACCTTTAAGATCAAGTCCAACCGTCAACCTAGCACTGCCAAGTTACTACTAAACCATGTCCCTCAGCACTATGCCTACATGTCTTTTAAATATCTTCAGGGATGGCGACTCAACCACTTCCCTGGGCAGCCTGTTCCAGTGCTTCACAACCCTTTTGCAGAAGAAATTTTTCCTAATACCCAATATAAACCTCCCCGGCACAACTTGAGGCCATTTCCTCTTGTCCTATCACTTGTTACTTGGGAGAAGAGACCGACCCCCACCTCGCTACAACCTCCTTTCAGGTAGCTGTAGAGAGTGATAAGGTCTTCCCTCAGCCTCCTTTTCTCCAGACTAAACAACCCCAGTTACCTCAGCCACTCCTCATAAGACTTGCTCTCTAGACCCTTCACCAGCTTTGTTGCCCTTCTCTGGACACATTACAGCACCTCAATGTCTTTCTTGTAGCAATGGACCCAAAACTGACCACAGTATTTGAGGCGCAGCCTCACCAGTGCTGAGTACGGGGGAATGATCACTTCCCTAGTCTTGCTGGCCATACTGTTTCTGATATAATCCAGGATGCTGTTGGTCTTCTCGGCCACCTGGGCACACTGCTGGCTCATATTCAGCCAGCTGTCAACCAACATCCCCAGGCTGTTTTCTGCTGGGCAGCTTTCCAGCCACTCTTCCCCAAGCCTGTAGCGCTGCATGGGGTTGTTATAACCCAAGTGCAGGACCCGGCACTTGGCCTTGTTGAACCTCATTCCATTGGCCTTGGCCCATCGATCCAGCCTGTCTGGATCCCTCTGTAGAGCCATCCTACCCTCAAGCAGATCAACACTCCTGCCCAACTTGGTGTCGTCTGCAAACTTACTGAGGGTGCACTTGATCCCCTCATCCAGGTCATTGATAAAGATATTAAACACAACAGGACCCAGTACCAAGCCTTGGGGAACACCACTTGTGACTGGCCACCAACTGGATTTAACTCCATTCACCACTACTCTTTGGGCCCAGCCATCCAGCCAGTTTTTTACCCAGCGAAGAGTACACCCATCCAGGCCATAGGCAGTCACTTTCTCCAGGAGAATGCTGGGGGAAACAGTGTCAAAGGCTTTACTAAAGTCTAGGTAGACAACATCCACAGCCTTTCCCTCATCCACTAAGTGGGTCACCTTGTCATAGAAGATCAGATTAGTCACCAGGAATTGGCTGCAGAACAAAGAAGAGGCAGAACAAACAGTCTACTTTAACCCAGTAGGATCTGGCACCCTAAGAGCTATAGGCATTTCCTGCAAATGACAAAAAGGGTATCTATTGCAGGAACCGATGGCTCCAGACAGCAGTGTTGACCTGACTTACTATTTTCTCTTTTTATAGAGCTGACACCTGGCAGGGAGACCTATTAGAGAAGGGATACTGAGTCTATCTGTTTGTCTAAGAAAATCTGTACAGTGGCCTGTAGACATCAAACATTCCTAAGGCTGACAGGTGACCTTTCCAGACAGATGTCTCCACCTTGCTACCTGCATAGATTTTGTGGTTGCTTCTTAACAATCTGAGTTCCATGAGCTGTTCCCATATATTTTATGCCTTGCTGCTTGTCTGACGGTTTCTACACGCTGTGTGGCATATGAGCGTACAGTTGAAAGCATTACTATAGTGTTTGCTACATTTTCCTGCAGAGCTCTTTTAAGAGTCTGCCTCTCTGTCTTCTTCTTCTTCTTCAGCAGAATGTAGGACACAGAACTGTGGGACTGCAGAAAGTAGCCTTCTGTGCTCAAGCTCTGCCAAAAATGGGTAAAATACAAGAGCTACAAAAAGGGACAAGGTTGAGTTCCGGAGTCTGCCATTCAGTAGGGCTTCCAGGCTTGGGGTGGACAGCTGGCAGGGGTCAGAGACATTGTGACCACAGGGACATTCAGCAGACATGGATTTGAGGGCACGGGGTGTTAACAGAATGTGGGAGGGATGCTGTGATGCTATTACAAGTGCATATATCCTGCTGGAACTGGAGGCAGAATGAAAGAGAGCCCTTAAGAACTCCTAAGCACTGAGCGCTCCCACCATGTGGGCTGTGAATATATTTTCCTGTGCAGTTCATACACTGCAGAACCAGGATTGTGAAAGAGGGTGGAACAGCTCCAAGGATGAATAATCAGAGAACTTCAAGCACATGCTGTCCAACAGGAAACTCCAAATCTGAACCTTAAACAAAGTCTGGGGGAGGGAGAGACTAGAACCATGGGTTTTAAGCTAGGAGGGTAGAAAAAGTTGTTCAAAAGTCAACTTAAAAAGGGAAAGAAGCTGAACATAGCATAAAAACCAGTTCTCCTTCACTCTTCTTCAGCGGGAGCTTCTGTGAGCAAAACCCACAGGTGCAGGCTTTAGGGAATCTGTGGGCATGGCAAAGCAGCAAGGGCTTATTTTTGCTGAATGATGCCCCAGTGTTTTCAGAAGAAAAATCCTGAATCTTTGGATGAAGTCAGAAGAGATCAGATGAAGTACTAAATGTGCTTAAGATATGAAAGAAAGTAAATGAGATGGACTGTTGCAAATGAAAAGCCTAGCACCCTGCGGAATTTGCTGCTAATTTTCAGTAGGGTTTTTTTCTGGGATTTTGTTAGTTCTTCAGTTCACCTGGATTCACAGGGGTGGGGGCGGAGATGCAAGCCCTGCAAGTCCTGAAGTGACTGTACACCCTGTACTGCCACTGCTTGAGATTACTGTTTTCTTCTGAATGCTAGAAGGCTGTCTGCCCGCCCGTGCTCTTTCAGAACCTCTCTCTCCCCTGTGTAATCGAAGGGAGTCTAGTCGTCATCTTGAGTTATTTTTAACCTTTAGCAAGGAAACTCCTAAATAAGTTTGAAACACAGTGCCACAGGAAATGGAATAAATGGGGCAGCTTTAAAAAAACAGTGCTTAAAATGAACTGGTATGTTTTTTCCCTGTAAATCTCACTTAGGCTTGATTTAAATATACAGTTCAATATGTAAACTATATACTAAAACCTGTATTATTGCTATAGTTTCTGTTTATTTATTATAAGCTTTTTTAAAAAAATACATCAGAGAGAGACAGTTTACTTTGCAGTGTTCAAATCAACTGATGGACTGGAACTCAGTCTTTGAAGGACACTGGAATAATTTTGTTCTTGGGAAAATGACATTTCTGGCACAGCCTGTAAACAGAACTACTGCGCTTGACGCAGGGGAGTTTGGCCGTGGCAGTAGGTAGCTGAGTTTGCTCTGTGCCTGGCTGAGGGCTTTCAGGAAGGCACCGGACTCGGAGGGGATACCAACATTGTTCTTGCATCTTATAAGCACTTTGAACTCAGCCTGAGCTCAGGCTTTGTAGAAATACTGCACATTTTTATGGAGGGTACCTGGAGATGCCTGAACCCTTTCCAAAAGGACTTTTCTAGCCAAGAAAGGTCCCAAGCCATCCTTTTTGTCTGATTTTAAAACAAAGGCAGATAGAAACCATACACTCTGCATTCTGGGAGGCTTAAGCACTGGTCACACCTGACATGTCCTCTTGGGAATACCAACAATTTAACTTTAAACCTTCTTGCATGGTATTCATATTATATTCCTTTCTAAAATTAAGATAAAGATGTTTTTAGATGAATATTCAACAAACCTTCGCAGTGGTGCACTGCAGGCAATGAAATGGAACTGAAGTCGGATTTCAGGTATGGTGTATCACATAAATCTTAATTAAAAGGTTGAGAGGCAAAACCAATGTAAAAATGCAGAAAAAAGTATGAGGTTAGTGAATAAGCTGTTTTACAAGAATTAGCCTCTGTTTCTGATCAACAGGACACTGATCATTCAAAGATTTTTTTAAAAAAGCTTATTGTGCTGAATGTCTTCAAATTTTTAACCTCAACAGGAAAAATAATGTGAATGGTCCATGAGCTTGTCCTGTATATACAAAAATTCATATTATAATTTATAATTCATTCATTTATATTGTGATTTGTATTAGCTCTGTGTTATCAGAAGTTTCTTTTCAAAATGTAGAAATAAGTTTAAAAAGAAGAAAACTTAAAATTCATAACTATGTACAGGGATGCAATTAAAAGCAGATGTTATTTCAGATGAGATGATGTTATCACTTACACAATATAGTCCCATGGCTCACATGGTTACTGTACAGGATTTCATGATTACCTCTGTAAGTGTTTTAATCAGTGAAGTAAAAAAATATGACCATAAATTATTATTTCTGACTTTAACTTCCAGACTGTTCCTCTGTTAAGATGATTCAAATTTCTCCGACTTTCATTTATCTTGCTGATGTCAAGCAGTAACTCAAGTCAGCCCACTGACTCATTTCAGACAGTTGTTTCAGCATCTAACTGGGGAAATCAAGGTCAGTCAAGATACAGTATCTTGAGTGCCTCTGTTACAGATTTAGACTTGTTATTTCTGCTGTATGTGCATGCCGAATAAAAGTTTGGATATTGCAGAAGCAGCCTCATACATGACATCTCATTCAAATCTATTAAAATATCAGGCTAGTGTACTCTGGCTCTGGAAGCAGACCTGGCATGATGAGCTTTATTCCATCCCTTTGGGAAAGGGATTCATTGGTTTTGCTTTGGGTTTGGGTTTGGTTTTTTTTCCCCCCCACAATTTTAATGAGGAAAAAATCAGCTTACTTGGGAATTAGATCATGTCACATGCAGAGCAAAAGTATCTGGTGTATTGCCCAGAACTGAATTGGTAATGATTTTTTCTAAATTCCTCCTGCTGAAGGAGTACAAACAAGTAAGTCTTTTTCATGCTCTGTGTGTGCTTGTTTAAAATGTACAAAGCTCTTGGCAGGGGATGAGGAGAACATCAGGAGTTTTATCACTTCCTGACATTTTTCAGATTAAAACAAATTACTCCCTTCCCGCTCCATTTTTAAACAGGCTGCAGCATGACCTGACTCCTGGCTTATTACCAGCCTGCAAGAAACACACGGGGTTTATTATTTTAGTTTGTGTTTCTTACTGCATTTTTCTGTTTGTTACTTTCTCTACTGGCGCAACACAGAGTGTAATTGCTGCTCGTAGCAATAAGGGCATGGCCGTAGCTTCAGCTGCTATGGCTTATCAACCTTTAAAAATCCTTTTGACATGCATCAACAAACTTTAAAAAGAAAACCAGAAACATCTTAAAAATTCAGTACACGCTTATTGCTCTTTATTTTTCATTCTGTTGTATATGGAGGAATTTCAGGTAAAAGCCTTTGTTCGAAAGATTATCTGGTGGTGTTCAGAAATCTCTTTTGAGATAGGGAGCCTACGTATGTGCTCATGAATGAAAGTGGTTCACAGCAGAGGCACTAGCACTGTCCCATGACTGACTCTTCTACCTCCACGCTCCCTGGCAGGTTTCTGGCTTGTGCCAGCTAGCACTGCTAGGAAATAGCTGCTGTGGTACAGGGACTAGCCCAAGCTAGGGACTTTTCCCAGTCAGAAGTGAAGCTGAGGACAGCCTTTGATGTTTAGTTTAGCCACATGGAGAGAAACCTCAGACAACGTGTTCTCTGGCCCATTCATTTATTTGTGCTATGATAACTGAGGATTGTCATGGTCCACCTGGATCTCTCACATTTACAGGACAATATAGTCTGTAACTTAAACTTTATTGTATAAGCATTAGGAAAGAAAAGAAACAAACTCAACAAACAAGCCTCATTCCCCTTTGTGCAGACTAGTCTAGCATGTGAATTCACTAATTCATCACTTAATTCACGTTTCTAACTCACAAGTTCTCTAATTCATAACTCACAACTCATAACTCGTGCACCTATGAGCAAAACAGTTACCTAGCTGATGGTGAGAGTGCTCATCCTTCATCCTCCATGATGGTGTGGGCAACCCCTGTATCACACTGGGAAGCATGAAAACCTCAGCAGTCCAGCTGCTGTTCCATCTGCTTCAAAAGCTTTTTTGGGGTAAGCTGACGTACTTATACTTTCCAGCTGGAAGTTTGGTCTACACAGTTTCCATGAGTTATTGGATTCTGAAGAAACTGCCAGGTGATAGATATGCAAGGACGATGGCTGCAGGAGAAAGCAAGCTGCAGGTGACAGTGGCTGCATAATGACCTTTAGCCCTTTCTGGCCACTGTGTCCTGCCTATGTGTTGCCCTCGCTTTGACCTAGTGGCACTGTTCCAAGCATACATCAGGCCTTAGCATGAGCTGTGTGTTAGCCAAAATCTAAGCAAGAGTTGAATGAACAGTCACAGGGATGCAGATCTATGGAGTAGTTTTCAATTTTGTTGTGAAAGCTGTATTTTCTTACGGCAGAAAAGATAAAGGGGCAGCGTGAGAACATGGCAAAAGATAAGAAATGCACATTTGAAGCCTGCAACAAAATGGTCCTTCAGTTGGAAAAGGCTGTAACTCCCAAGTAGGGATGCAAAAAAGTTTTTGCATCTAAAAAGAATTTGTGCTATGCTGCTAACGTGGACCCACCCTCAAACTCCACACCATTAACTACATCGACATCCACCTGGAGCAACATGAGTGCAAATTGCATCTCTCTCATTTACAGTAAGTTCATCCTTCGTAGCCTTCATAAAGGATAGGATGACCTTATTAGCCAGTCTCGGTGCAGTCAGCCTTGCCAGTATTGGGCTACCAAAGCATGGTAGAGATTTTTGCTCCGCTTCTTAGGGTGTGTATGCACATACCTGCTCAGAGGTGCAAATATTCTCCTCAATTAGATGCGGTATTTTGTAGGCAGCCTCTGTTTCTCTCACAAGGCTGAAGCACGTCATGGGGAAGGGTGAGCTGATGCACACCCCGATGGAGGCAGCGGCACTAAGGTGCGAAGACGTGCCTGGGAGTGCCGCTTAGCTGGCACCTTCAGGCCCCCTCGTCGAAGCAACTGCGGAGCATGAGGAGACAAGGAGCACTGAGCCATCTTTCCAATTCTGAAGCTGTAAGAGGACTAAAGAAATACCTGTAAGGGACATGAATGTGAGAATCTGGGAAATATTTAGGCACACTGGCAATTTTTAGGCAGCTAGGGAATTGCTATTCAAGTTGAATGCTATTATTCAAATCTAAAAATATGCAGAACTTGAAAACAGAGGAAGACGGTTTGGCAGCATCTTCTATTTTTCCCTGTCACACATGAAACAAGGAGATAAAACAGGAATCTCCACCACATCCCTTTATTGTTATATATTTTTCCAATTGCCTGGAAATGAGGGAGAGAAGCACAAAGAGGTAGAGCCACCACCATCTCAATAAACTTCAAAACAATCTTAGTTGCTCATGATTTGATACACTCATACCATGAAAATGACAATTTCCAACTTCTAAGGGATTTATAAGTATTTTTAAATTATAAGTTATGCAGGGGTTAATAAACTCTAAGGCTTGAAAAAGAGAGGAGAAGGATAAGTTGGGGAAGGAAAAGGACGCATAAGGGATCACAGGTGCTTCAGGCACACATTTCAAGGTTTAGCCAAAACCAGTTGAGTACTGGCAATGTCACAGCATGATTTAAGTAGTGCCTATTATAGCCTGGACATAATCCTTCCCCGTTGAACAGCTGGATTTCATATGGTACAAAAATGATCTCATGTAATTACTTAAAGGTATTGTCTTATGTCATTTGCTGTAATTCTGGAAGAAAATTCTAGATTAAAATGACCATCATAGTTTATCTTTTAACTATGAAACTTTGCCCTTATGCTCACTGGTATACAAAGGCAGAGCTTTTGAAACTTTCTGAGCAGACTTTTGCTCTCCTGGGTTCAGACTAAGTGATGCCATCCTTCACAGCTATTCCTTGTAAAATTAAGGTAAGGAAACATTTGTATTTGAAATAGGCTCAACTGTTTATTCAAGACTGATTTACTCAAAATGAACAATAAATCTGATCCATAAGTCAAAGGACTTCACAAAGTGTTTCAGCTAATGAAAGCAGAGTCTGTTATTTTTAGTAAAGACTTAGTGAAGTAACCACTTATTCAAAAATACTGGCTTGCTTAGCACTGTGCATAAGAAAAATGCCCCAACAATCCATCGTCAGTATAAAGCACAATCAAGCCTCAAAGACAGCACAGCTATGTCATTAAAATGTGTAAAACACCAACTATATTTAAGACAGTGATTTATAAAAGCGTATATCCTGCTTACTAAATCAGGTCAATTTCCATCACTAATTGGGTCAGCTAACCACAAAGGCACATGCTTCACTTCCTCTTCAAGCATGTCCTTTGGTGGCTTCTGAGAAAGCTACAGCCTGTGTACTTTATGGCAATTCTTTGAAACACTCCAGAATTATTAATGTTCCTTTTATACCCATCACCTTCCTTCTGTTCTGTTTTTCTCATCTTTACCTCAGTTATTTTCCCTTTTCTTTTTATCATCTCAAAATAAAATTCCCTTTTCTCATCTTTTATATGTTCAGCTGCTACTTTAAACAAAACTTCAAATGTTTGGATTTGAGGTTTTTTTTTAGAATGATACCTTTTTTTTGTAACTTCTTTAGATAATTTTTTTTTCTATTCTTGTTTATTTCTCTTCTGTGTTTTATTTTGCCTCTCTGATCAAGCTACACACACTGCATTGCTCCACTTGTATCCTCAGTTCTTTGCTAGTTCAAATACTTCTTTTCCCCTCTTCTTTTTTACATCAGGTTTGGCTTCCTATTCTCCTTCTCTAATTTGTTTAATCCAGCCCCACTAGTTTTCGTCATTATGAGAAATTTGGAACTTTGAAACTAAAATACCATAAAATATTCAGTGTTGATAGATCATTTACAAAATACATTTGAGAAATACAGTGAGATGATGCCGAATGTTAAATGTCAAATTCCTGCTTTTATAGAAAATGGAAAATTACACAATATAGCGTTCAGGAGAGTCATCTGAGGTTTAGCAACCTACAATTCTGAAGATTTCAGCCTTGCTGAACACGCTTCATTGCTTTGCATCTGTTAGCCTTGAGCAGACAGAACAAGTCTGTGGAGCAATAAGACCCTCCAGTCTAGGAAGAAAATTGGATATTCCCTGTATTTACGCTACTAGCCTACAATGAAGCTAGACACTAGTACTGAGAGAGAGAAACCTGCGTCTCCTTGGCTGTCTGTGCCCATCCTGCAGCTGGTAAGCAGGCAGCAGGAATCAATCTGCAGGAGTGCACAGGGGACTACACCTGGGCCGGAGGGAAAGGACGTACGTGATGCATCTCAGAGAAGAGGTTGAGGGATGTGCCGGGGGAGTGGGAGAGCTGAGGCAGGCTAGACATGGAGCATAAGATTGAGAAGTGGACTAACTCCTGTTAAAGTTAGGTTAGGAGCAAGTGGTTCATACTCTGGTGAGTAGTTTGAAGGAATAACAGAAAATAGATAAAGTGGGTAGGAAAGAGAACCCGTTAAAGAGAAGTTTTTGAAAGAAATAGAAATTGTCTAGACAGGGAGACTGGTATTAACCACTTTTGTAGGAAGAAAGAAACAACATGCGGAGAGTTTGACAGGAGATGGGTATACAGGGAGTGGGAGATGAAGAAATGGGTGTAAGAATTAGAGAAGAGGAAACTGGGAATTGGTGAGAATACAGAGAGGGTGTGGTGAAGATGTTGTTTGAAGGAGGAGGTCAGTGGAGAGACTGGGAGTGACAGTCAGCGGGGAGAAGCTCATGGGCAGCTGTACTGTGGGACCCTCCAGAAACAAGGAACTGGCAGGGAGACTGGAGGCATCTATTTTGAAGGAAGAGGAGGAAATGAGACCACATATGAAAGGAGACTACAACTGGGGTTAGAAGTCAAAGAAAATAGAGACTGTGACAAGAAACTCCAGGTGCATCTCACAAGACTGAGAAAGTAGGCAAAAAGGAGGCAGATAAATCTCAATGTAGGTGGATATAAGGTAATGCATATAGATAAAATCTAGCCCATGCCTACACAATTCTGAACATAGAACTGGCACTTATAGATCAAGAAAGAAATCCTGGAAATCATTGACAGTTTTCTGAAGGAATCACCTCAATGTGTACTGGAAACCAGAAGACCTAGCTAAATGGATTGAGGACAAAAGAGAAAGCATCATTTTGCCAATATATAAAACCTTGGGGCACCTGTGCAGAGTATTGTTGGAAAAATTGCGTATTGTATTGTACCCTTACTTCAGGATAAAGGTGCACTACACAAAATGATGATTAAGGGGATGATGCAGCTGTCCCATGAAGGGAGACAAAAGGCTGAAACTTTTCAATTTACAGAGAAGGTAGCTGGTGAGGAAGAAGAAAGCTATTGTTGGAGCTTACAAAATTTTGAAGGCAATAAGTAAGATGAATGTAAACTTTTATTCACCAACTCTTATGCTACTAAGATTAGAGGATTGTCATTGCAACTGGCACTTAGCTTAAAAAAAAGACAGCACTTTGCACAGCCAGTGCCAGCCTTCTGGAAATGGTTGCTACAGGTGGTTGTGGAGGCAGACAGTATCACCAGGTCCAAAAAGGAATTAGACTAATGGTCTAGATACTCTTGGGGAAACAATTCAACGTGCCCTCTAATTCGACAGTGGCCTTGCCCGCTTGCCTGACTGATTCAAAATTATTTGTTGCTTAAAGTTGCTTATGCAGACTGAATATTTTTTTCCTTTTACATGCATTACAATTATTTGTTCACATAATATTGTACCTTCTAGGAAGTCTTTGGCTCTATTGACAAGAAAGAAGGTGCTCTCTTTTAATGATCAGGTAGTCAGGACATTTTTTTCTCCCTGGTAATTCAGTGAGTATCCCCATGCCTTATTTCTTGCCTTCTATTCAAGCGCAGCTCAGAAAGTATTTGTCTCTGCATGGATTTCTTTTTGGTGCTCACCATTTCTTTTTCTAGCACTGACTTTGCAGTCAAGTTCTTTTAACATAGCAAGTTCACACTATAAATTCAGTCAGGACAACGCTGTGTGCTGAATGCAATTTTTGCTCTTTATAGCTGCTGACAACACTGACAAAGAAAAGAAGAGCACACCGTAAATCCACCAGTAAAACTTACATATTTCAGGTATCCTAGCATCAAGAGACTTATTACCAACTAAGCAATAAAAACTAGGAAAGGCCAAGCAAAGGTGAGATGCATGAAATTCATGGACTACAGGTGGTTTCCGTCTCTTCAGAATGGGGGATGCTCAAGAAATATGACTTTAGGAATGAAAAGGAGCATCTGCGCATGGGTCCCAGATGCATGTGTGGACCCAGAGTTGAGCATAGATGTGAACTAACATGTATCTATCGTAGACAACCAGGAAATTAGCATCCTCTTTGACCTACACTGCCAAATATTTTCAAATATCTGAAAATGTGGAACAAGAAATATTGATAAAATTAAATCACCTCTTCAATACAAAACAAACTTGCAACATCTGCAAGTGCTGGCGCTATTTTCATTCTTTGTGACTATTACAGTTCTTCCTTTATCGAGTGTTACAGGGAGAGGCAGGAAGCCTGGCAAACCACAGAAGAATAAGCACAGTGCGCTGGTACCCTTTGAGTAATGTTCCAGTTGCAGTCTAAGCTGCTGTAGTGCTGCCCTGGTTGCTGCTACACCCTATATTTGATGTAGTAGACATTATTGTCTTTGTGTAACTCCTTTGTGGCTGAAAACTTCTTGAATGATAAAATCAAAGAGTGTTCTAGTGACCTCTGTGCAAAATTACTCTTACCCTTACAGGAGGATCCCTGTAGTCTGCTCTTTCCTAGGTTTTCAAAAAAATATTTGTAATCAATAAAACAGTACTTTTAGTCTAATCAATCTCCTTTGAAAATCATTATTACCGAACAAAGCTAGTGAACACTTCAACATCGCAACAAGTGTAGGTTACCAAAAGCGCTGCAGGAGACTGCTTCAACTAGTTGCCTTATCAGGATGAAACAACTGGTTTTTAAGCAACAGAATTGCTGTCTAACTTACTTCAGTGCAGCCTTTCCCAAGAATGATTTTCAAGGACTGTTTTTCAAGTAGCCATTACAATGAAAAAGTACAGAAAACTCCATCAGTCTTTCACATGTAACTGATTTGTAAATAGAACATGTTTTGGACAGTTTTATTTCAAGTTGGCATTATACTTTAGGAAGGGAGTTACAATAGCAATAGTAATTAATAGGTAGTATCATGCATGGGGTTGATAGAAACTCCGTAAGCTTCTCAGTGAGCTCTTTTTAATATTGTTAAAATTATCCCTTTGGACAGAGATTTTCTATGCTCCACGGCCATCTAAATTTGTTTTTTAAAAAGGGAAGCCACCAACATCCATTCAGAAATTTCCAAAATGAAGTTAAAGAAGAAAAACACTGTGTCTATATGCTTTAAAGCCAGGAACAGATACACAGTCTTTGTCAGGGTCGTGTAGTTTGCATTTCTGTGAAGTGCTACGTGGATTTGGCCAATGTATAAATCATTACATATTTCATCTCACACATGCTCATATCTGCTAACAGTTACCCACTAAGGCCTTTGAATATTTTTCTTTTAGGATGTTTTATCTGATTTCTGCCTATGCTCCAGGAGCTCGGTGCCACAAGAGAGGAAGTGCCATGTTATTGCAACATCCTCTTCAGAAGTCATTGATGCAAGCCCAGAAAACCTAGAAAATTCTGGGTCCTAATTGCTGTAGATACCACTGCAAGGAAGGTGAGGAGACAGCCTGTGATGCTCTGTCCAAGGCCAGCTGGGGCCACACACTATTTTCTCCCCCATCTTAAGGTGCCTCTGAAAGCTGCCCTAAACTGTAGCTCCTTCAGAGCAGTCCACCAAGGCCACTCTGCTTTGCTTATGCTTTTTCTTTTCTCTTTTCTCCTCTGGCTTTCCTAGTGATTGTACCTCTGAGGTTAATGGCTGGTACATACAGCAAAGATCATGGGGTGGTCCAGAGGACAAACTTACAGGGCACAGAATCCTCTGGAGGGGCAGGAGACCTCCTCCAAGTGGGGCACAGCCTGCTAACCGTACTCCTTCCCCTCCCCACCAGTTGTGTCTGAGCATCGATAAGCAACCTCACCCAGTCAGCATAATAGTATGTGTCAGATTTGCAATATTTTCAGTAAGCTGAAACATGTCCTTGAAAAGCTGCTCTTGAAGAAAGGAAAACAAGCTTTGAAAAGTTTCTGCTAAGTGAAACAACAAGGGAAAATACCAGTTTTGCAACTTGTTGGACTTGTGCACTTAACTTTCTAAAAGTGGAGACAAGGTCTGTTCTACGATGAAATCTATGTTGGAGACAGCTTATCTAAAGTACAGATTTGGCTTCTTTCCTTTAGTTTTGTCCTTTCCTTTGTATCCTTTGCCTTATTTGCTCCTTCTCCCAAGTACGCTGTCATTCTGAAACTGTTCCCTGCAACGCTGCTGATCAACACAGCACAAACATTGCACAAATGAAGGGTGGGGAAATAAAAAGAGCACTTACTGTTGAATCATATGAACAAAAATTATTGTTTCCAGCTTGCCTGCATGTAATGTGAATTTCCACGCTCGGCATGTCTCTGTTTAAGAAAAAAAAAAAAAAAAAAAAGCATAGTGCTGTGGTCTGGCTCCTCTTCTCTCCTTCAGGCTTCTGCTGAAGAGCAAGAAACTGAAATCAGGAGGACATGAAGCTTGCTCATCACCTGGTGCCATAAGGGAGACTGAGAGAGTTCAGAGCTCAGAACTGCTTCTCCCATTTGCTCCAGGGATGGAGGAGATGCTGCCTCCTGTGGTGTTACCTTCCCAGCTCTCCAAAGAGTGGCCAGAGACCCGGAGAGGCCAGAGGAGATATAGGGGAGAACCAGTCGTTACAGTGAGTTGAACCTTTTCATGCATCCTAAACAAGTATTTAAAAAGCACAGCTGCTTTGTCCATTGTAGTTCACTTTCAAACTCTGTGCTTAGCACTCTTGAGAGGTTTATGTTACCAGTTTAATAGCTTACACTACCATCAGCTCAAATTACCCGTCTGATACCAGTTAAAAGGTAGTCCCTAATCCAGATTTTCTTCCTCCTCTTGTATCAGACATTCTGGTCATACACTTTATTTAAACTAATACCCTCTGTGATTTAGCACCAATTTTAGGGAATGCCTCAAAGGAGAAAGCCTTGAAGTGGCTTGGGCATTCTCTTCTGTTGTTCTCCTAAACTGGTTATATTGCTCAGTCTCACAGGCCTGGACCTTACTTATCTCGTTGTGGTTGGTTTGAGCTGGAGAAACATCAAGGCTGCTGTGAGCAATGGTGAATGGGGTGGCTCTGAATTCATTACTGAGTCTTGCAAAAACAGTTAAATCAGCAAAAGTTGATTTTACGATGGCAGTAGAAGATAGTGATTATTGTTGAACGAAAGAAAGCAACTAGCTGATGGGAGGTTATGAGGTTACATCCTGTCACTAGCTTTCTTTGTAAAAGGAAAGACAAAAAACTTCCAAACAAATCCATACCAATGACTATTTCCTTTCAGTTCCTTTGGATCCTGTAAATAAGGTCAGGCCCCCTCAAAAAATATTTGCTCCCACATGGTCCCCCTGATTATTTAATGACTTTTTCATATTTCATGTAGACAAATGGTAACACCCTGGGCCCCCAAATCCAGAGAGCTCAGCTGAAGTGAACAAGAAATGGAAAGAGTAACAAAGCTCAGTGACATGTTTCACTCTCCAGCTACACTCGCTTGTAAAACAGTGGTTAACCTCTGAGTCAAAGTTGCAGCTGCTGTTTGTACTGCTCCACTGCCCTGCCACAGCAGTGGAATTGAATGACGGATTTGAATTAGGATTTCAGTTCAAACATTTCTCAAAAACTTGTTCTTAAAACTCTTGGTTGCTCTTTTGCAGGGGACCATGAGGAGACTTTTCTTGCTATACCCGATAATGATATTTCATGTCACTTTTTGAAATCTTTCTTCTTGATGCAGCACCAGGAATCTGGCCCATCCTCCTTTCTTCCACTCCTTTCTCCCTTCCTCTCTGCTGACACAAACTTTCTTCTCGCCATTCACTCAGCACCATTTTTTTCGAAAGGCTGTCTCTGACTGTCCACACAGGTTCTGCTCAAATTTTCCTCTTCTTTATACAAATCTGGCCAATCTGATAAGCTTCAAATGTCTCAGACAAAGGTTAAGACAGTAATACTTCTATGGAATTAAAATTATCAAACATAAACAGATTTATCTCAGAACAGGGGGCTTGGAACAAACTGCATTGTCTCCCTTGGAAGACCACAGAGAGAGTCCTCGTTTATTGTTATTGCCATCTTTGTTCTCCCATATATAAATTTCTTGGTAACATCCTTTAATTTTACATGTATTCCACGCTCTTTTGGGCAAAGGTGTACATCACAGCTGTTTGCCCGCTGCTTTGCATAATGGAACAAGACATGACTGGGATGCAATATTATAAAAATTATGATCATAAATAATACATATAATGGTAAAGCTCTGTTAAAAAGGCAAGGGGCACTAGCACCAGAAAGCTGTATAATTAAGGGGATTCCAGCACTTCAATTTCTCCCTGTTACTTTCTACAATGTTCACTTAAGCTCTACATTTTGCAGCAGAAAAGTCTGGGTGTTTCAGAGGAAGCTGTGTCTTCTGGCAGGATGCTGGGAGGCAGGAAGACTGGCAACAGCCTTCTTACACTATCACCCTCTATTGTGTCTGACATCTCATGGTAAGAGCTTCAGCTACAGCTGAGACAAGTCAAATTATTTGAAGCATTTTCATCTGTTGCCACAATGAATTATTTGAACACAGGTTGCATACAAGATACATGTTCTCCTTTGTTTCTAAAGCTTGTAAAATATAGGAACCTGGTACTTAAGTTCTCCATGGGGTGTAAACTGACTTGGTATACCGTGAAGAGAAGAAGAAAACAGTTTAGTATAAGATTTGTTCTTAAGGTTAACCTTAACCCTGTAAGTTCACCAACATGAAACATTAAGCTGGTTAGTTGTTCCTTTGATCGTCAGTGCACAGAAATAAACCCACAGATTTTGTATTTAGTCTGATTTACTGTAAAGAGGCAAGAAGCCTCTGTCTGTTTCATTGAAATAAAAGCTTGGCATTAACAACACAGAATTCTTGTGGCTCAGGATGTTTCTTAGGGGCTGCACCTTTTTAAAAAAATCTAACACACCATAATCAAAGCCAGAACTTCTCAGGAAACCACAGCCTAAGACAGCCTCAAATGGCTCCCACTTTCCTTACCTCTTTGCTGAACTGAATCATGATCTCTTCAGCATTTACTTTTTCTAGACAACTACTATTTATCTACCACATTACATTTCATCCTAAAAGCGTTATCAGAAGACATCCATTACACATAATTTACCCCTATCAGACAATCACTTGTTTAAATCAGGCACATGAGCCGCTGAAAATTGTAGAATTACTCTTCACCTGTGTGGACCATGCTAGTTTCGGGCACATTTTGGGGGCAAGGTACCATGGATACCCCTTTACATTGTTCCCAGCTCTCAGCTGCCACCAGAGCCATCCAGGACATTTTGAAAAGTCACTTATCAGGGGAGAGGACTAAGAAACATAATGGAACTGTTTGCTGTTGTTGGTATCCACAATAGCACACCACCAGTTTAGGCTGAACTCTGACTGGTTATTAAACACTCTTGAAAAAGAGTCTAATCATTGCTGGCTGGTTGCAAATAATGCTTAGGAAGTGTATTAGCAAAAACAGTATATTTACAAATCTCTGAAAGAGAGGTATCAGGAAAGACCATGAGCACAGCACACTCTGTCCATTCATTTATCCATCATTCTGCCATTTTGAGTTTACCTAGGAACATCTGAAGGTATGGTGCATGCTTGGTCTTGTGTACTCTGGATGATGATCTCCATCAGTGCAAGACACCATGCTTGACATGGTTATGGTCCCCACAGACTGTGAAGCTGGTTTGCAGGATGGTCCTGGCAGGAGCCATAAGATGTCGTACTACATGTACTCAAAGAAATCTTCTAATCTTCTTGCTAGAGAGGCTTTATGACTGGTTTTATCTCCCTAGTGCAGACTAAGTGCCACCTTGTCGCCCGTGAGTTATTAAGAGAAGTTATCGTTGTGGGGTTAACTAAAAGGGCGTTATTAATGATTAAACAATGATCAAATGATAATTAATCCATGACTGAATGAAAATTAAATGGTAATCAAATGGTAATTAAGCAATAGTTGAATGGTAATCAAACTGATTTAACAGTAACTTGACAATGATTTGATGATGATTTGACAATGATTTAAATGATAATTTAAATGATAATTTAGATGGCGGTCAAACACTCTACTACTTGCTACACTTCTAATAATTAAGCTATAGTTGGATATATAAATGTTGCTAGCATATAATATACTTTTAGGCCTAATGTAAAATGTCACTTACCTCATTGTAGATATCAAATGCTAAGTCAGGGGTCTCTCAACCTCCCAGAATAACCTTGAGAGGCGTCCCTGCTCAAAGGGAGATCACCACTGTGCAGCCTGCTGCTGTACAGGAGAGCTCAATGAGCTGGGGGAGCTACAGGTATTTGTAGCAGAAAGTGACTTGTAGTCAAACTCCCCGGTTGGTGTACGTGCAGGAGTGCAGCTGTGGCAGTTTTCAGTTTTGTCTAGTCCCAGCTCAGGCTGGTACTGTTAGCTCCTGATAAGACATGGCCTAGACTACTCAGTCCCTGAGAAGATATGGCCTATCACAGTTCTCAAGGTTTACACAGCAAGGCTGACTTCAGTCAGGCCCGCTGTTGGTGATGCCTGAACCAAAGTACCATTGACCCACTCAGAGTGGGGGCATCCCTCACACTCCACCTCTTACACCTTTTGCCTTTCTGCGCTCCTCTCTCTCCTTCACTTCACACAGCAGAATGGAAGTACCTGACTACAGCTACCACACAGGCGACCTGGTAAACATATCGACAAAGAAGGATATCTCCTTAGCCAGAGTCCCAAGGCATCCCTGATAAGCCCCGATAAGCTCAGCTGAAACCTCCTTGATGGAGAGTAGTGGGCAGGACAAAGAAACCCTGATGGGTGCGGGACAAAGAAACTGTGTCTGCTGGTTTTGGCTGGGATAGAGTTAATTTTCTTCGCAGTAGTTAGTATGAGGCTATGTTTTGGATTTCTGCTGAAAACAGTGTTGATAACACAGGGATGTTTTAGTTATTGCTAAGCAGTTCTTACACAGAGTCGAGGACTTTTCTGTTTCCCACCCTACCAGCGAGCAGGCTGGGGTTGCACAAGAAGTTGGGAGGGGACAAAGCCGGGACAGCTGACCTCAACTAACCAAAGGGATATTTCATACCATAGGATGTCATGCTCAGTATATAAAGCAGGGAGAAGAAGAAGGAAGGTGGGGAGATGTTTGGAGTGATGGCGTTTGTCTTCCCAAGTAGCCATTATGCCTGATGGAGCCCTGCTTTCCTGGAGATGGCTGAACACCTGCCTGCCAACGGGAAGCAGGGAATGAATTCCTTGTTTTGCTTTGCCTGCGTGCATGGTTTTTGCTTTACCAATTAAACCATCTTTATCTCAACCCATGACTTTTTCCTCACTTTTACCCTTCCAATTCTCTCCCCCATCCCTGCGGGGGTGAGTGAGCAAGCGGCTGTGTGGGGCTGAGCTGCCAGCTGTGGTTAAACCACGACACTGTGATAATGAACTGACCTTCCAGGGAAAACCGGAGTCAGCAACAACTATTCCAGGAACTGATGTCCTACACCCACTTCTTTATCTACCAAAATGGTATTTACGCCAAAAAGGTATAAAAAGTAACTCGCTACCTACCCAAAATAAGCTTCTCTGCAAAAGACCTCCTGGACAGACTGGACCCTTGCCGGGGACACCTGACTGACTCCAGACTCCGTGACATGGATCATCTTTGAAGTGAGACTTCTTCCATTGTCGATTAGCCCCACTCTTGGGAGCGGTTTGATGAGTGTCATACTGGTAACACCTCACATAATGTATTTATAGGCGTGCACACAAGTAAAGGTTCATTCACTAGTTGGAATTCTGCAATAACTTTTAATACATGTATATTTGCTTTACTCTTGTAATATATATATATTTGCTTTCATAGTGGTAATTTTGTAGTGACTTGTAGCATATATTTGCATTTATTCACATTTATATTTACATTTACATTTACTTTTTTTTTTATTGATAGTAGTTTTGTAGTAATTTGTAACAAAGAAATTCTCAGAAACCCCAACCTTTGGGTCCTTGTGTACTGCAGAATCCTGTGAACTCCACGGTCACCATCTTTACGTACCTATGGGAGAGGTAACATCCTCAGGTCGTGACTGTGACCGCTACAGTACCCATCTCTGTGCAATCTAAAGAAAAGACAGAGGGCAAAAAGAGCACATGGAAATCCAGAGAAGGAAAGCATTTGAATTCAAAGAATTTCAAAATTAACTTCATTTATTTTGGAACATAGCAGCTTACTGTGCCATCTGCAGCTGTGTTTACTGTGGGTGGAGAGCTGGTTTTGATCACCAAAATCCAGGCAAAATATTATCCCTAGCCCAATAACTCAATGAACACATCACCGGTATTTTACCGTAACTTTCATATCACAGTTCAGTTGCTAACACAGTTAAGCAAAGCCCATGGGAACAGAGGTGACTAGCTGGGCGAAAGGATACACACAATATTTTTTCTTCTACTCCCATAACAAGACAGTCCTTGAGTGACTGCCAATAGTAAAAATGAAGAAATTTTCATTAAATTCAGCAGAAAAGCTCTCTGTGGCTGTTGAAAATAACAATATTGGGGGGGGTTCCTGTTGGTTTTTTTTCCTTCTTTTTCTTGTTTCCCCTCCTCCCCTGCCATCTCCAAAATGGCAATTTATAGCCATGGTCCGGTTGTGTTTTATAGTAAACCCAGAACTAATGTCTCTAAGGGAAAGGGAGAAAGTATAATGCTACTGAGGGCTGGGATTGCTTAGCACCACTGTCAGCATCTGCCAACTCATTTTTAAAGACTGACAGAAAACCATCTCATGAACTACTTCTGTATTCCACATTACTTTCTGCTTTCTTTTGGCTGAGGAGAATGTCAGCTCTTCAGGCAATGGAAAGTTTCAGCGCAGAACAAAAAAAGCTCCTGTAGATACTTTCAGAAGCAATAAGAAATTATTAGTTCAAAACATAATGCAGCCCATGAGGGAAATTGTCTTCCTTCGCTTCTGTTGTGAGGAGGAATGCGACAGGTATGGCTGGGGAGTGGGAAGAAGGAAAATCTAAGGAGAGGAGTGTGGCAGGGGGACACTGACACCTTGGCAGCAAGAAAGCTGGAGACTGTTTTAGTTTGTGCTGAGGGCTGTAAAACCAAGGATAGGATTTAGGAGAAGCTGTTGTGCTGTAACAAGTTGGTCTCCTTAGGGTAAGACGAGAGAGAATTGCAAGATTCTCTTACAAAGTCTGAGCTAATGTTTGTGTTTGAAGGACATGTGGAAGGAAAAGGAAAAAAACAAAAACATCTCGATAGTGTTATGTGTTATGAATGCTGCTGATGACTAAAAGTCTACTGAGAAAATAGGTGTGTCCTGATAAATGTGCTACAATGAAAGACACGGATGCAACAGGGAAGGCTCTGTCATAGGTAGGCTTTTGTTTATATACAGGAACGGCAATGAAAATCTGCCTCGTAGGCTTTAAATCTGTCCATTTTTAAGGTGGATCAATCTTAATTACAGCTAACATGCTGGCACTGAGTAAAAACTATGGCATGACACAGCTCTAGCAGTCTTCTATTTAAAGTGGTTTTGTTCATTTCCCTCCACATGTACTGCTAATTAGATGACTGAAATCCAGTTGCTACTTATTTCTAATCTGACTCTTTCCATTGTCCTTGCTCTTCGCCTTTGGCTCCTCTTTTTGCAACCTGGGTTTATAGTAGGGTGGGTACACAGCGGTTGCCAAGAAAAATCACTGTGTCAAGAACTGCATTTTGAAATTTACAACACGTACTAAAGAACAGTGGATACTTATTATTAATAGAGAAATAAAAATCTAGTAATAAGCATAACTGATGAGCCATTTTCCCCAAGCAGCATGAGAGTACAAAATCTTTGAGTGAGGGAGCATGTTGCAATTCTAGCTGTGTTCACCATTCCAGATTACTTGGGATTTTCCTAAGACTGCCTTGCAACTAGGCTAGCGTTGGATCCCTATTCAGTTTGTGCACAAAGCTTCTGATGACTAATCAATGAAAAACTACTAACAGTGGCAGTACTGCTTATTTGTTTTATGACGCTTTAGCAAAAACAAGGCGAGAAAATAGGAAAATCAAAGCTTCTGCAAGAACTCAGTGACAATGCCAGCAGAAGGCCCCTTCTGCAAGAACTCAGTGACAATGCCAGCACAAGGCCCCTAAACACACACGTAGCAGACAAAAAACCAACTGCTTGGCAAATATTAATCAAAATATTCTGCTTAGCCTCTGGAAGTATTTGAGGCAGCACTTAGCACAGTGATTTATGTTCAGCCAGTTAGAACTCAGTCCTATGAAAGACAGTAAATTACTCTCCAAAGGCAAAAGGTTCATGTTCCAGTCATGAGAAATTAATTGATGTAGAGAATTAATTATCTTACCATGAGCATTATCTTCCACACATCTGCTTCTCTGATTTGCGTGCTTTTTTGCTGCAAGGAATGTCATAGCTCAGGCAAAAGTGGCTCTGTATTTTGTTTCCTATGTCTCAGGTGCTGTTTTGAGGCTACAGCTTTTACAGGTGGTAGGAGAAAGAAGCAGTACAGTCACTTCTATGTGCTTCTAAGGCTGCTAACTCTTCCTTCTAATCTAGAGTGAAATCACCAACGTACTCTGGTATCTCCTGAGACAGAGGTTTATATTTCAAAGCTCAATCCACTGCAAGTTACTGCTCCTAAAGATTCCTTCTTTTTCAATCACCATATTTCAGGGTCTGCTGTAATTGTGCACATCCTTTTTGTGCTCTCCTAGCAATTTAAAGAAGAATATTCTTGTATGGGTTTCCTCATCTTACTTTTTGCTTTTGTTTATGTAATTTTAATGCTATTCTAGCAAGGCACTGGATAATCTGATTATAGACATGCAGTCATTGTACAGTTTGTCCAGATTTTATTGTGTGCTGTCCTATTCTGGCTGGGTGAGAAGGCTAAATCTAGGATTCCTTTGCTCACAGTTCCAGGTTCCTTTCCAGCATCTTGCCCTATATTGTACAATATCAAATAATAATTTCTGAGTGCACATTGTATATACCAAATTGCAAAAGCAGAAGTTAGAGAGCTGCTCCATTATAAGAGCAGACAGATCATAGTTTCTACAGACAAGGACATTTTAAACTCACGCTAGCTATATATGAGGGATAAACTGCAGCATCCATCTTACAGACCTCACTGCACGTTAATTACAGCCATTTCAGTTGCACTTCTGCTGACTCCAAGAGCTCTAACCCACAAAACAGGATAAGATCTTGAGGTGGCTGTGTGTCAGGCCGAGATATCAAGTTGTGAAACTTGATTTTCATTGCAATGACTCACCTAATGGCTAGTGAAGCCGTCACTTGCTTTGGCTCTGATGAGTATTGTTAGTGCCAACATACTGTCTCCACCTCAAGGAAGACCTAAGGAGACCAATAATAACCTTGAAGCCATTCCGGGATCTGCCTTGAGAACTGCTTCAGTTCAAACGAGAACTCTTGAGGTAACGTCAGCAATACATGCACTACTGATTTACTTAAGTAGTAATGTGGTGAAGCCAAAGAAGCAGGGGTTTGGACCTGCTTAGTCACATTGGAAATGAAAAAGGCTATAGATCTGCGTGCTGAAGGCAAAAAGGAAAAATCCCCAACAACTGTTGGCATTGCTCTCAGAAAGCATGGAAAAGAGTGACAGAAAAGACAGAAGAGAAGCTTTCTATAAAGAAATCCACAGTGATGCTGGGTGGGCTGAAGGAGAAAGACCCTCGTAGCATGCATTTCTGGTTAAGTGTTGCAGTGGCAGTCGTAACTGCAGAGACCTCCTCCACTTAAGCTACAGTAGCACATGGAAACATGTAGAACTGATGAAAGATCTTCTGACTTTTTTAAAAAGAAAAATTAAACATGTATTTTTATTTTAAATGAGATTCCAATTGCAAAAGCTGTCTTTTGAGATAACTGGTATGTTCAGGTTTTTCACTTACTTAAAATGTCGATTTGAGATCAGTTGCTTTATCCAGTATAAATTTGCTGTAAGTGCAGATGGATATACCTGATCAAATAAAAACTCCCTTTGCTTTGTGTGGAAATCCTGGACAGTGTGACTGAACAAGCCTCAATACATCTAAACATATTTAAGGTTACTGCCATGTGTACAAAATAGCCTGACATGTCTTTGAAGGAGTAACACTAAAAGCACTGTTACGAGGGCAATCCCATGCCTGTATCTTTGTGTTTCAGTTGCTACCCTGTCCTCTCCAAGAAGAGTGAGCTTTGTACAAGAGGGCATTAAGGGAAGGGATCTAGTAGGATACGTAGCTACCCAGTTTTGACTTAGGTTTTGGACTTGGCTGATCAGAAAATCAACCACCCCTGCATCTTAAGATTTTCTGGAATTAGGATCTTGGTGGGTACAAGCTCTGTTGTTGTGCTAAAACAGATCTGTTCAGACTGTAGGAGACTCAGAACTGGTTTGTTCTCAAAGACCTATAGGTTTTGATGCTGCAGCAAGCTGTAGCAAGATCTAACTCAGTATAAACAGGCTCTCTGGCATAAATTTGTGTTTCTTGCTTGCTTTGCTCATCAACCTATATTAAACTACAAGTCCAAAGAGCCCTGTGGAAAACTTCAGTGGAATTACCAGACTGCCTCTGAATGCTTAGTGTTGCTCTGAAGTTCACCCTGGCCAGTTACTCCAGGATACTGAAGGACACAAACCTCTGCCTGGCTTCTTGGTGCTGACTGATTTCTGAACAATGCAGTCTTGCTAGCAGCAGTCTGGCATCAGCCCAGAGGTTTGAGCCCTGAAACATGCCTCAGAGGCCTGCAGCTGAAAGCAATGACAAGCTTTTCCCAATTATGTGTGAACTCGGTGCCTAGGTACGCTCACACAGACGACTATGTAATTGAGGTAACAGGTTGGGTTGTAAAACTCACTTGGGAAAACAGCTCTACAGTGGAACAAGAACAGAAATTCACAAAATTACTCCTCTCTAAATGAGGTCTTACTAGATGTTTCATGATCAATTCATTCACAACACTCTTAGGAAACTCTAGGAAACATCCTCTGCTCTGAGAAAAATGCATACTTTGCTCCTGAATCACAATTTGGCATTGCTGACACTTGCGTACATTCTTTTGGAAGTGTACTTTTGGTTCGGAGTGATTACTGCCAGACACTACTTTGAGTTTTTACTTTATAAGCGTGGTCATGACAGATATGGGATATCAGAATTATGGAAATAGTGATGTGTGTCAGATTCTACAAATGACCATTTTGTCTTCAACACTTATCAAGTATTATATACATCCAATATATAAGTGTTAGTCTTCCTTGAGACTGCTGGGTTTCTGGCATGCTCCCTATTCTTTTGCTACACGGTGGAGAGCTTTCCTGGTCATTGCTAACTCCTGGGAGGCATTTCTTTCTCTGAACCCCGATGTGTCACCAACTGTCAAAATTTGTGCAGCTTATTTGGAAGTACTGCTGTTATCCTTCAGATATTGTGGAACAAAGTATTGGGCAAATGAACACTTAGGGCACTCTAATAGCTTGGTTCTTAAGATTGCTATGGCCTGTGAAGTTCTCTCAATTTAGCCAGTCACCTTAACACCACCCTTGACTCAAACAGTGAAGGCAAAAGCAGGGAAATGCATTTTGCACAGCTAAAATAGACATGAGAGCTTGCAAAAGCTTATAATCACACACAGCAACAGGAATGGAAATTTACCCATCCAGCTCATAAAGGGTTTTACCCCCCTTTATATCATCAGATAAGCTGGTAAACATTTCCCAGCTTTCCTCTCTGAGAGCTCCATGGCTCAAACCAGCTTTTCATCCTGATATTGTGAAACTGGAAGAAGGCCAGTATGAGAATCCCTTCTTTCCTCTAATTAGTGTTAATGAAACCAAGAGGGAAGCAAAATAGCCCTTCTGCCCAAGAATTCCCAAGCTTCCCACTTGGGAAAGAGTAATGGTTCTGTGAGTGTGGAACAGAGGATCTCCTCTACCATTTAGTAAGTTAAAACATGCCTTCCCACATTTTTCCAAACCCTTAACCAAGCTGACAGTCCCTTCACATTTGTTTGGAAATCGTTCAAACCCCAAGATGAAGCTGCTTCTTACATTACATTTTTATAATTCATATTAAAATATATGTTTACTTCAACTGGAATGAAAATAAAGTTAATGCATGTGGATCTTGAATAAAAGCAGAGCTGGGGATAAGCAATCACTCTGAATACAGAATCACAGAATCACAGGGGTTGGAAGGGACTTCTGGAGATCATCTAGTCCAACCCCCCTGCCACAGCAGAGTCACCTACAGCAGGCTGCACAGGACAGCGTCCAGGCGGGTTTTGAATGTCTCCAGAGTCGGAGACTCCACCACCTCTCTGGGCAGCCTGTTCCAGTGCTCTGCCACCCTCAAAGTAAAGAAGGTCCTCCTCATGTTCAGATGGAAATTCCTATGGTCAAGTTTGTGCCCGTTACCTCTTGTCCTATCACTGGGCACCACTGCAAAAAGACTGGGCCCATCCTCCTGGCACCCTCCCTTTAATATTTATAAGCATTGATGAGTCTTCTCTTCTCCAGACTAAAGAGACCCAAGTCTCTCAGCCTTTCCTCATAAGAAAGATGTTCCAGCCCCCTAATCATCTTTGTAGCCCTCTGCTGTACTCTCTCCAGCAGTTCCCTGTCCTTCTTGAAATGGAGAGTCCAGAACTGGACACAGTACTCCAGGTGCGGCCTCACCAGGGCAGAGTAGAGGGGGAAGATAACCTCCCTTGACCTGCTTGCCACACACGTCTTGATGCACCTCAGGATGCCATTGGTCTTCTTGGCCACAAGAGCACATTGCTGGCTCATGGTCATCCTGTTGTCCACCAGGACTCCCAGGTCCCTTTCCACAGAGCTGCTTTCCAGCAGGTCAGCCCCTAACCTGTCCTGGTGCATGGGGTTGTTCCTCCCCAGGTGCAGGATCCTGCACTTGCCCTTGTTGAACTTCATGAGGTTTCTCTCTGCCTGTCTCCAGCCTGTCCAGGTCATGCTGAATGGCAGCACAGCCTTCTGGTGTGCTACATACCCTACAGTCATGTCTTTGAGGAGTGACTAAATGTGAGCTTATGGGAACCAAAATGAAGGAGGTGAAGGCAAACTCAAAGAGGAAAAGGCACTGAGCTGAAAACTATGGACAATGAAACAGTTCAAGAGAAACTTCTCCCTGTCTAGACAAATTTGCATTTCTATGTTTGAACATGTTTAATATCACCATCAAAGTAAAGAATGAGAACTATATAGAGTTACTACCCAGACCCTGAAGGAAGAAACTATTGTTTGAAGCGACAAAGTGACACCTTGGCACAGTGGAAGGGACAGCTGACCAAATCAGATAAAAAGTTAACACTTACGTGATGGAAAGCAAACAAAGCTCTGCTCCAAATAGAGAGGTTGAGCAACTTCAGGTGATGGAATACGGGAATGGTGGCACCAGGCACTCACCTGTCTGGTAAATACCAGACAGAAGTGAGAGTCCCTCCACTTGCTTCATGAGTGGGATGCCAGATTCGCCAAGGACTGGTTTCACTTGTGCTACACAGGTCCCCCAGGGCAGGTATGGTTATGTCCGGCATGTCCTGGATGCACTGCCGTGCAAGGGTAGGATCTGGTTATTTGAAGAACGTGAAAGGTCTCCGTTCCCACCAGGCTGCCAAATGGGCATTAGCCCCACACTGTGGCAAAGCCGGCACACTGAACTGGCAGCGGGGCTCTTGCCCTTTCCAAGATCAGCCTGGTCAGGGTTTGCCATGGAGCCCCGAGGGCAGCCTGAGGGAAAACCGGTGTCCACACAGCGCTGAAGTCACCTCGGCCAGGCTGGGATCACAGCCTGGAGGGGAACTAAACCCAGGCGTGGTGGCTAAAGGAAGTGGGTTGATGCCAGAGAAAACAGGGTTAGCTCGAACTTCGGGGAGATGCCCCAAAGGAGGCCACACAGCAGGCCACCGTGAGGGCCACCCTCGCACGCCCTCGGGGGGTGGGTGGGGGCCGGCCGGTTCGCCGGGCTCCCCACAGCCATGCAGCCCTCACCGAAGCAGCCGACCAGACCCCCGTCCGCCGCCAGCGGGCCAGTGGGCCGGTCCCCGGGCGGTTCCGGGGGCGGCCGCTGGGAGGGGCGAGGCGCCGGCCGCGGCCGCGGCCCGCCGGGCGAGGCGGGGCCTGCTGTCCGCCCGCCCGCCCGCTGTGTGGCGCGGGCCGGGGCGGCCGGCGGGGCGCGGGGAGCGGACGGAGGTGAGGAAGAGCGACGGGCGGAGGTGAGAAAGGGCGGCGGGAGGCGCGGGGGCGGCTGTAGCTATAGCAGCAACCACAGCCGCCTCGCTTCCCCCCTCCCTCCCGGGGCTCGGCTCGGCTTCCAGCGCCGCCGGCGTGACGGGGAGGGCAGCGGGGTGTCCGGGGTGGCAGCGGGGCTTTTCCTTCCCCGCGTGTCTCCCGCCTCTCCGTGGACTCGTGTTTGGCAGCGTGGGGAGCGGGCGGTGGCGGGAGGGCTCCCTCCGGCCCGGCGTCCCCAGGCCGGAGCCGGACAGGCGGTCCGCGGGTCGCGGCGGAGGCGGGGATCGGCTCCTGGGCAGGTAGGCTGCAGTGCTGATGGTTTCCAAAAAAAAAACCACCCAACCCCAAACCCCTCGGTTTCTGTTAATTTCAGACGTGTTCTGAGGCCGTTTGTTTTGGTGCGCAGTGTGCTCCTACAGTCCTGCTGCCTCTGTGCGTGGCTGCTGGTTTTCCAGCTTTTCTGGCACCAAATAACTTCCTTGGAAGTAATTTTTTTTTATTTGTTTTGCATTCGTGTCTGCTTCCTCACTGTGTATCGCATTCTACAAACCCAGGTAGGAAGTACGGTATAAAAATGAAGACTGTAGGAGTGCTGAAGGCTACCACATTTTTTAAAGTACTTGTAACAGGAAGCAGGATAAAGCTTGGCGTAAATCTTCTTGACTCGGTCAAACACTGCAGAAGCTGTTTATTGCATAACTGTGATCAAACAGGGGCTCTTTTTTTAACTGTTCGTATGACGACAAGAGCAAGGCTTTGAATGAAAGAGATGCCTGCAAGAAACACCAGTATCAAACCTAGCGAGGAGCTGCTCTGACAGCCCCGGACCGGTGCTGGTCGCAACCTGTGGAGCCACGGCTCGGTGGGAGCGAGCTGTCCATTGAAAGCTACTGAGCGGAATCAAGGTTCCAGTGTGTTTCCAGCAGCAGCTCTTAAGTTCGGAAAGTTTTCGTCAGGGACTCGAGCAAAACGCTGGATGTGTTTTGTTTTTCTTCTTCATAAATGCGGCAACTTAAATCTGCTTGTTTGACTTGGACCGTTTGTATGTGCTTGGATTCTCAAAAAACCAGGTTGGAACTGCTGAATGAACACGCTTGCCTTTCATAGAGATTGTGAAATTGGAGGGCTGTAAAAGCTGAGAAACTGGCATAAAACTCTTGCACAAAAATTGTTTTATAATGCAGAATCCTTAATTCAGTTATTTTAAATTAAAACTTAAATGTGAAATACCCATTACTTTTTTTTTGTTAAACAATATTACTGATTTGCTCCTTCCCCCCCCCCGAGCATAACACATGAATTTTTTACTGTTTTGCATCACTGTATTTTTGATACATACAGTTTTATCTACATGAGCCTTTCTGGTCCTTTTAAATGCCTCTCAGCTGTACTTTGAAAATGTTAGTGGAAAAGTAATAACTTACTTTGGACTTAAATAAGAAATATTCCACATTAAAGTCCTCATTAATTTATACTGACAGGTATCAGGAGTTGAAATGACATAGAAAAGGCTTCAAAGAGCTGACTGTGAAATGCGCTCCTTCTACTTGATGCGGAAAGGAGGTACTGTATTCAGTTGATTTGAATACTGATAAGATCACTTCTTTCAAGGTCACTGTACTAGAATCAACCAGTGGTGCCCAGTTCTGTACAGCTACAGGTATCCATCTTTTTTTTTTTTTTTGGTGTATGTGTGTGGATTTTTTTTCCCCCCTCCTGTGCTTTCGTGAAAGTTGAGGCAGTACCTGTGACAAACACTTTGTTCAGATTCAGACTTAAAGCAGTTAATACTTTGTCTCAAAGTTGAACAGGAGTTTAGCTTATGAATATTTAACTATTCCAGGCTTCTTTGTGAATATTCTTCTTTGATTTCTGTGACTTCATTTTGATGTAGCTTTAACAGAATGTCTTGGATAATTGATTTTCCTTAAAGGTATGACTTTTCTGTAGTCCTGCAACTTGCAGGATTGTCTGGAAAGGAGGTGTTTAAGGACTAAAGTTTGTGGTTATCACTCCAGTGTCAGAATACCACAGTGGATAACCAAGTCCACTTCTAGAGCGTGCTTGTGCATCGTTTTGTGTGACTCGACGTTCAAGCATGCCCCTGTAAAATAATCAGCTGCAGTATTGAGCATGTTAGACAGGAATGTTGGGACCTCAGGAAAGTGGGAGGCCGGAAACAAGGTACAGTCTGTTAGAAATTTTATCTTGCTTTGCTGTCGTGGTTTAACCCTGGTAGGCAGCTTAACAGCTTACTCGTGTTGATAGGAGTAAGCACAACAAGGAACAAGGCGTGAGCTGTATGAATTGTTGTGGTGGGTTGAAATCTTGTTTTGGTGATTGTACTTTGGAGCAAGTAGCCATACATGCGTTTGGTTCTCCGCCCCCTATCCTCCACTCCCTTTCAATTAAACTGTATTAAAGTTTTACTTAAAAAGTTAATGCAGTTCTTTTGTATAGGTGTGCCACTAAATTGGGGCACTTTACACCTCTATGCTATCGTGTTGTTTGCAGAGATGATCATGAGCTGCCTTTGAACCACAATTTCTGTGGTTTTATGTATGGCTTAAAGGCTGAGGATCTGTTGGTCACCCTTGCTGTAATGAGTCCCAATAGAGAGTGATCAATATTGAAAGCCACTTAAATTAACAGTGATGTGCTGATATGCAATTGAGGGGCTTAGATGCTTTCTATGCTACTGTCTTGAGCGCTTTTTCATTGTGTTGGCCTTTGCAAGGATCTGTCACATCCATGTATTTATAAGTTATTTACAAGTAAAATATTTTAAAAATTGGAGACAGAAAATTTGAAAAACAAAGACAGAGTTATGTGTTTGGCATAGCTTCCTGAAGGACAAGTTTGCTAATTCCACAACATGCAGACTTAGGGACCCAATATGTCTCTAAACCTGTTCTTATGGCTTTTAAAGTTGGCAGTGTGCCTAAGGCAAGTAAAAGGGCAAGTTCTGTGAAGGCAGACATCCTGCAAAGAACAAAATGTCAATATCTTAAATTAGGTCCACATGTTTTCTATGTTGGTTTTCAAGATAGTAATTTTAGAAATTTGAAGGAGTGGTAGTAAGTTGTATTTTAACTATGGGAAGATAAATATTAGGAAAGTGACTTGGAAATCAAACCTTTTCTTTTTTAGTAGCTCGAACCACAAACATGATTGGTTGGTGGTGCAGGGTTTTGTTTGTTTGTTGTTGGATTTTTTTTTTCCTTGTTTCATAAAAGACTTCACGTACATTTTTCCTTTGAGCCCAGAAAACTTTGAGCTGAAACAGTTTTCCAAACTAAGTACGTAGGCAGTGTCATCAGTGAAATTGCTATTGTCTCTATGTAAGTGAGATTTTTGAGCTTCTGTGCTTGTATCACAGGGGCATTTCTTATTGCTGACACTGGGATAGAAGGCACTACAAGGCTAAAGTTGTAGGTATGTGAACAAAGCTTGCTGTTTCACATTTGTGGATTTTGGGTAGTGTTTCTTTGCATATTCTGCTTAAGAAAAAGTGTAAAAACCTTGTGTGGTCACTTGAAGCCGTACTGACCAGAATAGAAATGCTCCGTATACTGTGAGGTATTGCAACTACAAAAGCTAGAGGCTTCTTCCTTTCTTTCCAGACTTGTTAAGCTTTACACCTGCAATATTTGAAGGGGGTGTGTGTGAATTTTGAAAGAATAGAACTTTAAAAAAGTTGAGCTTTAGCGTACAATATTAGGAAGACATCCACTCTTGGGTGCAAAATTTAAAGCTTAATTTTGGATTGCTTAGTTATTCATATCTTGCCCTAAATTTAAGTGTTCTTTGTTTCCTTTTAGTGGTTAAATCTGTCTTACAAAGTGGCTACTTATGCCTGGTTTTGTTGCTTGTTTGACACCTGTGTAATGTTATTTTGGTTTTGACAGAAACTTCATTTTCCAAAGGTCTTCACTAGAATTCCTGGTCAATCTTTACTGCAATTTTTGTTCTTGCTCTTTTCTTTTAGAGGGATGTTCTTGCTTTTACATTTAGGATGTCTGTAGAAAATCTGGCTTTGTATATGTATGCTGCTGTCCAAATAATGTGTTTTGTAAAATCCTTTTTCCCCCTTCTTCATTCCCTTTTTCCACTCTTTGCAGGTAAATCGAAACTCCAAAAATGATGATCACCTCATTGGCAAGTTACAGGAAAACCACATACAAGGCAACTAAATGAAGACTATGGTATGAGTGCTTTGTCAGATAAGCTGTGTAAAAGAAGTACATACTTGGAGGCTGTTATATTAAAGTGTTGAACTCTGCTCTGTGTCTTAATCCCTACTACCCCAACCCTTCTTTGTGTGAAATGTTTCAAAAGAAGGAGCTGGTGTGGCTTATTTGTCACTAAAGTGAACTACATTGGATATAAAACTAAGTCAGGGCCATGTGTGTTTTTTGAGGGCACACTATCTCTTCTTCCAGCCATTTCTAGCTGGGTAGAAGGCAAATATTAACTAGGACCTGTGCAATGAATGTTTTGCAATGGACAGCTACGTGGGAAACAAGATTGCTTTAGAGTGAAAGGGAGCAGCATGCAAAATAGTCAGGAACCAAGGAAAGGCAAGACAGCTAAATGCAGACCTTAACCTACAAGGAGCTGTCAGAAGGGAAAGGGGTTAAGTGTTTGCCAGCTGGCTGATGGTAGTTGGCTTGGGAAGGGCTCTGATGACATCTTGCCAAGAAAAAGCAGGTGCATCTGAGAGAGAAGCAGGACTTGGTTAAGATTTAGAGATTTCATGGAAGCCACTTGTGGGCCATGAGGGCAGTGGGTGTCTGTTCAGTCACGTCTTTGTTAGAGAAAGCTGCAAAGAAGACCTGAGGTGTGAAGTGAAACTACAATTCTTGAACACTTTGTTTTGTGTCTGACCACAGCAATTCATATTAGCTGCGGTTTCCACACACAATTGACTTTAGACACCAATTTAAGTGCCAGATCACACTGGAGTTACAGTGTGCCTGTCCTCCTGCAAAGAACTACAAATTCATCTGCTCTTAAAAGCAGTGCTGCCTCAACTGTACAAGAACAGTTCAAAGAACAAAACCTCATATATCTCTGTGATTGTGTCTCTTGTAAACATGTGGAAAGAGGAGTAGCTTAATCAAGCTTGGTTTCTAAATTATACAGTATAGCTTAAATCACTGTATGCTAGCATAACTTGTCTGTGCTAGAGGGTTGGGGTTGGTTTTTTTTTGGCTTAACTGTGCTGGCAAAATAAAACTACACTTTATACAGGGGTTATTCCAGTAGAAATTTGGAAAAATTCCAGTAGAAAGCTGAACACTGAGCAGCCTTCTGTGGAGGCCAATAGTTGCTGTATTGAAATCTTCAAGGGCTGGGGCTAAATTACCAAAATCTTTTTTCCCTCCCCATGATGACTAATGCTTCTCCTGATTTTTTTAAGGAGTAATGCAGGGTGCAGAGAACAGTGCATCTTGAACACTCTTACCACACTAATGGAAAAAAATTCTTCTTTGCAGCAAAAGATGACATCTGCACTTTTGCTTATTGGTCATCTCATTCTACTGATACCTCTGTTCAGTGCTGGTAAGTTAAATATGTTGTTAAAATTACCATTTTAAAAAAGAAAGCCTTTAAGAGACAAGTTGTGTGTATTTAGTATAAAAGAGTTACTGAGAGCAAATAGTGGATTTGGGGTTTGTTTTTGCTTCAGCATATTGAAAATGTGCTGAATGGCTCTTTTTGGATTGAAGTTGCACTGGGGATGGAATGAACAAATTGACATAAATATTTTTGAATCTAGCCACATAAATGTGGGGTACTGAGGCTTTGATTAGCCTCTCCTGGCTTCCTTTTAAGAAAGTCCAAAGAGATTGGCTTCCTTGACTTGAATGCCTTCTTTAAGAGACATGCTGTAGCTCTAGTCCTGAAAGCAGTAGGGCTCAATTTCCTTTACAATTAATTAGTAATATTTTTCATGGTAGATCTAATTCTTCAGTGAAGTTTAGGGCTACATGAGTTAATGATGCTTGTCTTGCTGCTCCTGGCATAAGCAATCTAACATGAATGTCTCTGAATTAGTTTAATCTCCATAGGGACCTATTTGGAAATCTTTAAATTAGGTGATAGGAAGACAGTGGGACTGGAAAGATTACTGAAGACTTTTTTATTTTGAAATTGAATAAATTGAATAAATTAGCTTTGTATTTTTGTAGTCATTCAGCAAGATTTGTAAAATCGGTTCAGTCAGATGTTTTGCGGTTTCATAGGAATTCAGTGTTGCACACTATATATATTTTGTATACAAAAGTTTGGAAGCTTTTAAAATCTGCTTTATAGCTAAATGGCCTGTTCTGTTTGTGCTAAACTGATACTGTACTGACTTCTTGCAGTACCTGTCCTACTTTCTCTTGTATTTTTTTGGCTGATGTTTAAAAAAACTCTTTGCTAGGCAGCATGATTGTGTTTTGTCAACTTGTTACACAGCCGTAATTATAAAAATTCTGTTTATGCTCACCTTTATGTGATGTTCCTAATTATGTTCATTATAAGAATGATGTTCCTAATTTAAAGGGCCTTCTGGATAAAGATGACAGAAATTGCAAATGTAGTAAGGAAATAATACATTATAGTCAAGACTTCCTAATCTAAATACTGCACCTCTCCAAATTTCCTTTGTATTATGACATGTTGGTTCACAGACTGCTTTCGTGTGTTGAGGTCTTGATCTCATTCCACGCTGTCTTGTGCTTCAGATCAAAAACCATCCTTTTTTTCTTATTCCACTATTTTTCTTTTTCCCCATTTGTTTTTGGCCCCACAGTCATAATGGCCAGAGCACTGTGAGGAGCTCTGCACTGCTACTGTTTGCACCGTGCTTTTCATAGATAGTATCTACATTAAGGATCTGGTAATTCTGCAGAAGTACTAACATGCTCAAATACAAGGACATGACAGGTCAGTCATGAAGCTTGTGTTGCCTGGTGAATCCTGTGTATCATCTTATACCCTGGTTTGCACTGAGGCTATTGGACTTAAATGTGCTTGTTGCTCACTACCTTAATAGAGGGAAGTTGTGACTTAAGCTTTGTAAAATGTATGTTTTTAATCCTCAACCAGAAGGTGCTAAACAAACAAAAAAATGGTAGCCTTGCAATGTTTTAATGGTAAATTGTTACAGAAAGTTTATTTTCTAATTCTGTGTAACTTGGCATGGATATTAATACTTACAAAACATAAAAGTATGCAGATTAAAAGCATTGATAATTTTTTTCTTTTTTTTTTTAATAGAAGAATGCGTTATTTGTAATTACTTTGTGCTTGTTGGAGAACCTACAGCTATTAGTTGCCCAATAATTACACTGCCAGCGCTTCACTCTGATTACAATCTGACGTGGTATAAAAATGGTAGCACTACACCAGTAACCACAGAGAGAGACGCCAGGATCCATCAGCGAGAGGACTTGCTTTGGTTTATTCCTGCAACGCTGGAAGATGCTGGACTTTATGAATGTCATGTAAGGTAAGGAAGGGAGGAGGGAAACAACTGGGTTGCTAATGCTTACAAATGTCATAATACATTTGTGGAACTTGAGTGTACAGAATTTTTTGGTGTAGGTAGAGAGTTTAGATCAGTTAAAAGCACTGTTTTGACTATGCTTTTTGTTTCTGCACGCTGCCTTTTGTTTTTTCCTTTTCTTCCACACATGGCATTGCAAAAGTGGTTCATACAGAAGACTGTTTATCTTAAAGCATGATAATATTGACAATCGTCTGTGTGGGTTGTTTCTTTGTTTTGGATGAAGTGTAAGGTCACAAGGAAAAGTCTTAACTGCTTCAGTTTTTCCTGTGTTCAAATTGCTGTTTGATACTGACAGGTCTGAAGAACATTTTAGTTTCTTCATTGGACACGGTTAAATGGAAGAAGGATCTAAGAGAAGCAAACTCTGCATGTTAGGCAGTATCACCACATACAGACTTTCTGGAGAGCTTAGCAACTTTTTGGGAATCCTTTTAGAAATCTACAAATTAAAAGGCAGAAAACCATTCATATTTTTTTATTTTAAAACATGATCAAATGTTACTGGTCAAAAATGACAATGCATGTGAAGAGCAAACCAATGTGCTAGACAGCTTTAGAGATAGTGAAAGTAATGCATCCCCAGTACTGCTCAAAAGATCTGAGTGCACAAAGAAGAAGAAAAAAAGAATAGATTCTTTTCACCTCTTCAGTATTTTAAAGCTCTTGCTGTATTTACAGCTCAGATTAGTGCACTGAACTTCACCACTTCAGGTGGTCTCATTTATTATGGCTGAAATTCACTGTGTGCAGAACCGGAAATTAATTTTGGGAAGGCACACAGAAATTGTTCTTTTCCTCATGATCTTTCCACAGCACACTGAGAACAGCCAACGCAGGCTTTTTGGGTGACCCAAAATTTTAGTAGTGTGTAGTTGTGTGTACTGGTGTGCATACAGTACAGCAGTTATGCTGAAGGGGTTTTTGTTGTGAATGTAGTAAGTGATCAGCGAAAACTTCTAGTGTAGGCACAGGTTGCAGGGCTTTGCACCTTCCTGCTCCACAGTCGATAAAGAAGCTAAAATCAGAAGTCTGAAGAAATGTAATCCTTTCAAAGCTACCCAGTTAAATAATTTTTAGTCTTTCCTGCTATGTTTGTAGTTACTCTAGCTATGAGATGTGTTCCTGTGGGCTTCTGGCGTCCCTGACTTGCATAATGTCAGCAGCACAAAAAACTTGCTAAAGTTCAGTTGTGTTAACTGTAGGCTACATTTTGTGCATCAGTCACTTAAACATTAATTACAGAGCTTGTCAAGGTGCAGTATATAGAAGTTGAAGCCAGGACTATCAAAACATGCAGTTCACTCTTCTGGAAACTTCTGCCTGAGCATGGCACTGAGAAATGAAGAGTTGAGTAATGAATTAATAGAGTATTCCTTTACTTCTGGCATAGTGCAGAGAGGAGATTCCAGTGCAGTCTTTCCTCTGCAGAGCTACTGTACTACTGGTTCTTGTGAGCTCTTGGTGTGAAGTGGTTTCACATTGGTATTGCACCTTGATGTATATGCTATTCAAAAGCTCTGTCTCTTCTGCTAAGAGCTACTGCCTGTTCTTCTTGATATGTTCCTCCAAGGAACGCTGAGGTGAACCTGTCTTTTCCTGTTTATTTGGCACTGAGAGTGTTCAAGTGCAGATATGTTTTGGGTTGCCCTACACTGCTGTGTGCTGGCAAATGTAGTGCTGAAAATGGGAAGGCTGGGTTGGTACTGGGGGCTCAGTAGAGAGTCAGCTCTGAGAAATCCTGGCATCCCCTCTGATGCTTCCAGAGCAGACCCCGCTTCTGTTCGCAACGTAAAATCAGAGCTTATTCCTATCTCTCAATCTGGAACAGGGGGTGAGGAGCTGAGGGTGGTGTTTAAAAGCTAGGGGGGCTGTAGCAGGGGTGTTAGAGGCAAGGCTGGTGGTGATGCTAAAGTCCCTCTCCGCAAACTCCCTGACTTGCTGGAAATAAGGAACCTTACTGTTAATGACCTGACTTGTCTGCTGTTCTAATTACAGGAGGCTTAACCACTCTAACCAAAAAATTATAAATTTAACAGTTTTTAAGAATGATAATGGTTTGTGTTTTAATGGAGAAATGAAGTTTGAACAAAAAGTGACGAGCACAAATACTGGAAAGATTATATGCCCTGATCTAGATCCTTTTAAAGACGAAGACAATAATCAGCCTCAAGTACACTGGTATAAGGTATTGTGCATGAGTATTTCAGATATACAAGATAAGAAATATTCTATTTAAAATGTGTTTTGGAAGGGAAGGTTTATTTTCTCTATAGTTTGTATAAGGTGTCTATCTTGCTACGCTACTGGGGAGGTGTAAGGAGATGTGGGAGACATGTTTTAAAAAAACACTTGTCCATTTTTGGATTGCAAGTGTTTTCAGAGTCAAAAACGTGTTTTGGTTTGTTGATTTGTGACAATCTAGTTTATCCTTTGATTATTTTATGCAGATAATAGGTTACAAAACTTGTATGTTTCCTTAAATACAAGGCTCTGCATAATTATTTCAATTTCGCAGAATATTAGGCTTGTGCTGTCCTTTGTTCATGGTGTGGTATTCTTATACCTCTTGCTCTGATTCTGCCAAAATACTCTGTAGACTATGAAAGCTTAGAAACATGTATTTTTCCCACATTAAGGTAAAATTCTAAAGCAGTTCAACTCTTAATTCTGATGCTGGTATTAAAGTAGCTACATGGGCCTGTGTATGTAAAATAACCTTGGTGCTGCACCTATACATCTTCTTTTGAGATGAAGTGATTCTAAACTGCTTATAGGTCAGGGAAGAGAAGAAAGTTTTTCCACTGTGTTTGCATTGCCACAGAAGCAGCAATACACCCAACAGCCCGAGCCATTGCTACAGCAGCTCTCGTTCATCTCAGTAGGAATGCAGGCATGTATTCTCATAAACTCTGCTACATGCGTAACAACTTTGGTTACACCTGAGATAGATAACTGTCAAGCTATTAAACCAAGACACTGAACTAAAACACTGCATTTGAAAACTTGAAGGGTTGGCTGCAGTGTTTTTTTAAAAAATGCAAATGCAGCAAGACATTATCAGGCTCCGTGTTAGAGCGTAGTGATGCTTGGATAAGAACCTACATTGTGGCTTTAAAAAAAATCAGTATTTGGCAAGTATTTTAATAATCAGCAGAGTTCAGTAACTTATTTAATTATCAGATTATTAGTTCCCTTAAATCACAGGTACTTTTGATATATTTAGGAGTGTAAGCCTGGATTTCTCGAAGACAAGCGACTTCTTTTGGCAGAGGGTGAAAATGCTGTCTGGATTCGCAATGTAACTGTACAAGACCGAGGAAACTACACATGCCATATGGTATACACATATATGGGAAAACAATATAATGTTTCACGAACCGTGAGTCTAGAGGTTAAAGGTGAGTGCATTGAGGTTATTCTCTTCCCTTTTTAGCTCTGCTGTAAATATTTGTATGCAGGCATAAGCTATTTGGCATGTTACTTTTCAGCTCTGTGAAATCGGAGTTGCAAATCTTCTTTAATTCATTTTTTCCTGAATGTAAAATTAAAATACAATAATGCACGTTGCTACCCTTAAGCATTGCTTCTGAGGAAGAATTGTCATGGGGAAATGAGAAATGTAGGGTTAGGAAGGAGAATTAGAAGGATGCAGTGGTTACTGAGGTGGAGGGGGTTGTTTTTGCTAAAACGAATAATGTACCATTAAATTAATTTTTTTTTTTTTTTTTTAAAAAGGAATTTTTGCTGAGACCATCACAGCAAAACACGTGCTTATGGCCTGATTGGTGAACTTGCTTGCGAAGTTCACTAGAATCTCAGTTGTTGGGAAGGGAGATGTGACAAGCTGTATAAATACTGTAAAGTTAATAAATCTTTCTCTGGAAGGGATTGACTTACTGTTGGCACTTCGTTGTGCTTTTTGGCACACAGGAGTCAAACTGACTGTCTCACTCTCCCAGTACTGTCATTTATTGTCATGATCATTGTGATTGAGTCTTTGTAGGCAGTGTTGATGATGACCTGACCAGTACCATGACAGTAGGCCTGTCAGAAAAGTTAGCTGGAGGTGTAGTGTCCATCTTTTTAGATTAAATGAAAATTCTGTCTTTAGATAGGTGATACAAGAACAGTGGGTTGTTATTAGCGAGTCTATACATCGTGCAGAATGATGCATTTCCAGCTCCATTTAAGTGTGTGCCTGTATACTCTTTTACTTAAATAGATATTCACCTGATCTAGGAGGTTGTTGATACAATCCCTCTTTCTTCTCCTTATCCATCTCTCTGACAAATTTGATAGCATTTTTTAGTTTTGGTTTCTGATTTTGTATTACTTTTATATCAACTGCCAGTAAATTTGAGATTTTTTTTAAAAAGTATTTTTAAGGTAAACTAAAGCCTTTTGTTAATTTGGAAACTAAAATAGAATAATTTGGATAGAGTACAGCAAATCTCATGAGATACTTTCTGTTGTAAAATTGAAACTGTTAGTAAGTATGGTGCTGCAATAGTACCAAACAATAAAACAAAACCATTGTAAAACTGTCAGTTGAAGTAAGTTGTGGAACTCTTCTTGCCTGAAGATTTTATTTTTCTCTTTGTTTCTGTTAGAAGGACAGATGAAACCAGAGTTTATTTATCCGAGGAACAACACAATTGAAGTAGAACTTGGTAAGTAGTGACTGTTTAAGGAATTATTAACATTCAGTAAAACAGATAAGCTCCTGGTCTTTCTGAAATAACATGGGAACAGTTCCACTGACTTCAGCAACTCTGGGAGACAGGCATGTGGATTGAGGATATCTGGAAGCCAGATGATAGAATGTGATTCCTGCAAGTAATTTGTGGGGGGAATAACTGAGTGGCTAAGGTTGGAGTCTCTTGACCAGCAGTGTCGGGTGGGATACTTTTATTTATTTTTCTTATTATTGCCTTCTGTCCTTTGTACCACTTCTCAGTGTCTATGTCTTGACATATCCTTAGCATCTGTGAAAACATGGTTACATACGTGTAACATGTTAGGATAGTTGCCAGTTGACTACTTCAGTAGTTTTTCCTCCTCCTGTACGTTTCCGGTCTCCCTTCCCTTTCCACAACCTGGATTTTATTCCGCATTCTAGGGTGTTAAAAGGTTTCAGATACTGATCTTTTGTGAAGCAGTGACCGGCTAGTTGATGGATTCCCAGGTATCATTTATCTTAGTAATTTATTAAATAAGAGATTCTGGATATAAGGAATAACTTCTTCCCAGTGAGGACAGCCAGGCAGTGCAGCAAGCTGCCCAGAGAAGTTGTGAATTCTCTGTCCTTGAAGGGGTCGGAACCTGACTGGATAAAGCTCTGAGCAGCGTGGCCTGACCTCAGAGCTGGCCCTGCTTTGAGCAGGAAATTGGACAAGAGAGCTCCCAAAGTCCCTTCCAACCTCAATTATTCTGTGATTCTGTGGACCAAGTATATAGTATGCAAGTCTTTTCCTAAGCAAACCTATTACATATTTAGATCGGATAGAGTTGTGTTCTGCTGATGTAGTCCAGCAGAATGAGTTTTGGAGCTGCTTGCACTGTAATTTTTTTCTCATGTTTTGCACAGAGGAGAACTGCTTCAAATAGAGTATTTGATGAAAAAGGGCATTAACTGATTTTGGAGAAGTGTGATTAGCTATGTACTAGAATTTCCTAGTACAGGATCTAAGTTGTCTTGTGGTCTTTTGAGGAAGGATTATTACCAATTAGATCATTAGAGAAGCTCTGAGGAGAGGTTGTATTGGGGCTCTGGCACCATATGGGAGCTGAGGCCAGAGCATTGGGGGTTATTCTTATGTACATCACACTGATGGTAGTCCCACATAACACAGCTACTTTTGCTGCTGCTTTTTCTGATATTGAACTTGTAAATACTGTGTATATCAGATGTTCTTTTGTCTTGTTGAGGCTTCATGCTTCTTTTCACATCATCTGAAACATTTTGTCTGGCCCAAATTCTGACTTTGAGTATATGGTATTAAACTGAAGTGAACAGCACTGAAATACTGGTGGGTTTTGTGGTTTTTTTTTGTTTGTTTGGGGTTGTGTTTTTTGCAGTTGCTTTGGGGTTTTGGTTTGTTTAGTTTTTTGGTGTTGTTTCTTTTTATTTTAATTTTAATTTTTATTTTTATTTTTATTTTTATTTTTATTTTTATTTTTATTTTTATTTTTGACCTCAACAGCTTGTGAAAGATATCTCATTCTGAAGTTGCCAGGTTCTGGTGAGGCTTAGTAGATTTTTACCAGAATAGTGAATGAGCTTTAATAGAAATTATGTTCCTCCGAAGTCTAAAAGGCTTTATTTTAGACAGTGGGAATATTCAGGATCTGATACAAACAGTATTACTTTATGGACTTACAGTCCTGCAGTCTTCAGATGGTTATTTAATTGTGTTGGAAATACTCTGAAATGGCTCAGCAGCCTCTTCTTTTCTGGTAATTACATCTTCTCTGGCTTTGTTAGGATTATGTGCTTGAAAAGCTTGATTTGTGCTCCTCCACTAATAAGGAAATTTATTCACTAGATCTTAGGCTGTAATAGGGAGACTTTCCGCAGTCATTTTTTTTTTTTTCACCTCACAACCCTGATCTTTATGTGTGAAAACTTTCTTTTTCCTTTGTAATTGTAACTGTGGAAGAAATGAAGTAATATTACAGTGGGGCTTCCCTGTACTGCATCTTCCACCCATTAAAATATCATGTATATCTCGTCACCAGTTCTGACTGGTAATTAACTATGACTTCCCATTTAATTCAGAAAAATTCTTATCAGTGCAACTTCTACTCAGGAGGAGTCTGATCTGCATAGGCCCTTAAAAGGCTCTTTAATTTACTGAAGACATCCTTTAGGATTTTCTTAATTGTTGATAATACTTGCTGACAAAATGGAGAATTGAGCAACTATTAGTCCAGGGGCTACCTGTGGCTCTCAGCCTGTATTAAGATGTGTTACGGGACAACTTGTGTAGACTCCTTATTTTAGAATAGCATTTGGTCCGTATTTGTTATGGCTTGGACACTGCATTAATTGAAAGTTGCTGATGTATTGTTGGATGCCTTAGACCAGCTAAGATGAACAAACCTTGATTGCCATACAGACATTAGGAAAGCAGTCACGTGACACTAAAAGAAGACACGAAGTCTATTGTGGCTACTGAACAAACCCACAAAGTGGGTTTATTATGGCTATGGAACAACTACAAACAATTCCCTACTACAGCGGGACCCTTTAAAGGAAGTTGGTGAAGTTTTTTTTGTGTTTTTGTTGGGTTTTTTTCTTTTTTAAAAGGCACTGCTATTCAAAAGTAATATTTTCTGTCTGGTACTTTAATGGGATGCTGGAAAAAAAATAATTGCTCCTATTAAATGCCTGGCTGTGAGGCAGAACCTAGAAAAACTTGCATGAACCTGGAAACACATGTATACTTTCTGAATGAGAAATGGCAGGGGAAGTTTGTGTAGAAACTTAGCAGTGCCTTTATGAATGTATGGAAATGGAGGGCATGGAACACTTGAGGGGTTTTCTTCCTTTTGAAGAGCTGTTGTGGTTTGGGCTGGACTGGCCACTGAAACGAATGACAGATGCTGTCTAACCTCTCTCCCTTCAGAGAGAGGAGGAAGAGAAAGAGACTTACAAGTTTATAAAAAAATTTGAAGTACTTCAATGAAAATATTAATAAAATAATAAAAAGACAATAAAGAAATATATACAATATAGACAAAACCATATCAAGCTCCCAGGATGATGATCATGTCACCGGCAGGCACGGGGAAAGTTCCAGACTGGACTCAGCTACGGATGGGAACTGGATTCCAGATCTGGATTCAGGAACGTGTGGATCGGGATCAAAGGCAGATGAACAGACGGAGTCCTCCTCGGACGCCAGCCATTGAAGAAAGAGGGCTGACCCTTTGATCCCTCAGCTTTTATACTGAGCATGAGGCAGATGGGATGGAATACTCTGTTGGTCAGTTTTGGGTCACCTGTCCTGTCCGCTCCTCCCCACAGGTGTGACACCTCTACGCTTTTCTGCTTCCGACCCTCCAACGGGGCAAGTAACAAAGTTGGCTGCCCTTCGGTGTTACAGCAATAAGTATAAGCAAGACCCTCCCTGCATCCAGTTCCTTAGCATAAATGATAAAAATCACTCTGGAAGCCAACTACTGTCTTAAAAACACACTGTTAATTTCAGAGAGTTCAGTTAATTAGAAGACGCTTAGCTGCAAAGTAAAATTAGTGAACAGAAAATTGGTTCTGTTTTACCTCAAGCCGGGACAAGAGCTGTGCAGTGCTCTAAACCACATCTTTAGAAAAATTCATTAATGTGCTGGAAGGACATGAAGGAAGAGATTGGGGAGCATCTGTGATTTCTATGTGAACTCTTGTTCAAGTAACTGCTTTGCATGTGAGCTGAAGGTTTATTCCATACTTTTGATAGAGACTGTCCCTTGGTGGAAGCATCTAGATCTGATGTGGTTCTAGGAAGCAAAACACAGATCTTAACATAGGTGAACTGAGAGCCCGCTTATCATTTGATAATCATAACTTCCATGGGTAAAATACAGAAGTAAAGGACTCCAAGAAAGCTGCTTACCTTCCTGGAAATGGAGCTCTCTGAGATACACTGGCAATAAATATATTCTGCAACTTGGCTTGCTTTCTTAATACTGAGGCATTCAGTAAGATCTAGACTCTTGGTGGCAAAGGAGCTGAGTGTCAGGTGAGCTTGGTCTGGGAGCAGAGTGTGAGAGTATTCAGAAACCATCCCAGTGGACAGCATTGGCCAAAAGACTCTGAACTGGAGTAAAGATATGCATGGTCACTAAGAATGGGATTCAGCTCCAGGGTGTAGTTATCTACGCATGGGTATCTGCATATGAGCTAGGGTCCTTAATTCATGCTGTTATCAACAGGGGCTCAATTCAGTTGCCTACACGTAGATGTCTAGTGCTGTTTTGGGTGGTCTCTAGCAATGCAGGTTTCTTGAAGATCTGGAGTCCTGTCTGCCAGTTCCATACAGATGCCTTGGATGCTGGAGAGCATCTCAGATGTCATCATATTGTGTACATGCAACTAATTTGAGCCCTGGAGATCTTTCAGTGGACTCAGTGGAGTCTGGAGAGCCATTCAGCTAATAAGGTCCAGGTGTCTACTTTAATGTGAGTGGACTTCAGCAGAGCTGAACTCTGTTACATCTAGCTTATGTGTAGACGTGAACATTTAGACACCTATATTTAGGGTGGAATTTATATCCAGATTGGAGACACCCGAATGTGGATTACAAGTGGATGAGTTTTAAGGATTCTGTTTTTCATAAGGTAAGTGAGTGTTTCGATATCTCTCCTTTTCCCAGCTGATCCCAAATCACTTGATCCTGCTTCTGTTACAAGACCTTCAATTGCTGTATTTAAATGTTTTTTGTAGGCTCTCATGTAGTTATGGAATGTAATATATCAAGTGGCATAAATGGCTTGATTCCATTCTGGCAAGTTAATGATGAGGATGTTGATAGCTTTGATAGCACCTACAGGGAACAGTTTTATGAGTAAGTATCCTTATACATTGAATTGTAAGTGCATTTGTAGGTGAAGTAATCTGCAGTGATTTGCAGTGATTTCACCATAAAGTTGACTACTATTCAAATGTCAGTAGTCATTGAAAGACTGCTTAGAAGTCTGTGTCAAGTAAATGATATTCTTATTGTTTGGGTTTTTTAAAAAATAAACATTTTACTATAAATACTGGTGTATCTGATACAAATGTAATGAAGCAATCATATGTAGGTTTTTATAATGTTGTTGTGAAACATAATTTTGTAAGGCATTTGTTCTTATGCAATTCTTTTTGCTAGTAGATTAAATCCTGCCCGCTGTCATTAATGTGGGAAGGATAGACTGTTTCAAAAACAAAAAATCACCCAACTTATTTTTATTTGTGAAGTTGGTCCTTTTCTAAGTACAGACACAGCTGTTCCTCAAGAACACAAAGCAGAAGCTCTTGTTGCAGGCCATCTAGGTTTTTTTTTTTAATGTTCAGGAAAATTAAACACAAATTAAACTGATAACACTGGCAATTCTTTCAAGAGAACAGAACCTTTGTTACTCAGTGACTGGTCTATGCTGTAGCAGACTGTGGATGCACTGTTTGCTTTCTCATTGTATTAATCACTGCTGTTAAATATAACCCTTAAAATGTAGTGCAAAGAAGACAGAAAAAAATATCTCAGCTGATCAGTTCACACTCATGCAGAAGCATTGCCATCTCCACCAAGTGCCATCATCAGTGCAAAATATGACTAGACAGTTATGTTGCAGACTGCTTTTAAAATGATCTTTTTCATTCATCTGTATCTGGCCTCCAGAAGGAATCTTAACTCTACTTTGTCTCCAAGTTCCTTTAGGGGGAATTATTACTTTCATTATAGATCTGTATACTTGGTTGTTTGCCTATAAATATTAGGGCCCAAGCTTATGATCTCTAAGGCACAACTTAGTCCATTATTCTTTAGGGCATGAAGTTTCTCAGCTTCACCAGTTAAGACACATGTGCAGCTCTGTGTAGCTATGATTAAAGTTATAATAACTGCAGCTTCTTCTGAAACCAACTTGCTGCTGTTACTAAACACATGTTCCTGAAAAGCATTTAATATATTTAAGTCAAAGCAATTATCTGTTAAGATTTTTGGCTTGCTTGGAAGTGATCTCTATTTCTAATCACTACCCTGCCTGGTAATTTTCCCACACCAGAGATGGAGTTGTGCAAAATACATTCTGTGCAAGTTCTAATTAGGATTAATTGTTCAAAGCAAGTTATCTGGTATCAGAGAAAAGAATCTAATTGCAATAATATTATTTTATTTCAAAAAATAGTAGCAATTTCTCAGCAATTAAATTTGTGGAGCATTTACTAGTAGCAAACCACACTGCAGGCGTGGCCAACTTTATGGACTTGAGGCTTGCACCTAGGAGGTAACTCTTTCCTCTGCTGACAGGAAAGTTAAAACTGATATGAACAAATCTGAACGTGTTGCAAAATGATGATGTTTGTATTGGAATCCCATGACAGAAGTTGCTGGCAATTATTTATGTAGTAGAAACTGGTTCTTCAGGATGTTCTGCAAAATGAGTTTTCCTCCTTGAGCACATAATGTGATGTCACTTTGGTATATAGAGTAGGATGCCAGTTTGAGGTACCTTCCTACTGCAGCCCCTCCCATGTTATGCTTGTAAATCTACCTTAGAGCAAGATGGTATTTAGCAGGATAGCATATTATATCTCCGAGCTTCTTCTGTTAGATATCAGACATAAAGGCAGTATCGCCATGTTTGTTGTCATTTGACAGCAGAGTCATCCAGCTTTTGTGAATTTTGTTCATCATAATTTCCCAAGTTGGTTGGCGCCATTGACTGTGGACAATATGGGCTTGGGGAGTCTGCTGGTATGCTTAGAAAGGTCTCCGCTTCATCATCAGTATAAAGAATCCTGGAAGATTATTTTTCTCTTGACAGTTTTATTACTAGCTATTACTGGTTTGAATAGTCTTTCATTCACAGAATCATTTAGGTTGGAAGGGACCTCTTGAGATTGTCTAGTCCAACCCCGCTTCTCAACCAGGGTCAGATAGAGCAGGTTGCTCAGGGCTGTATTCAGTTGGGTTTTGAGTATCTCCACAGGTGGAGACTTCGCAACTTCTCTGGGCAACCTGTTCCAGTGTTTGACCACCCTGACAGTAAATGAGTGTTCAGATGGAATTTCAGATGGGAAGGTGTTTCAGTTTGTGCTCACTGACTTTTGTCCTGTCAGTGGGCACTACTGAAAGGAGCCTGGCTCCCTCTTCTCCACTCCCTCCCTCAGGTATTTACACACATTGATAAGATCCACCCCCCACCCCCAAGCCTTCTTTTCTCCAGGCTGAACAGTCCCTGCTCTCTTGTGTGACAGATGCTCCACTCCCTTAATCATTTTCACAGCCCTGCACTGGACTTGCTCCAGTAAATCTGTACATCTCTTGTACTGGGGAGCCCAGAACGGGCCCCAGTACTTGAGGTATGACCTCATCAGCACTGAATAGAGGAGAAGGATCATCTCCCTCAACCTGCTGGCAGTGCTGTTCTTAATGCCGTCCAGGATGCCTGGGGACTGGTTATTCTTCCTCAGGTGTAGGATTTGCTTTTTGCTTTGAACTTTGAGGTTCCTATCAGCCTATTTCTCCAGCCTGTCAAGGTTCCTCTGGATGGCAGCATGACCCTCTGGTGTATCAGCCATCCCTTTGACTTTTATGTCATCTGCAAAACTGCTAGTGGTGCACCCTGTCCCACCCAGCAAAAAAACTCCAACAACCCAATGTGTATGGAAAGTGCCAAGTCAGCTCTGATCATGAAGCTGTTTGTTACAGGGTGATATTTAATGTGCTTCACTGGCTTCTTAGGTTTATAGATGTAAAAACTACATGTTCTTGTGTTTGTGGATAGATGAATCTATCCTATATGAAGAACTGATATTTCAGTTTCTCTAAAGATATTTCCTTTTTACCCTTTTTTAATGACAGAGAGAGGATGCCTCATGGACTTGCTGTATCTGGAACAAAATTTAACATTTCAAAAGTTAAAGTAAAGGATTATGCTCATAATTTTTTCTGTCACTTCATATATGGTACTCAACAATTTACAGCCTACATCAAACTGGAACGCCCAGGTAAGAGATCTCATCCTGATAAAATGGTTATCAATGATGCTTACTTCTCAGTTTGACAATGCCCTACTTAGAGCTAAAGCTGTGTGATGTGCCATTGTGCAAAGTGAGCAGTGCAGCTCAATACCTTTCTTTGTGATTTTTTTTGTCGTATTTTTACCAAAATTAAAGAAAATAGCACTTCAAATGAGAGAAGACAAAGCAAATTAAGTGGTTTAGGAAACATTAATGAAAGACTCCAGTTTATTTAAAGCAAGTATGAGAACTCAGTGGAATACTGTGCCTCACTTTACTTGCTTGTACTTAAAGAAGCGTGTGGATCAGAGGAGATCATTTGTCTAGAAGAGCAGTGAAAATGGTCAATTCGCTAAAAGAGCTGGGAGGAAAACATAACTAAGTGTGGAACAGACTGTCAAAAGGACATGAATGCATATGTGGATCTGGTTGCCCTATCCTCCAGTAACAAATAATGGGCTCAGATTGCCAGGAGAAAGAAAAAGAATATCTATTTATATAGTAGGAGAAACTCTAACAGTGATGATAGTGAAGGAATGAAATAGATTGCTTGGAAAGGTTATGGACTTTCCATTACTGATGCATGTGCTGTGTTATCACCTTATAGATAGGCTCATGCATGTTGAATGGGAGCACCCTGCCAGTTGTGGAGACCCCAGTCTTGTGCTCAGAGACAAGGATAAGTTTGACCTATTGCTGCCTAGCATGAAATTTTCTTTTTAGTAGATGAACTCAAAGGTAAAGTGAGCTTTAAAAACTTAAACGCAAAGCTGAAGAAATTTATTGTTTTTATTTAAAACCAGATACACAGAAAAGCAAATCACCAGATATTATAAGTTTATATATATATGATATATATATTTTTTTAATTTAGCTGCAGAAGAGCCTCTGGTCTATTGAGCTTGTATTGAGCCACCTTTGTCAACTGTGAGCCAATCTCAAAGTTACCTTTAACTGGCCACATTGTAAACAAGTAATTGACTGAAAGTGGATCTGAGCTCTAGCTTGTTACCTAAGTTCTTCATAAAGATTGTCAGGGTAGGGTTTAGCCTCAGAAAACCTTTAATATGCTTGAACTAAAAAAAATGCAGTTTTTGGAGAGCGTTTGTTTGTTTTAAGGACAACAAATCTATTAAGGACAACAAATTGGTAGGTTCAATGGCAAATCTTCGAAGAGGCTAGAGACAACAGAAAGCTAGTTGGTCTGGGGAGAATTGCGTGGTCAGGAAATCACCTTCCCACCTCTGACTTTCTTGCTTGCTGATTGATAAAAATTTGTACAAGAATTTTCACTCTACTGCTGTGCTGGAGTATATGTCAATATTTTGATGTTTCAGCTGAAGAGTAGCCTCATTTGTCACATTGCTAAGGTATCTTTTCTCTGAAAGAAAAAAGTAGGCTTGTCAAATAACAGTATTTGTAGGAAGCACACATGAAGAACTTTCAGTCCTATTCATTCATTTTTTTTTTTTTAAACTGTTCTAATGACTAAATGATTTTGAACATCTCTCTTGTCTTTCTCTGGTTCTAGTGTATAACTGTGTTTTGTTTGTTTGTTTTCTCCCTTCTTATTCCACTCTACTGCAGCTCAGAACATTCAGGGTTACTTAATTGGAGGAGGAGTTTCTTTGGTATTTTTAGTATTTTTTACTCTCTTTATCTACAAGATCTTCAAAATTGATATCGTGCTTTGGTATCGGGACTCCTGCTATCCTTTCCTGGGTAAAAAAGGTACGTTTGTGTAACAGTGCTGTGTATTGTAATAAGCCTCCACCTTCCCTTGCAAAGCAATGAGTTAACCTCATGGAGTGTGATTGACCTTCCTTGGGATTTTTGAAAGGATAACGTGTTTTTAGGATGTTTAGAATTAGTTCAGATAACAAAAGCATCTACAGGGGAAAAATCAGCAACTTTCCAGGAATCCAGTACTATTGTGCCTTTCCTTGAAGACCCACTTCAGTGGCTTGAATGCTGTTCTGACAGCAGTTGTTCAGTTTTCTTTTAATTACTGTTCTTACAGAAAGCAGTAAGGCAGTGGAATTGTTGGATGTGTTTTATTTTCCATAGATGAACCAGGACAATTTTCATTTTCTTTTGTTTTCAATTTGATGGCAATTCTGATTATTTTACTTTCTGTAAATTCCTGACATTCAGAAAAATGTTGATAGCAGTGCTGACTAAAAGAGTATGCTGAAGTATGGGTCATTTCCAAACATCTGAGAGGAGGTACATGGCTAGAGAAACAGAAAATATCTTCTAGAGGTATTGAGGTTCTGTTAGATTTCTTTGAAGTCTTTTAAATTTGGTCTTTCTGAAAATTTTGTTGCAAAAAATTCAGACCTTGAAATTTGCCAGATACTTTGGTTTTGTTTTCATGTCTAAGTGGTTGCTGTGTTTTGAAGATCTAGGTTACAAAAATTACCTATGAGTTATATGGCAGCTGAAATTTTAAATATTCAGTTCCACTACTGGAACTTCTATTTTCCAGATAATTCAGTGATAACATTTTTTTATTTAAAGTTCAAAATAGAATATTCGAACCTACCTAATTTTCCAGGTCTCTTGCCTATTCAGACCTGAATTCTAGAAGGCCTAATTCTACAAATATTTCAGGCTTAGTATAATTATACATGCTTAGATAATAGTAGGATTAGGAACTAAAGCAGTGATTCAAGTGGGGAAAAAACAGTTTAGAGATTTTTTTGTTTGTTTCCTTGCTTGCTGTTGTATCTTTAGAATCCTTTTTTATATTACTCCTGTTGCTCACTCTTTAGTTTCAGATGGGAAGATCTATGATGCTTATGTTCTGTATCCAAAGAACAGAGAGAGCTGCTTGTATTCATCAGATATTTTTGCTCTGAAGATACTGCCAGAGGTCTTAGAAAGACAGTGTGGATATAACCTCTTCATATTTGGGAGAGATGATTTACCAGGAGAAGGTAAGCTATCTGAAGACAAATTACACTCCAGCTTTCTCATTGGTAGCTGCAAATAACACTTGGAAACAGGCAATCAATCGGATGTGATTCTAAATATCTCCCATCATCGAATGAGCTATGATTTTCTTATTCTGTCTGATTGAGAATGAGAAGTAGAGCACTGGGGGCTCCCACGAAGTCTGTTTATCTCAGCCTTTCCCTTGTCATTATTTAGCTCTTCCGGGTTTTTTCGATGTCTGGCTAACCTAGACATCTCGAGATAGAAGGATGCTGAGGGGAAGAGGAGTTGAAACTGTGGTTGTGAATGATGACTAATGTCAGGAAACATGGAAAAGTAGGTCTCATGAGTGGTGTGAAAAGAGGCCGTTGCTTTGAGGTGCCATTTGACAGGATGACCTCTCTACTGTTTCATTTTTGTTTGCTCTGAGAATTGCTGTCAAACCAGCAGGATGCAATAAAGGGTACAATGGATGCTTAGGCAGTGCAGGTGGGAGGAAAAAAAAAAAAAAAAGAGTACAAAGCAACACTAAGTTATCAGAAATGATTAGCTGTATCAAAGACTACTTGTGTCTAGTGAATGTTCTTACAGAGTGTTGCCTTCCTTGCAAGGCTTTAAAACTCTTGTGGAGGTTTCAAACCTCTGTGTGCAAACACACATCAAATTTAAATTTCTAGCATTTGACACTGAAAATTGCAAAGTCTGTCCCACTGACTGCTTATGTGAGATGAAATGATGAGTCTTCTGAATCCTTCCTGGTCTTATGACTTTAATACTGAGACTGAATAAATTTGCAGAGTAGGCCTTAAACAAAGTTTTTGTTTACAAAAAAATTGAGTGTGAACAAACCTACATGAGGTGGTTCATGGATCACTTTCTTACATCTGAAGGCTTTTGGTAGTGGTTTGAGAAGGAAGGCTTCCCTAAGAAGTAACATCTGAAGTGCTGCTTTATTTTTCCATCTTGGAAAAATGAAGTAGTCTATTCTCAGGGTTAACCTGTATGGATTTTGTGTGGTATTTACCATATTTTGCTGTTTTAGAATTATTTGTCTGGAATGCCATTGAAGGGAGGATTCTTTGCTTTCTTTTCCACTTACACGTAACAAAAAACAGTTAAGCATATCAGAACAAGCTGTTTAAGGAAAAAGGTCATAGTTTTATCTAGGCCTATGGCTTTGGAATTTGGTTTTTGCAGTTGCATTTATGATGGTAATAAAATGGCATTAGTGAGATAAGTAGTAGATAGTTGGTAGCTCTTTTCTGTTTATGCAAAACAAGAATAGAGACATGCAGTCTGATGGGGTCGGGTGGTGTTGTATTGGCCAAATCTCTTTGTTGGCTAACCCAATGTAACTGCTTGCATGCTCTTATCCTGTCCCTATATGTGAGGTAAAGTGTGTTGGCTCAAATATCACACAGGGAATGAACCATCTGCAACATGTTGGTAACAAAGAATAGAAACATACAGCCTTAATTTTGCACCACCTTTTTCTCTACAGCTGTGATCAGCATTGCTGATGAAAAAATCCATCAAAGCAGAAGAGTGATAATTGTTTTAGTACCAGAACCCTCCTGTTACAGTATTCTAGAAGATGCATCTGAAAAGCATCTAGCCATGTATAATGCTCTTATCCAAGATGGCATTAAAGTAATTCTCATTGAACTTGAAAAAATACAAGATTATGCAACCATGCCAGAATCCATCAAATATGTTAAGCAAAAGCACGGGGCTATCCGATGGAAAGGGGACTTCTCGGAAAGGTCTCACTCAGCAAGTACTAGATTCTGGAAGAAGGTGCGCTACCACATGCCATCCAGAAAAAATGGATCTTCATCACAATTGCATTTGTTACCAAGAGACTTTAATTGTCCCTAAATAAAAAAAGAAAAATGACACTTAATGACAAATTCAGTTCACATAGTTGGTGATGGATTGATTGAAGGTCACATGTATCTATTTTGTGCAGACAATCTTATCCAAATTTTCTGGATTGAAGGTACTATAACTTCATCTACAGATGTGAATCATTTTTTCTTCTGGCCAGATTAACAGAATGCCTTGCAAAGTCATCAGTAGCACAGTGATGATATAGAAACCACGCTGGAAGTACGTGAGGCCTTTTCCAAGAATTGCACTGTGATTTGGTGGAATTCTTCTGGTATTCAAAATGGAAGGGGAAAAAAACTATCAAAAAACCAGGAACCTTGTTTTTTGCAATTAAAGGTTGAATATGAAGGGAACTATATTAATTATAATTGTGATTTTATGTAATGGACATGGTTGATGCCAGTGAATGCTTTTGTTTCAACTTTTTAAATGAAATGGCACAAAATGTTTCTTTGTTACAAGTTTGTTACTTGCCTTGTTCAGTTTGCTGAAAGATAAATCCCTCTGTTACTGTATCAGTGTGTTATCGTCCAGGAGAAAAGGTAAGAGACAACCGCAGCCCCCTCAAAAGTGCTGTTGAACCTGACAAAGCATAAATACTCTTCCCTGATCTTTTTGACATTTTAAAGAACTGTACCATTTTTAGTTGCATGTCCCAGGCAGACATTGTAAAAATACCATTGTAATGCTGTCCGGAGTCAAAAAATTAATCTCCTGAGGATTATTTTTTTTTTTTGTTCCCAGTTAAATGGTTTAATGTATTTATTCTTATTTTACCCAAGTGGAACAATTAGCTAATGACACAGACTCTCTCAGGGGGAGTACAGATGGTTGGCGTCATCTGCCTTACCTTAAGGACCAGATCAAGGGGCTTCAGGGCACCCAGTTCTTGTGGGTCACTGTTGCTGAAGGAGAGCAGGTCTTCCCTCCTGTTCCTAGCCAGGGTGCTGACTCTAGCATTTGTCAGCTCGGAAAGCTGAAGCTGGCCGAACAGACTAATGTGGCAGAAGTCGTTCATTTCCTTGGGATAGTTTTCTCCTAGATTAGTGAGTTTTATGTGGTTCCCAGAGGGTTCTGAGTGCAATGGGATAAGAAAAGGGGTGGTGGGGCCATGCTTTTTGACTCCAGATGTGTTTAGAAAATATACCTAAAATAGCATTGTTACCCAGTACTCCTTAAGGTGAGAGAGAGAGAGAGATGCCCTGTGTTACCCCCTGTAGCTGCTTGCTTTTCTTCTTTCCCTCTGCCCTGATGATGTAAGGAATCTCAGGTGACTGTGCTGAATTTGGCTGGGGCTGGATGAATTGCGGCTGGACTCACAGCTTCTAAACAGCTGTTTGAGAAAGGAAGTTCTTAAAACTTACTGTGCATGTTGAATCCTTTTTTTTTTTTTTTGTTTTAATTTTTTAACAATATTATGTATGCCACAGTTGTTAACTCTGAAGTTATGTTTGACTTGTGTGTAGGCAGTGATTTAGTTTGTAATGATCAATTCTTCTTTTCAGGGGAGGGAATTGATTTGATTGGGTTTTTTCAAAACAATTATCAAATCTATTTAATGCCATGTTTATAGCTATGAATTTCATAGGAGCAGGGGATGTGAGAGCCAAATTGCCTGTGCTTTTCAGTCTGTCCTTGAAAGTTACATTTTTAAGTTATGAGATCTAGTTGTATGTGGAAGCTTCAGGATTTGACTGTTATTGACTTTAACTGCTGCTTGCAACTCTGAATTCCTGTGTGTGTCCTATTAACTTCTCTCTTGCAGCACCTTTTGCTCTCCCATTCAAACTCTAGCCTGTCTTTTCCCATGCAGCTCCCTTATCTTGGAACAAGCAACTTACTCTTGTGTCAAAATCCATCACTTTCCAAGCTGTCCTTGAAGGCTGTTGCTAGGACAGTATTAGGCAGAAATTTTCCCTTTGAGTTGGTCCTTTGGTATCTCCACTTGTTCATCTGAAAAAACTCATGTCCTGCATCCTTCAGAATTTATCTACTCATTTTGACACTGCAGTGTTGGCTTTTTCTTCTTTCATGGCTCAAGCATTTATCTTCTTATGCCTACATCCTCAACCAAACAAAACTGATAGTGTGAAGTGTCATCTGACGGAAGAACTGCCCAGTGAACATGGGATGGTGTGACCCTCATGTTCTGTCTGATAAATAACAAAACCAGTGGAAATAGGTTCCTCTCCCACCTAAAGTGCTTTGGTTACCTCGGTGTATGCTGGAAATTTGAAACTCCGCTTCTGAGCGACAGTGCCTTCTGAGCTTTGTGAGTTGAATGTGTGTTTGGCCAGAATGGAATAAGAATCTCTCCATGTCAGGATAGGAAGGAAAAAAGTGCATTTGAAACATCAGACTGTTTCAAACTGTCATGATACTGGAGTGTTTTATTGATGAATGTCATGTATGTATAGACCAATGCACATGCTTATATTCTGTTCTCATTCTGTGTTTTGCTCAAGACCGAAGTGTCAAGGGAGGATCAGTTCTGGTCATGAAGTGCCACATTCACTTAGCTGTTGCACACAGTCTACTTTTAAATATTGTGTGTGTTCAGTGACAGCCTGTTGTAGAGTAAAAGAGCCTTGAGATCCATCTGAAGTTACTGAGATCCATCTGAACGAGGTTATTTGTTATGGTTCACATCAATAGAAGAATTTAGTAGGACAGAAGCTCTATGGTTTGGTCACAGAGCTCTTCTTTAAGAAGATCCCTATATCAAATGTGAAGACTAAACACTGGAAGTATGGTATTTGTACTATGAGGACTCGGGTACAATACTGACTTTGTGCTTCCACCTTGACAGCTCACAGTATGCAGGCCAGCCAACAGAGTTCCCGCGACCTCGGGCCTCATGAATTACTTCTGCTGACTGGAATAGATTGAATGAAAAACTGCTACTTGTTATCCCTACCTTTAGGGATAGGAAAGTTATTTTACTGAGCCAAAATACTGTTTTTAAAAAAATGTTTGTTCCTTTTGATATATTTATACAAATGATGCTAAAGTTTTCATGTGTGTTATATAAAGGCATTTTGAAGAAAGGTCCATTTTTTAATTCAATAAAGGCACTACATATTCTTGTCTTATGGCACGGCTGTTTTTTTTTCCCCTCATTCCTCCACTAAAGCATGCTGAGGATGAACAGCAGCAAGCAGCAGTCTTGACTTTAAGTGTCTTCAACGAGACACTTCATATATTAAAGCTTCTTTCAGGCTGTTGAATGCGTGTAGGGGAAAGGGTCTCATTAACCATTGTGTTAACCTGGGCTTGGCACAACATCAGCACTAACCACCTCACCCTGCCTGGGCAAACAGGAGCTGTGCACTTGGCTTTGCTCTGTCCCGCACTCTCCTTGCAGTGAGGTGATGCTCGAGCAGCCCCGAGGCTGCTGCCTCACTCTCTGGGACCGGCATGGTCCCCAGCACTGCCCCAGTCAGCAGCCTTCTGCTGTAGCTCCTCAAGAGCTGGTGGAATCCAGGAGACCTCAAATGGAGGAAATGTAAAGGGCTGCTCAGCAGTAGTGAAGAGGCAGCCTTCTCTGTTGACTCCTTGGGCAAGCCCTGACTCTCTAATCTGCTCTAGGAAAGCCAGAGCTTTGGCAGCAGGACTGGAGGGACTAGTCTGGCATGAGACCTCGTGTTGATTTTAGAGGGGCTAATGTGCTTAGCATAGGGTTTACAGAATAATTTTCAATCCTAATAGATAAAAGGAGCTTATAAAAGTAGGATTTTAAAATTTGGTCTGTGCTTTTTGTATTCTGATTGTTTTGAACATCTTGAAAGCTGTTACTGAATACCATTTCTGACCCTTTTTCTAGTATAAATAATGCCAGCCCTGTCTACTTGCTAGTTTAATCCTGGGCTTGTCTTTTCATGCAAGATAGACAAGCAGATAAGAAGCCATTAGAGGAGTTCTTCTGAAATGAGTTTTGATATAGCTGTGTAACTCTCACACTAGTTGTTTCTCAGAATCCAAGAACTTCTGTTAACTTCTGTATAACCAGCAGCAATAAGTCTAATCATATATTCAGACTGTATCAGCATTTTTGTGTGAAATTTCCCAAATGAAGTATTTTCAAGACCTGAATTGGTAACACTTTTGCTTTTTTACAGGCCTAATCTATACTATACACCTATCTAAAACCCAGGCAAGGGTTCAGGCTGTAAACTAGTGTGTGTTTGAAGGACCCATGCATTTGTTGCATCCCCTTAGGAAGGGGATCACTATAAGCATCACTTCCATGCTGACAGCAGCACAGCACAAATTCTTTTTAAACAGGAGGTGGTGGACAATTTGGTTCTGCTAAGGTGCTCTTCATTCCCCACCTCTTCCAAGATACAGCATCTTTGAACTAATTCTGCATACTTAGAGATTAAAAGAGTGTGGTGGGAAGAGTCAAGTTGGAGAAAATCACTGTTCCCCGGTAAGTGGACTCAGCGTGGTTTACTGCGAGAGCTGAAGCCAGCCTGACCAGCAGGTTTCTGCCTGGACTAGAGGAACAGTAGGAATGTAGCCAGTACTGTGGACAAAGCCCTCCCATGTGAGCTTTTCAAGTCTCCTACATTAGTTTAGCCCCATCCTCCTCAAAACCATTGCAAGCAAAGCTTTCCATTCAGTAAGGAGGATAAAGAAGATCTCCATGTGAGGGGAGTAAAGCTAATGTAGTTCTTGGATGTCTTCACTGGTAAAGAATGTAAAGGGAAGCAAGTTAACCAAATTCAAAGCCCCTGGATGAAGCAAGAGAAAGAAAGAGGGGTGAAAAACCCCCCACCCTTGGCTTCAGGAGGACACTAAAGCAGACATCCAGAGAATCAGTCTAATTTCTACATGTAAACTGAACTCAGGAATAGGCTTTTAAAAAGAGGTCATGATGCTTATGATGTAAAATTTACAAGTTTTGTTTATTATGTTTTAGGTTGTATATGTTCATTGTTTGAATGTTTGTCTTGCAGGAGTATGAAATACTCTTCAGCACCTACATACTTTTTTCTGTAGTTTTCTGCTTGCTCTTTTTAAAATTCTTGGTTTTGTTCCCATGAAATGGATGCTTGCACTGTGTAGAAACACAGAGAGAGATGATTTGAACAAGGCATTGCATATTTCATGTTTAGTGTTTGCAGAGAATGGGTAGTCTGTTCTTACTGATTGTCTATAAACATCAGGGCCCCCAGGACACTAATAAGCCTTACTGGCCCTCATCAACCGCACCTTGGGCCCAGGAGGCCCATTTTAGCCCACCCTGCTTCCCTGCTGGGGACACTGCGACAGACCGTGGCTGGGAGGGAGCTGCCAGCCCACGTGGCGTTCTGACAGTTAGGTAGTGAGGTGTCTCCTTATCAAATGGACTTCAGCTTGACTGGGTGCAGAAGCAGAAGCCAAATGGCTGTGATGAGAGGGAGCCAGTCCAGAGCGCATGCCTGTGAGAAGCGGCTTTGGTTTGTTCTTGCAGGTGCGGACTAGGGAACCCGTGCAAGTGTCACACAGGAAGGAATGTCTTTTTCCCTCTGATTTAGATTTTGTTCCTAAATGCAAGAAAACAAAACAAATCAACCAAAAAGACCCCATTCCCGAAAAAAACAACAAAAGGAACTCTACCCAAAACCCAAATGGATTTGATGGTGTTTCTTTTCCAAAACACTGGTGGAGCCTTCTGTTCTGATTTTAACAAGGTTAATTTTGCTGCAACTGGTACCCGTCAGAGATAAGCATCTCTAACTACCTCAAGAATTAAGGTAGCTCTATGGTGAGAGATGTTTGAGCGAAGTTATGGTTCCAGCAAAGCTTTTTAAATTAAAGATGATTTTATTTATTTTTATTCCTGGCAAGCTCTCTATTGTTCTCCTGCTTTTTTAGAAAGCCAGGAAGAAGGTGATGATTCTGTTATGAGCATTGAATTGCATACAGGAGGTTTGTGTCCCATTTTGTGAGCATGCAGCTTCCTGGCCACTCCCTGGGAGCTGGAGCTCTCTTAACTCCCAGTCTGCCATTTGAGAGACTTACATGGTAAGCTTCAAATGAATGTGATTGATGACAAGCAGACTAATCCAAAACACCTTCCAGTCACCAGCAGCCCCGAGAAGATAACCCTGATATAAAGACCATCGTTCTACTGATGCAGGGGACCGTAGGCTCCAACTGACAGACCAGCAAGGACGAGCATCCTGGCCAGCTGCTCCCTGCCACCCGCCAGCTCAAGTCTTGCCCAGCTGGAGCAGCTTGCACAGTGGCTCCAGTGCAAAGGAGAGCGCTGCACGACTTCCACACCTGACAGCTCTGCAGAGTGGTTTCATTGCAGGATTCAGTTTTTTCAGTGGGTGTGAATGGTTTGCCCCAAGTTATACCTGATTCTGTTTTTCTTCTTTTGTCTGAAGTTTCCTATATGATAGGGGAAAAAAAAATTAAAAAAAAAAAAAGTAGTGAAACAAGAAAAATGAAGACGTGAGAGGGAGGGGAGGATGGCAGGAATGGTAATTATTCTTTTTTATAAGATTCTTTGTCTTGTGTTGGTACATCAGACAGCAGGGAATTTGCTTTTGAATGCAATGCTACTTCCCTAACCTTGTGCACTGATTTCATTAGAAGTTAATTACAAGATAGTATTTAGGAAACAAGGATGAAATATTATAAATGTGACACACCAGAATGCTTACTCAATGGTTTTATTTTCATTACATGACAAACTGTAACAAACTATGTTTAAATGTCTTAGTACTTAAAAATACTGCTGGCTTCTGTTACCATAACAGATTTGATTACAAACAAGTGATACCAACACTGACAAGCTTGAATGTTGTGTGTCTTTATCAGTACTGTTTCAAAGATGAGAAAGAACACTTTGCCCATTCACTGATACAGGATGTGAGACGTTACTGTGACTGCCCCTACTAAATTTTTAATTATGGGATTTATTTTATAATATTTAGAACTCAAAAAGGGGACAGAAGGGTGAATGAATAATCATATGATCTTTTTTTATAAACAGTAGTGTAACTAAAATATTTTAATTATTTAAATGCTTTGTGATTAAATTGAAACTAAAGCCATTTTCTTTTCAGCTTCTGCTTAAATAGTAAATGCAACTTACTGTAAAAGGCAAAGGTGTTGTTTATGTAAGAGGGGACTTTGTATACTAAGCTTTTGTATCTCTGGTTGTTTAGATATGTGGTGTTTTCTCTGCCCCTCTTCACTTTCTAAATTATATTTTAAAAGGACACCTTAATATTCTGTACACATATCCACAGAAATGTGGACAATAAAGTGATACTTCCCCTGGCCAGAACGGCTCTGGAAGCGAAGGCTGCTCAGTGCATCTGGGGCACATCACTGAGCCCCAGTACCCTTTCCCACATGCCTTGTCTTGATGGACTGCTCTGGCTTTGCAGTTTGTAGCAGGCTTGTCGGCACATCGTAGGCAAAACCAGAAGTTATCTATAATATGCAAAGTGGAAAATACAGAAAAAAGTTTTCAGAGATGTCTTCATGTGAAAGGAATTCTAGTTTTACCAGCAAAATTACTTTCTGCATTCTTGAGAAGGAATATTATAGATTTTGAATTAAGTTCTTTATTTGTATTATCTGTCCGTGTTTTAATAATTAATTGTTATTACATTTAGGAATGTAATCCACTTAAAGACAGAAGGTTTCTTAGATTGAGACAGGATCTTACACTAACCGATACGACTCTGAAAGGAATGGAGGGAATGACTTATGCAAAATCACATATAATTGCTTGGGAAAACAATATAACATTTATGTAAAAGTTGTTAGTCAGTCTACTTTTCAGTCTTTTGTGTAACAAAGTGGTGCGATTCCATAGATTTTCTATTATTTCTTTGTCTAAATCCAAAAGCTTGACATGATTATTCTCTGTCTTCATGAGGAATGTTGAACTGAAACATGCAAGAAAACGGTTTTCTTCAGTTATACTAATCCTTTCTAAAATATGAAGTTATAATAGAAATATTAACAATCTGCTAATAGTTTTGTGGTTTGTTTAGAAGCATATTCATTTTGAAATTCAGAGCCCAGGAAGCCAGCCATTACCCAGTTACTCTTTATTTGGTGCTTTTGTCAGCAGCTACTCTTTCCTAGTCAAATGATGTTGGTTATGAGTGGAGAGTGAAAATTTGAGGTGAAAATCACTGGCCTGGAAGTTATATCAATTCTTGTAAGTTCTTGGAAGGTGAGTGTGCTGAGTAACAGGCAGGTCGCAGTATGTGGCCATTCATCAGGCTGTGGAGTGTGAACGTGGGCAGTTTGGATGCCTCCCTACCATGGCATAGCACCTTCATTGCCTTGGGAGTGGAAGAAATGAAAGTCCAGGAAGGTAAATCTTCTGGGGACAAGCAGAAGCATAAATAAAACCTTTGAGAGCTCTCCATGGCTGTAGCTGTATTCCAGAACGTGTTAGTTCTTCAGTGCCATTGGGCCTAGGTGCACGCCACAGCTGTATCTTGACCATACATTGGGATGTAAAGTGGATTCAAACCAGCTTTTTGGGTCTTCCTGGAAGAAAACCAAGTCTGCAGCTGGAAGGGAGTCATGAGCATGCTCTGCCCAGGTCTGCAACAGAGCCCCAGCACGCATCCAGGTGACAAACAGTCAGTGCTTCGAGAGGCTGAAATATGAGGAGAAGTTCCAGTGCAAACACTACATTAACACTGAGTTAAAGTTGCCAGCCCCCATTTTCACTGACCCCAAAGGAATAAGCAGCAAGGACACGTTCTGTCTGCTGCTGGTGCTTCTTTTTTCAGTCCCTCTTTTCAGACTCAACTATTGCTTTATTCACCCAGGAGCCCTTGATGTTGTTCCTTCTCTGAGCAATCTCTCTTCTGCCTAGGCTACCAGCATAAATATAAATATTGTTACAGTTCCAGTGTTGTGGATTTTTTTCCAGGAAACCACTGCTATGACTACAAATTTTGAACAATTACTAACAGAAACCAGCTGTTTGCAAAAGTCTTCCTTAGTATTACAGAAAGCACTAGTATTTTCAGTTGGATTACTTACATGGATCTGAAAAAGGCAAGAGGGAGTCACAGGAGTCTGGAAGCTGTATCAGGACTATGCTGGTCCTAAAACCAGGTGATTATTCAAACAGTAAAGGGTGATGGTAAAGGTGCTTGCTTGTTTCTGGCTTAAAAAGGAAATAATGGAAAGGCCATAGCTGGGTTGAGATGATGGAGTAGATGAGGTACTGACCAGCCAAAAGGCTATTTTTTTAGCTTTCCTTTTTTATTAACTGAATAATTTGAATATTTGTCTACTACGTAGGATAGGTATCTCAAAAGAAAGCTTTATTTTAATCTAAAATAATATTGTGCAGGTATTTCTAGTCACATAACAATACTTTCTCCTCTTCTTCCCTAGTCTGTAATACTTTTGTTAGATCTCTTGGTCATCTTTTTTGGTCAATGCTACATTCAAACATAGCAGCCCAAACGAGTAGAAAAATACTTTAAAAAAACCATAAATGGTTATACCAGGTGCAAAGAACAAGAATTCAGGTGCAGACCTGCTTTTTTTGCAGTTCATTAGTGAAACAGAATGTTGCTCTATCAGCTGCTAGTGATATTTCTACGCTAGTGCTATTCCACTTGTTTAGGTAGATATTTTTAGGCTAGTGGTTTTTATCAGATATTATTTTGTATTTGTGGCTAGGTTTTTTTTTAATTTATTCTTAGAAATCCTCTCCTCACCCCTTTGGGAAGAAAATGAGCTTCTTTCCCTCCCCCCCCCCAAAAAAAAAAAAAAAAGTTTGGAATTAAATGTACCTCTTCCATCTGCAGGTCATAAGAAGTAAAATTTTTATCTATGTCATTGCTGTGTTTGATGCATTTATTGTGATTTTTCAGACTTGTTGATATTAGAAAACCTTTTTCATACTTGCCCTAAGTTCTTGGATTTCCATTTGGGTTCACAGATAAAAAAGGTTTCTTTGATTATGTATCTTGTGATATACATGCAAAGATAAGGGATTTGTGTAGGCCTCCTGCACAGCAACAGTAATTTGTAAGTTTTGTCTCAATGGAATAGTGGGAAAATCGCAGTGAGGAGCATAAGGGGGAAATGTCAGAGAAGACATGTCTGATGGGGAACATGCAAAAAGATTTCTGTAGAGGATCCCAGAGATAATGCCCTATCTGTACCTATGTAGTGGTTTAACCCCAGCTGGTAGCTATGACCATGCAGCTGCTCGCTCACTCCCCCAGTTGGGATGGGGAAGAGAATCAGAAGAGTAAAAGTGAGAAAAAACTCATGGATTGAGATAAAGATGGTTTAATCGGTAAAGCAAAAACCATGCACGCAGGCAAAGCAAAACAAGGAATTCATTCCCTGCTTCCCATCGGCAGGCAGGTGTTCAGCCGTCACCAGGAAAGCAGGGCTCCATCAGGCATAATGGTTACTTGGGAAGACAAATGGCATCACTTTGAGTGTCCCCCCCTTCCTTCTTCTTCCCGCAGCTTAATATACTGAGCATGATGTCATATGGTGTCGAATATCCCTTTGGTCAGTTGGGGTCAGCTGTCCTGGCTGCGTCGCCTCCCAGCTTCTTGTGCATCCCCAGCCTGCTCACTGGTGAGGTGGGGTGAGGAGCAGAAAAGGCCTTGACCCTGTGTGAGCACTGCTCAGCAATGACGAAAACATCCCTGTGTTATCAACACCGTTTCCAGCATAAATCCAAAACATAGCTCCATACTAGCTACTGTGAAGAAAATTAACTCTACGCCAGCCAAAACCAGCACAGCTTCCTAGAGCAGTGGTTGATGCCCTGAGCCTGTCAGTGTTTAAGAGGCATTTGGACAATGCCCTTAATATCGTGCTTTACCTTTTGGTCAGCCCTGAGGTGGTCAGGCAGTTGGACGGGATGATCCTTGCAGGTTCCTTCCAACTGATCTGATCTATCTATTCTGTTCTGTTCTGTTCTGTTCTATTCTATTCTATTCTATTCTATGTAGAGATATGCCAACCCATGCATGAAATGTGCTAGATAATTTGCTATGGCTCATGTGGGATGTGCTGGGATGCCACAGTGACAAGTAAGAAACTACAGTCCTGGAATAGATAAAAATAAATGCAGCAGAACAGGGTACAGAAGACACGAACTGAGAGTTTATTTAAATGCTAATATTCACAGTGACTCTCAGTGATGACATATTTTTAGAAGATAAATTAAACTTTCTGTATTTCAGACTTTGCCTATCCCTAATCATTAAAAAAGAGAGTGAAGTTTAATGCTGGTGCTCAATTATCCTAAATCTGCTTTCTCCAATTAGTAAAATTGTCTCACAGTCTCAGTCTTCCATAGAGTCTACTGTTCCGCTTTGGTATATAGTATTTGCTTAAAATCATCAAGGCTCGTTAGGGGACAAATACAAATGACTTTGTTGTGTTGTGCAGTCTGCCGGCTAGGGCACTTCTCGAAGACCTGGGAGATCCAGTTTCATTCACCCCCTCATTACACACAGAAAAGGAACACCTGTAATTTTTTAGCTTTTAAAAAGTAATTTTAAAAATATGTAAAAACATAAACACACATTGTTGTACTATCTCAAAGATATCTTTCCCTTTACAAATCCCCTTTATAGGCCAGCCTTAATAATCTAAGATGTTAAATGGGCTTAATTGTGGGTTAACTTCAAGAACTGGATTGAAATGGATTGAAAACTAGCCGGCAGATAGAGTTTAGAGGGTTGTGGTTAGTGGCACAGAGTCTAGTTGGAGGTCGGTGACAAGTGGTGTTCCCCGGGGGTCAGTACTGGCTCCAGTCCTGTTCAACATATTCGTCAATGACTTGGATGAAGGGATAGAGTGTACCATCAGCAAGTTTGCTGATGACACAAAACTGGGAAGGGTGGCTGACACACTGGATGGCTGTGCTGGCATTCAGCGTGACCTGGACAGGCTGGAGAGTTGGGCAGAGAGAAACCTCATGAAGTTCAACAAAGGCAAGTGTAGGGTCCTGCACTTGGGGAGGAATAACCCCAGGCACCAGTACAGATTAGGGGCTGACCTGCTGGAAAGCAGCTCTGTGGAAAGGGACCTGGGAGTCCTGGTGGACAACAGGATGACCATAAGCCAGCAATGTGCCCTTGTGGCCAAGAAGGCCAATGGCATCCTGGGGTGCATCAAGACGTGTGTGGCAAGCAGGTTGCGGAAGGTTATCCTCCCCCTCTACTCTGCCCTGGTGAGGCTGCACCTGGAGTCCTGTGTCCAGTTCTGGGCTCCCCAGTTCAAGAAGCACAGGGAACTGCTGGAGAGGGTACAGCAGAAGGCTACATAGAGTATTAGGGGGCTGGAACATCTTTCTTATGAGGAAAGGCTGAGGGACTTGGGTCTTTTTAGCCTGGAGAGGAGAAGACTGAGGGGGGATCTCATCAATGCTTATAAATATTAAAGAGAGGATGCGAGGAAGATGACACCAGTCTTTTTGTAGTGGTGCCCAGTGACAGGACAAGAGGTAATGGGCACAAACTTGAACATGGGAAGTTCCATCTGAACATGAGGAGGAACTTCTTTATTTTGAGGGTGGCAGAGCCCTGGAACAGGCTGCCCAGAAAGGTGGTGGAGTCTCTGAATCTGGAGACATTCAAAACCCACCTGGACACCATCCTGTGCGACCTGCTGTAGGTGACCCTGCTGTGGCAGGGGGGTTGGACTAGATGATCTCCAGAGGTCCCTTCCAACCCCGGTGATTCTGTGATTCTGTGATTCTGTGAACTGCAAAATGTTTACCTGTGTAGATACTAAAGAGAAGCAAAGGCAGTGATTTTAAATAGCCCAAATATATTAGATGCTGAGCCTGAGAATGTAAACGTGCAAGTAATCCATGTTATGTGTGTTACATATTATTTTGGCCAACCTTCAACAAGAGCTACATATACTAGGATGCTCCTGTTTGTGCATGGAAACCCTGGGTTAGTATTTGAATCATGATGAGATTCAGCTGAGGACAACCTGACTTTTATTTGAGTAGTTGCATGGAGTTGCAGACCTTAGTGATGGTATGTGCATGTTTTTCTGCTCTTTGGAAATAAATTGTTTACCTCATGAGAAAAGCAGCTTTGTCCTTTGATCTCAGTTTATCCACTGAGAAGTAGAACTGTTCACCTGATTAAAGGATTTCAGAAGTTCAGATTAGAGAGTGTTGGGCTTTCTCAGTGTCCCTTTAACACTTAATTACATAAATGACGTTGCTTCTGGCTTAGGTGTCAAAAGAGGCTTTCTGACTCTTATGTTAACTAGGAGAACAATTTGCAGGACTGGGACCTCAAAAAGCAAACATAGGTTGACAAGGGAGCTAGAAAAGCTTCATATTTCTAAAAAATGGTTCCTTTGTTCTGTCAAATTCCTCTTCAACTTCTTGCTGTTTCCTATCAGTTGAATGGCTCAGACTGTGGAAAATTAAATAATGTTTAAGGGCACAGGCTAATGGTGTTTTTTAGAGTGTAGTATCATCATAGACTGGAAGGTATCAAGCTTCAAAGATAATTTAATTTACATGCTGTACCTTGGAAAGTCAATAATATGCTAATCAATTTGTTGTAGAAAGGAGAGTTGGAGAGAAAGATTTGTAACTGTATTTGTATGTGGTTATCTGCTGTTTCTGAATAAAAATATTTTGGGTTTCACTTTTGTCTTTGTTTCACAGTGTTTGAATTGGAGAAACACCATCTCACTGATTTATGACAGACTCCAGCAGAAAATTAACATCATACTTCAGAAGGTATGGCTTTATAAGAGGGCATTTTGTCAAAAAGAGGGCGCGATACCTTTGCATTATCTTTCTGCTTTGCCTTTACCCTTCTCACTCTGCTTCCCCCCACACATTCTGTTAGGCTTTAGCAGTCTGACAGTCCCCTTCATTTAAGGATTTGGTCTGACATCTGCAGGCACAACTTCTGTGTGCCATAGGGCAGGCAGAACAGCATTGGTATCACTAGTTCTGGTGATATTTACCCGAATGCTGGTAGTACACGCATGCAAACAATTTTTAATCTGACTTTAAAAAAAAAAAAAGTTTACTGTAGATTTGGATTCTTTTCTTTGTTTTCAGGTTAGTGAGCATCAGTTGTCCACTCAGCTCATATTTTTAATTGTTTTTTTTTTTAAAAGGAAAATCTGGACACATTTGGTTGTCTGAGAGAGAGATAAAATTTGTAAGAGCTGGACATGTGGTGAAATCCCAAGAGTTGTCAATGTTGTACAAGCCAGTTTCTCAGTCTCTTTCATCATTGGAGTATGATACCATGAGACTTTTGTCTATTCTAAGCACAGTCTATTTGAGACAATGGCTGTATGCAGCTATGGAGTGCCTAGCCACAAAAAGCTCTGGTCATAATTAATTAGCTATGGGTATACTACTCTAATAGAAATATTTAATATTCATAATCTTGGTTCTCTGTTCTCGGCATGTTGTGAAGAGATCTGAGTGATTTTCAAGTACTTGAGATGATAAAACATGTCTTCCCCACTGTGGTCTCAAAACAGAGCCATTTTCCTAGCATCAACTTCTTTGCTTTCCTTTTTATATACAAGAGTCTTTTCTTGATGGATGCTGCTTCTCTGCAGTGAAGCTCAGTACCACAGAATTGCAGATAGAAGGCTACAACCACTGCTTTGTGTGCCATACTGGCCACATTGCAGCATACATTGCTTCAAAATGACTAAGTTATTAAAATAGTGAACACTTCCCTAATTAGGAACAACAAAATACCCCTAATTCTACTGTGTAACTGAGAACAATTTATGTGGAGACTTGGACAACTGAACCTCTAGAAGGAATAGTAATGAAAATCAGAAAAATTTAAGAAGTCATGCATTTTAGAGTAAGTATAGAAAGAAAGCATTGAAGTTGTACCAAACACTTGATTCTAAGACTTTTTTTCCCAGTAAGTGAACTGAAATGCTTTGTTCCTTTGCTTCTACTGAAGAAGCTTACATTTCAATCACCTATAGTGAAGCTCTTACCAAGAAGCTGGAATAATTTATTGGCTAGTTTTAAATAATAAAAATCCCACCACAAGTGGAGACAACTCTATGAATGGCCCAGAGAAATCCCTTTAGGCAGCTTAAGGAGACCTAAATTTCTGTGTCTGCGTGTGCTTGAAAGTGCAGTGACTGATGCAGTACTTTCGTTATGTCCTTCTTTTGCTTTGCTGGTTTAGCTCAAAATCCTTGTGGTTGCTTGGTTGCAGGACTCCTTGTGCCGGCACTTTTAACTGTTGCAAGATGGAAGTATTACTCTATACATTTTTAAAGACTGATGTCATGCCTTGGCATTAAAACCCATGTCATCTTTGCCTGCAGAAAGGGAGTATGCTTGCATAATCACACAGATAAAATGCAGTACGTACTCCTAGGACTGCTAACAACTTATTAACCAAGTAAGCAATTGTGAAGACTTGCAGGAGATGACCTCATGGCAGAATTTTGGTGCACTTTCCTGGGTTCTCTCTTCACCAGCTGAATTGTAACTCCCTGCTCTGGCCTCCAGTTTTTAGGGGGTTTGGTCTCAAGCACCCTAGACGCAACTTTCTGTCAGTAAGTGTCACATGTATGTAATTATCAATGCATTTTTTTTTTTTGTCTGTGACCAAGAACTTGGTTGTGTATACCTGTGCAATGTATATATAGCAACTAGAAGGCCTGAACTTGGGAAACACAAGATGGGAAGGGGCTTCCTCTGCCCCTTGAGTAGTTCATTCCCATCTCAGGCTTTCAGTTATATTGTTCTCTCTGTGATCGATCATGCTTAATCCTAAAAAAGCAGTTACATTTCTTATCTCCATTACTGCTGTTCAAGAATCTCATATGATCGGATTCTTAGAAACTTATAAATTTGTAGCTTCAGTGTATTAATTGACAGCTGAAACATACTCTTCTTCATTGGTATCTACTGGACATATTATTTATAGACAGCAGTTGTAGTCTGTCTTCAATTTAACCTAGACAAGCCAAATTAACCTAATCCTTTCTGAAAGGTAAGTTTCTGATTTTCCCTAGTAAGCTAGTAGTCCTCCTCTCATGAGAAGTCTCTTCAAATTTGCTAACATGTTGACCAGGACAGTGCACAACATTTCAGCTGAAGGTGGGCTGGTACCCTGAGCATTTTTTTCAGGGTCCTGAACAGAAGATGCATGTGCACGGAGGAGTTAGTGATCCATGCGAGAGCTGATGTGAGTAGGTGCAAGCCTGAGCACGTACCACGTGGCTGCAGGACAACTTGAGCCGGCTCACCCTAATGGAGAAGCTTGTAGGCAGCTCCCACCTGGCACCTGGCGGTGATTCCACTTGCATGTCTCAAATTGCCTTGAAGAGAAACAGCCTGCTTTCATACAACATCCTTTTCTTGACAGTAGAAATAATTAATAGAGTTGTCTACTTCTAAGGACACCTCGTAAACCCTCTAAAAGCTTGAGTGCTGGCAAATCTCCCCACAGACAGGATTTGCACAGCATGCCATGCCCTGACTAGAGGTCTGCCCCATGCTGCACAGCTCTGGGTTCCCAGCATCTGAAGAGACGTAAGATCATCTGTGCTATATCCTTTTATCTTCTTGGGTTATCTCCAATAAACCAAATTTTAATCAACGTCCCATGGAGTCTGAGTGCGTTTCTCACTAGGATCTATAATGAACACTTATATCAGGACATTACAGGTGCCTTAGGTACTTCTCCAACTCCACTGGAAATAGTTCACCTGATTTAAGACAGCATTTGCTAATTCTTTTTTTTTTAATAGATATAACATACCGGTGAGTCATAGGAATATTGACACTCAATTCTTCTCCTTAGTCTGTGATTCTGGATGGCAAGCTGTTATTTTTGTGTAAAAAAAAAAAAAAAAAAAAAAGGTGGTGTAATTTTTGGGGGCACAAGGAGCACGTTAGTAAACATTGTTATGAGTCAGGCCTCTGGGTTACATACTTCTCTTCCAACTGTTCTGCCATTGGTAAATTACCTAGGAAAACTTCAATTTTTTTGTGCTGACAGTACTTAATGAAAACATAGATATGAAGGCAATGGCTGATGCCCTGGAGAATTCCCTGCATGACAGTAACTACTGCCACACCTTGGCTCTTCCCTTTTCAAGCATCTGCTGTCACCTTTCACTAGCTGGCTTCCCAGTCAGCCTTGCAATTCTGGTTTTGCAATATATAATTCAGCTTTCTCTGCTCTACCATGATAATTGGTTTCCATGCTGAAGGCGATAAGGGTATTGAAACAAAACAACAGACTAATGTGATGTAACTGAATGCTGCAACATTACTTTTGCATTTCCATTTCCAGTTTTCCACTCCTATTTTAACCTTTTCTGAATCAGAAGTTTTTGCATACCCTGCAACTTACAGTTTGATTGGTTTTGAATATTTCTTCCTCAATTTGTTTGATCTTCTGTTTTCCAACTGTATAATATATACATTTTTTTTCAATAATGTAGAATGTGTTTTCTGCAGAAAAGCTTGTCTGTTCCTCCAACTAATTTAGATGGCCCAAAAAAAGATATCACCTCTTGTGGCAGCTCTTGCCATGCTTCAAGGTTACTAGCTACTGGGCCTCCAACTTCATACACCAGTTACTCTGGAATTTAGGATAGAAACTGCTTGGCCTCCCTGAAAGAAATAGGCAGAAAACTTGAGAATTTTGCTTTCTTCTTAGTTATTGCAATTTCCTGGGTCACATCTTTATTTCTATTAGCCTTGATGCCTTCTCCTCCCTTAGTTGCCATTACCTTTCTCAAACGAGATGAGAGGATTAAGGTGGTTTTGTGGCCACATGTAATTCTTTTGCTCATTCTGATTGCACTGAATTCCAATTTCATTGGTCATTTTTATAGCTAAAGAATATTTTATTAAATGTTTTAATTTACCTTGTGAAACTAAACTCCATCTGACTTTTGCCAGTGCTTGTGGTTATGACCTTGAAAACAGATCTTTGTTTACCAGTCAGTTCTGTGTCCCATTTCTCTAATGTTTTTTTGCCAAGAAAGAGTCTCCCAGCTGAGTTTTAAGCCTTCCAACCTGCAGATAAAGTAGGAGAAATTAAATTTGTTGGAAGCCTGAAAATCAATGAATCATTTTCTTTGGGGAAAAAAGGATAGATTTTGCCTTAAAAAGTGTGCCCAGATTTTCCGCTAGAGACCTGGTAGAAGTACAAATGACTTCCTATGCTCTACTGGTGAATAATTTGTAACTGCAAGATGTTTGATTACCACACTTAGAAGTCCAGAGAAATTCTTGTAAGATGGATGTCTGCAAGATGTACATGCTAAGCTAGTTGTTCAGTGTTAAAACCGAAAGTGGGTTTGCTCAGTAAAATGGAATTACACATTCTCAGCACTGCAAGCACATTTAGATGGCCGTGACATTCCTAATGCACTGGTTTGGGATGATAGGTTTCAAACTGGACTGCTTTATGCAGCTTTAACTGTATCTAAATAATTACCTGCAATTACATTTCTTGATATTTTTTCTTGTAGTTTTAAAAGTTTTGTACTTACAAAAATACTCTTAATGTCTTCATCAAAGGTATCTTGTGCAACATAGTTTAAAGTAGAAATGGCACAAAAATATATATAAAGGGCTTTAAAATTCTGTTAGATTTCTGTTAGAATTCTGTTCAGTTTCAGATGAAAAAGACATATGATGAATACCTATTGCGGCCAAAACCAAAATATAAGATTGTGGCTACAAACCACATAGTTTTGCCCTAAATATACTTCCGGATGTCTTAGAGACACAGAGTGACTATACTCTTTTCACGTAGAAGGGATGATTTACCAGGAGCAGGTAAAACACAAGATTACTGAATTCTATCATTTCCTTTACAAAAGTAGCAATTACGTTTGCTTGCATTGTCACTTGTCCTAAAAAAATCAGGGCAAACGTTGCCCTGATTTTTGCAGGTTAAATCAGTTGGTGTGGAGGAGCTGGTGTCCACACAATGCATGTTTCAAGAGACTTTATTTCAGACTAGCTGCTATCAGGTACTGTTGATAGCATGCCCACGTAGTTGGAGATTGTCTTCAAGTTTTGCCTCACCTGAAAGGAATCTGTTCCATGGGCTCCAGGATTGTTTGATGATACAAACTGTGGGGGGTGGGGTTGAGAAGGGGATCAGCTTTAAAAGCTCTCTCCTGATCCAAACAAAAATGCTAGTGCAGCCACACACATACACCCAAAGGAGGTGAATACATGTGAAAGGGAAAGTTGTCAATCTTGTAAATTGGATAAGATCTTGAAAGATGGAATAAAACTACCAGAGGATGTAGAAAAACAAGAGGTTTGTGGAAATGAAAGGCAATGATCTAAACTCATCCCAGGCAACTTCCATCCCATCCCTACCTAAGTGGATGTTCTCACCCTGATTTCCTTCTATGAATAACTCAAAAGGATTGCATTATTTATTGCAGGTAACATTCTCCCAGCATTGTTTATATAATGTTTACCAAATAAATAAAGCAGATGCATGCCACCATCTGATGGAAAAAGGACTTCACAGTGATATCTTATTTAGCAAATAAACTTTGGAAAAATGCAATATATCAAATGCTACCCCCAAGTCCAGCCTTTTCATTTGCACAGAAGCAGCCTTTTTGAACACCTCCTCAGTCGTAGAAAGATAAGCCATATCATGATCATTGCTCTGCTGCAATCCATTTTCAAAGATGGCACTGATAAGTTGCATTAGAGCCCTCCCTGTTCCAATTAAAACAGATCATTCCGTCTTAGTGCTTTATGAGACAAAATACTTCTGAATGTTTATGTAGGCTTTTTTTTTTTTTTTTTTAAAGTAAATTCCACTGCACATATCTGATCAGGAGCATGTTGAGATAACTCTTTGTTTAGCATTACCTTCATTGCTGGAGCTAGTGGTTCTTGGTCTGCTTTGAAGTGTTACTGGTGACTACATCAAATGTTCATGCAGACTTGTGTCAATGTCTATTTTCCTTGGACAACCCACTTCACTGAGCTTCCCTGCAATTTTTTTCTTGTGACTGCCATGTTCTGTATATTTTGCTCTCTTATGAAATCCAGCCATTTCACTTGATATTCCTTCAGCTTTCCTATAATGTTTTTTTCTAAATTCCAATTCACATCAATCACTGAATAGTTGAATGATTGAATAGTTCTAATTTTACCTATTCATTTTGGTAATGTTTTAACAATGTCTTTTATACCAAAAACCTTTTTACCAGAAACATTTTTTCACTATTAGTAGTATTCTAATGAAGATAGCAGGAAAAAAAACCCAAACCTGCATGCAGCAGAATCTCTAGTGTGTATGTCTCAGAAAGAATTCTTCAAAAATGAAGTTTTTTAAAAATCAGTGCTTTTAGAAAAATGTAGTAGAATAGATTAGGGAACACCTCACTTGCCTTTATGATAACCAGATTTAACTCAGAGATGTTTGTTGGTGGTGCAAAATAACAATACAGAAACTAGAAATCTTGCTAAAAATTATTTGACCTAATGTAGTGAGTTCATAAGAAACATTTCTAAAATGAAATATGGATATAATTGCTGACCAAAGAGAGACTAGTTGACTGCATAAACGCTGCTGTCTTTGCTGAGCCAGGAATGAATTAATTCTCTGTGTTCCTCCCAACAGCATAATGTCTGGAGCTGTTACAACATCCCTCCAGCCAGCACTACATACCTTGCACTGATAGAGGACAATATATGCAGGCATAGCAGGGCATATCATTTCATTTTTGCTCATCTGTGGCTACCACATGGTGGGCAGGATGGTTGAACATGTTTCCATTTGGTAAATACAATAGTACCAGAAAGTGGAATGAAAGAAGTACCAGAAGCAGAATTAAAAATCAGGGTGGAAGGAGTAGGTCATGTATGGATTATTCTCCACGTTTTTTGCAGAATAGTTTTAATTTGGTTAGCAAATCTGTTTATGATGTACTTTTAATAATAATGAGAACATCTACCTTGATAATTCTAAAAGGTCCATGATTGCTGCCTACTTTGGGAGGAACCTAAGAAAGAGCTTTCCTCTTCCTTACTACCTATTTTAGTAGTTAGTCAACAAGGAAGTGATGATGCAGCCTTAAAAATGTCCATATCCAATTCTGTGTTCACCACGCTACATTTGAAGAACTTCTACTTTGAATAACTGACTCCAGCCATGGCATGCGAGTGAAACGCAGAACTAAGAAACACCAGAATATAGCAAACGTACTGTTCCCAAAACAGCCACAAGCTAAGTAACCTCTAAAAAATGTCAGGGTTACTTAATAGTTATTAAGTTTGTAGGTAAAAACTTAGGGGCTTGTCATGGTTCCAGCTGGGATGGAGTTAACTTTCTTGCTAGCAGCTGGTGTAGTGCTATGCTTTGGATTTGGGATGAGAAATAGTGTTAATAGCGTGCACTGGTGGTTTTGGGTGTTGCTAAGGCCTTTTCTGCTCCTCACCCCACCTCACCAGCGAGCAGGTTTGGGGTGCACAAGAAGTTGGGAGGGGACACAGCCGGGACAGCTGACCCCAACTGACCAAAGGGATATTCCACGCTATATGTTGTCACGCTCAACACATAAAGCTGGGGGAAGAAGAAGAAAGGGGTAGATGTTCAGACTGATGGCGTTTGTCTTTCCAAGTAACCATTACCTGTGATGGAGCCCTGCTTTCCTGGAGATGGCTGAACACCCGCCTGCCGATGGGAAGCAGGGAATGAATTCCTTGTTTTGCTTTGCTTGTGCGCATGGCTTTTGCTTTACTGATTAAACTGTCTTTATCTCACCCCACAAGTTTTTCCTCACTTTTACTCTTCTGATTCTCTTCCCCGTTCCAACTGGGGGAGTGAGTGAGCAGCTGCATGGTCCTACTTGCTGGCTGGGGTTAAACTGCAACAGGGCTAAGTGGGACTAAACCTGTACGTTCAAGCTTCAGAGCCAAATATCTCAGTGGCATGTGGCAGTCTGAGAAACTTAGACCAAGCTGTCAAAGTAGCCTATTTAGGTAGCAAATAAAATAGCTGATGTCCCTGAGATGGTCCTGCCAAGAGCCTCCATACTCCTGAGGGGATCTCGCTCTTTCAATGACACGGTCTCTTTGACTAGGGAAGTTTGCAGCTGCCTGTACTACAAAAAAGAAAAAAAAAAAAAAAAAAAGTCAGTCACCCCAAATCTCGCAATCTTCCTGCTGGGTCCCCCACGCCTGCCCCGGGGCGGAGGCCGAGCCCTGCCCGAAGGGCCGGGGGGG
>VFFE01006593.1:242794-291663 GCA_008921705.1 Burhinus oedicnemus | reverse complement strand
GGGCGAGGGGCCGCGGCCGCCCCCGACAGCCGGGGATGGCCGAGGGCGGCAGCGGGTTAGGGGGGTGGCGGGGAACGGTCAGGTGTAGCGGGGACCGCTTTTCTCCGTCGGTCGTGTGACAGGGCGGACGGCGGGGGTAGGGGGAGAATCCGTAGAAGCGCGCCGATACTTTGCTGCGATGTCCCTTTTGTGGGGCTGGGAGGTGGCTCAGGCGCCGCCTGGGGAAAATGAGGGCTGGGGGCAGCTGAGGAACGGGAGTGACAACTGTTTTGAAAGGTCAGCGTTTTCCTCTGCGGAGCGGCTCGGTTTCTGAGAGGAAGCGTGAGCCCGCCTTTTCTGGGAAGGTAAATGGTGGCCCCTGGTTCTGGCGGGTCTCCGGGGAGCACAGGGCGACCGGCACGGCACGCCTCGCCCTGCGGGAGCTCCCCTCAGCCCGGCCGGGCCGGCCGCGGGGAGCGCAGCCGCTCCGACGCCGCTGAGCAGCTACAAGCCCCTTTTCAGGTGAATGTTTCCAGGAATACGTTGAGAATTTAAATGAAGAATACCGAAAAATTATTTCCTGCCTTACCTGGTGAGGGGTGTCGGCGATTCACAGAAAAATGTCTGTCGAGATAGTCGCAGTGCTGTGACTACATCCCAACGGGGGGGCTAACCCGGCGCTTCAGCACCGGTTGGGTATGCCTCAACAACAAAGGAATACACGTATTTGTTGTAATAATTTTTTCTAGATCGTCAGTGAGACAGTTGTTTAAGTTCTCTTGAAGAGGCATGGCGCACCTTTCAGTTAATTAGAAGCGTTTAAGGTAATATTTATATATATATTTCTGATTTAAAATGTTCATGGACTTACATAAAAGAAATTGTGTAATATTCAGACTTTTTGTTAGTTGTCTCAATTCTGAGAACAGGTTTGTTGCATGTTTTAATCTGTGCATGTTTTTGAATAAGACAAAAAGTGCCACAAATGTGCAAAAATTACTGAAAGACTAGTTTTTTAGATTGAGTAGATCAACTCTGAAAGGACTAAAGAGCAGAGGAAAAGGTGGGCATACCAATTTAGTCACAGATTTTTATGGCAATTATGCTTTACTATGTGCTATCGTGGATGCTGTAACTGTAATTCAGGTGCGTGTATCAGTGAAGCTCTTTCAGACACTTGCCTTCTTTCTTTAATTTTATTTTATTTTGATGCAAATATTTCCTTTCAGGGTGAAACACTATGCATATGGCCTCAGATACATGGAATTTTTTCCCCTCTGGAAAAATCGGGCAAAAATAACTCCCACTGAATTCTGTCCTGAGTGGTAAAGCTCCACAGGTCAATTGGAGGCTCAAGATGTGGACAAAATGGCTGGGAAAAGGGAGAAATTTAGCAGTTTATCATGGCCGAATGTGGTAGGAAAAACATTTGCACTTGACTCTGCAGTCACACATTTGTTATTTTCATCATGAATTATGTGAATGCATACACAGAGCAGAGCCTGATTTTGCTGTTGGGTATACGTTCCACAGAAATGGAAGTTTTTTCATTGTGAAAGGTCAGAGACAAGAAGGAGTCTCCTCACAGCAGTTCATGTGTATGGTTTTACACAGGGCTATATATATTTGGAGGTCTTCCATGTTGGCCAAAGGGAAAGTTACAAATTTAAATAGATAGAAAGAACATTGAATTTATAGAGAAGCAGGATTCTGTAAGACTTCTCTTCTGACTACAGCAAAATACTACTGCTGCATCTACTGAATCTACTGCTGAGGCAAAAACCTGCTTGAAAGAGCATATGTGAGACAGAACACTAGAGTAAGGTAACGCTGTAATAAAACAGTTTATGAAAAAGCAGCGATTCAGAGAAGTCATAAAGAAAATACCTGGTCATAAGTGGAGTGTATTCAGTCCCATGTTCTCTTTAAGTTATTCCTGTTACAATATTTATATCTTCTTTAAAATTGAAAACGAGGTATTTTAAGAGTTACTGTCTATCACAACTAGTGAAGAAAGTTGGAGCTTTTGTACGAACACACATAAACCTCTTCCAGTGATTTTGAAGTTTTGTGTATTTCTTTTTATGCTTAGCATTCTCGTGGGGACTCATTCCTTCTTACAGCTAGGCAAGAGAAGACCTGCCTGGTAATTTGAGCGGAAATTTGCAGTGAGGGAGGAGGGAAGAGAAGGGGAAGAAGGAAGAAAGCAGGTGCTGCAAGAAGCAGTGTGGATGACTCAATAGGTGGCACGCTTCTGAGTCAGTTTGATGAAGTAAAACACAGCAGCCGGAAGTGTCATCTTTGACTATTGTAGAGCTAAAGATTCTTCACAACAGGCTGAGGTTCTCCTGCTCATCCTTCATTTTGAATAATTGCATTTGTGCTTTCACAGTGCTGTAAAAATTACGGTAGGCTGAATAGAAAAAAAGCAGTAAGGCAGGCCAAGTTATGGAACAACTTGTCAGAGGCATGCAACTAATAGATCCTTCTCCAAACACATTGGGGATAAGAAGCCTGCCAAGGAGTCCTGAGAGCCAATAGATCATTCAGGTATTAAAAAACCCCTACGGGATGGGCCGTGGGAAGATATGAACATAGCAGGGGAAAAAAAAAAAAAAGAATTTTTTGCATTTGTGTTCATCTTGGAAGAGCATGGATTTCAGTGCCAGTACCTTTTCTTATAGCTAATCTTCCACAAAAGGATCTGTCTCAAATTGAAAAGTCAGTAAAAGGCAGTTATAGAACAAAATTATCTGTAACAAAGCACTGTGACTGGCTGATACTCACTTTTGTGTTCTCTTGTTGTAAATGTCTCATTAAAAGCAGCTTTCAGACCAAAAGACTGGAAAGTGGTAAACGTTTTTTTATCCTCCCCAAGTGATCAAAAGAGAGCCAGGAAAGTAGACACCAGTGAGTCTGGTATGTGTAGCAGGCAACTGGGTAGAAACTGCTTTAAAGAATGGAACCGGTGGAAATGAAGATAAATTATGTAGGGAAGGAGTGAACAGTGACTTTTGTAAAGGGAAGTCATGGCTCACAAATACTAGAAGTGTGTTAGAATTGTACACATGTATGTGAACACATTGGATACAGGAGACATGGTTGATACAATCTGCCGTAATTTCCAAAAGGCATTCAGCAGGGTCTGTCAATGAAGCCAGACTGCCGGAATATATTTATTCTCACATGTATAAATAAGTAGGTAAAAGATAAATGCTCAGTTTTTCAAGTGGAGGAAGATCACTAGTGGAGTCCCAAACAACTCTCTTCAGCTCAGCATATATTTTTAATGATCTGAACAGAGGGAAAACATTGCAGTGGCAGAATTTGCCAACAATACAAAGCTATTCAGGCTAGAAGACAGAGGTGTTAATTGCAAAGAGTGGCTGAAGAATGTCATGATAGTGAATGACTGGGTAATAATAACAGAAGAAATCTTGTAGATAAATGTGAAGAAAATTTTACATTAAAATATATGGGCAAAATCCTAACATCATGTGCTCAGCAGCTGACTGGGTTTACCTGATTTTTAACACTCAGTGATGAGATCTTGGTCTTTTACTACATAGGCCCATGGAAATACCAGGTCCATACTCAGTAGTATGCAAAGAACAAATTTATTATGAAATTATTAGGAAAAAGTTCAGAAAAAATAATTGTTTTAGTTTATGTCCGTAGTGCACCTATGTTTTAAAGACTGTATGCAAGTTCTGTTCTCCCCTCTCCATCTCTGACAGGCTGTAGTGTAACTGGAGGAGGTACAGAAGAGGGTGGCAAAGATGGTCAGAAGTATGAAATCAGATTTCATCTAAGGGACAGTTAGAGAGACTAAGACTGTAGCTTGGGAAAGCAAGAACTGGTGAGAAGTGTGCTAGAGATGTAAAAAAAAACCCTAAGTGCTTGAAAAGCTGAATAGGAAATGTTCAGTCATTTTTTTCTTCTGATATAATAATTAGCAGCTGTAAGGTAGAAGGCTCAAAACAAGTCAAAGACAATTCCTGTATTTCCTATGTCCTGTATTAACTGTGTAGTGCAAATGTTCCTTTCAGTTGTGGAAGTTTATCTTGGAAACTGCTAATTGATGGTTTTCTTTCCTTTTTTCAGAGAAACATGACAGCAAAAACATTGTTTTCATGTAATATCACAGCAGCGTTTCTGTATTTAATTATTGCAGGTAAGTTTATTGGTGGCTATGGAAGGTCTTATTGTGAAACATTTTTTCACACAATCCTAATTTTCTGTGAAAGTGGCTGTAAAAGTCGAATTTATGTGCATGCCAGTGAGTTTTTTCTAAACAGTCCTAAAAGCAGGAACCCCTGAAATGTATGTGTCAGCTAGAGCAGGTTGCACAGGACTACGTCCAGTTGGATTTTGAATATCTCCACAGGTGGAGACTCCACAGCTTCTCTGGGCAACCTGTTCCAGTGTTTGATCACCTTGACAGTAAAAAAAGTGTTTTCTTGTGTTCAGATGGAATGTTATGTGTTTCAGTTTGTGCTCGTTGTCTCTTGTCCTGTCAGTGGGCAATACTGGCAAAAGTCTGGCCCCCTGTTCTTCATTCTCTCCCATCAGGTATTTACACGCATTGATAAGATCTACCCACACACTCCCTAAGCCTTCTCTTCTCCAGGCTGAACAGTCCCTGCTCTTTCAGCCTCTCCTCAAGTGAGAGATGCTCCGCTCCCTTAATCATATTTGTGACCCTGTGGTGGACTTTCTTCAGTAAATCCATGTCTCTCTTGTACTGGGGAGCCCAGAACTGGCTGCAGTACTCCAGATGTGGCCTCACCAGTGCTGAGTAGAGGGGAAGGATCACCTTCCTGGACCTGCTTGCAGCTCCTAATGCAGCCCAGGGCACCGTTAGCCTTCTTTGCCATGAGCAAAGCATTGGTGGCTCATGGTCAGTTTGTTGTTCACCAGGACCCCAGTGCTCTTCTCTGCGAAGCTGTTTTCCAGCTGAATGGTCTCCAGCATGTGCTGGTGCCTGGGGTCATTCCTCACCAGATGCAAGATTTCACATTTCCCTTTGTTGAACTTCATGAGGTTCCTGTCGGCCCACTTCTCCAGCCTGTCGAGGTCTGTCTGGATGGCAGCATGACCCTCTGGTGTATAAACTGATGAAATGAGTTGTTTTACAGAATGTGTCATTAGGATTTTTCATATTAGAAAATATTGCCATTTCACAATAATGTAACATCTAGATTTTTGTAAAATTGCTAGGCTACTCAGTTGCAACTGCTTGTTTCAACCAACAATCCAGTTCATGTTTAAAACATTTCAGATGGTTCAAATGAGTTGTTGTCATAATCCTGTCATTCTACCTGGAATCTTGTAGTAGTGCCAGATTGTTAAAAACTTCATGAATTTCCATTCCTTTAGTTTCTAGCAAGCCATTTCATTGGAAATGTTTTGGTTTTGGTTTAGTTTGGGTTTTTTTGCCCATGGATGGACAAGCTGCAAGGTTCACCAGTCCATTGGATAGTCTGTTCTTTGGCTAACTAAGTAATAATATGGAAAGGTGATTATTTGGCTGCTTTTCCACCAATAGCAGAGAGTTCTATGGTCTGTTTAGTTATGTGTGTACCTTATAATTCTTTTCTGCTCCATGGAAATAATGGAGGGCATTGTGGGAGGGGGATTTCAGAGAAACTGAGGCAAAAAAAAAAAAGACACCATTTCATAGTATTAGCATTTAGTGGCAGAAAAGGGTTATCAGTTCCTGTGGCCATAGCATTTCATAACCATCAAACTTATTATGCGGCATTCGATACAGATATCTGAGCAATTCAGTGTTTTGATAAGTAATTTGGAAAAGATTTATAGTGAAGTGGTGAGAACTGTGGATGATACAAAATTATCCCTGGTGGTTAAAACTAATGCTGACCATGAAGAGGATATCTGGATATTGAATGGTTTAATGATAGAATGTCAATAAGTAATATCAAGTGGATGTGTAGTGGCATGGAAGGGTCACACACATATAGCAGGAACAAGCATTCTGTATGTGTGTGGTGTGAACATTAAGTTAGTTAATAACCACTTGGGAGAAATGCTACTTTGACATCTCTCAATGCTCTCTGGAAGCATATAGCTCTGTCATCACTGGTGGTCAGAAAAGCAGAATTTTTGGGAAGGGAGTAGAGCAGAAAACAGAAAGCTTCATTATGCTACTCTCTAACACCATGGTGAATGTGAATCAATTGAACTCTGCAGTTCTGGTCATTCCATCTCAGAAAGACTATATCAGAAAAGGCAGAGAGATGAGTGACAGTGTTGTCTGATACGGGATGACTTCCTTATAAGAAGTCATTAAATGAATGAGTACTCAGAGGTAAAGAAAAGAGATGACTGAGGCAGGATGTGATAGTGGTCTATAAAACTGTATATACTGCAGACTAGGCAGATGAGGGAAAGTTTGCTTTTGTCATTTCTCATAACAAGAAAATACATGATACCCAGAGAAATTATAAAACCCAGTGAATGGTTTTTCATGCAGAACGTAAGAGGAAAGAAAGGGGACAAAAGCAAAATATTACTCTACTTCTTGTATCTTACTCTCTTTTCTTACACATTTGCCACTGGTTGTTATCAGAGACAGGGTTTTGGACAAGATGGACACTGACTCTGTGTGGCTGTTCTTATATTCTAACAAAACAAGGAATTTTAGATAAATATAATACTGACTCAGGAATGACCATGGTATCCAGAGTTAGTGCCTTTTTTGTCATATTGACAAAAAAAAAAAAAATCTCATGGTGTTGCTCTTTTCCTGTATGAATCTCCTTGGATCAGGGGGAAAGAAAATGAGCTCATTGATAAGTGCTTGTAATAATTCCTCTTTAAATGCTCATAAAATGAAGGGTAAGTGGAAATTTCCATAGCAAACTTAATATTTATGCAACAGCAACTTTAACTTCAGTGTCCTCTTAGGACATTTGGGTATTGAAAGCATAGCCTGTCTTGAAGACTTACTTTGACTACAGTTAAGCAAAGCTAACAAATAAAAACATTAAATGTGAAATTTGTGTGTGTGCGTGTGTGTGCATGTGCATGAAACATTCAAGAAATACAAGTACTTTAGTAATTTGCATCTGAACTAAAACATACAGATGACAGTCTGCTGCAAATGAAGAGATTCTACTGAGGGCAAAATTTGCATTCCAAAAATAGCATTTCCTTTCAGTGGCATAACTATATCTATATATCACTGAGTAGTACTCTCAGCTGTAAAGATAAGGGTTTAGAATTTTATTTTTAGTAGATGACTTGAGAATGGAGGTGAAAACGCCAATGAACTTTGTAAATGTAATCAAGAAATGTGTTCAGTATATCCTTTCACAGTGTTTGAGGTTTTCTTTAATGTCTATCTCTTTCCTTTAGAGAAATGTGAGGCCTATGATGTGATGTTGAGACAAAGTCTTGTGCCTGATGGGCAGCCTCTTGCTATTAAGTGTTCACTGGAAAAGAGCTTGGGAAGTGGAGACTACAACTTAACATGGTATAAAGTTGGTAACCAGACATCTGTGCCTAGAGACAAACTTTCTAGAATTCATCAGCAGAAGAACTTCATTTGGTTTCTCCCTGCAATGTTAGAAGATTCTGGAGATTATGAATGTGTCATAAGGTGAAAGTTAAAAAAAATTACATTGTTACAGAAATTACTTGCAAAGGGAATAACTTTTATAAATCAAGCAGAATTTCGAGGATAAGAGAAATAGTAATGAAGAAGGGAGAGTGTGTTCACAGAAACTAACTTTAGGTTGGGGGAAGTAAGTCTAGTTTTGGTATTCTTTTTTCCTAGTAGGCAAAAGTAAATCTATTAGAGAAACCGTAAACTTCCCATCCTCTCTTTCTTCTCCAAAAAGAATACCATGTATTTTTGAGTTGGAAAATATGCCAAATAGGTTAATTTAAATATGTTATATTAATTGCAGGAATTTGACAACCTGCAGGAAAATGTGTACAAAAGTAACAGTTTTTGAGAGGACTGATGGTTTATGCTTAAATGAAAAATTTGCTGTAGAGGAGGTGATATTCACATTATCATCTGCAAAGGTTGTGTGTCCACACTTGGATTATTTCAGGAATGAGAAGTCTATTCAGCCTGTTCGTTGGTATAAGGTGAGAATGCTGTGTTTTGTACTCTTATAACTGTCAGTTATTTAAAATATAAATCACTGACATTTGTGATTTTTGATAGGAAAACCAAAGATTGATTGTAAATGGAAATGCTTTTAAAACACATTAGTAGAGGATCAAGACTTTATCTTTTAAAGGTGTGTACATGTTTTTTGATTAACTGGGTAGAAATTCAGCTTAGATGTAGGAGACGTTGACCCACGTATCCACCAGGTGGCATCTTTTTACCTGCTAGTGAAACACACGGTCATGAATTTCTTTTGTGCGGAAACAGATTTAGCATGTCATTTGTGAGAGATGGCATATACATTATGTGCTCAATATTGTTTAATTAAATAAATTCTGTTTCTTATTGTTCATGCTTATTTAAAGGCTCTTTCTATTACAAGAATGTAGTGCCTTCTGCAGCATTCCTCCCGTATGCCCATGCAGTCCATATGGTACCAAAAGTATTTAAATACTTTAAAAAATTAAGTCTAATTATTAAGAATTCTTCATTAATGAATACTTTTACAAATCCTGACACTTGCATTTCACTTCCTTATTTCTCTAAAATTGAAAGTTGTTTTCTGTAGGAAAAGAACTGGAGTGTCTTTGAATTAAAAACTCAGAGCCAAAATCAAGTATGTTTTGCTTTTTATTCCACCCCCCCTCACTCTTCCTTAGCCTCTGCAAGGCATTCATCCTTATGCTGTGGTGCACTGAAAGTTCAGATTGCATTAAAGAGAGACAAACACTGCAAAGAGATAGTGGTATGAATAAACAGAGTTCTCTACACACATTTAGGACTGCCAGCTGCTGGAAGGGAAAAGGTTTGCCTTCTCAAACAGTGATCTTATAATTTTCAATGTGAATGTACATGATCAAGGAAACTATACATGTGAAACAACATATACCTACAATGGAAAACAATATAACATTTCACGAGACATCAGTCTGACTGTAGAAGGTAAGTAGATAATTTCACTGTGTTTCTGTTCATAACAATGACTCCAAATTTTTGTCCAAGTTTCGAAAGACTAAAGCTAAAAGATCCAATTTGTGGATAGGCATGCTTAGGGCTACTAGTTTTCACCTAAATATGAGGGAAAGAAATTCTGACTGAGAGCTTATATATTTTTGTCTGTTGTTGCCACTGTGTTGAAGGTTGGTTCCCCTGTTCAAAGTTGCAGTATGTCAAAGGTTTGCTACCCAGACCAGCTGCTGAGGTCCCTGAATAGGTGCCCTGCAATGCTTGGTAGGCACAGTACTTTCTGCTGTAGCTGCACCCTCTATCCTGCCCATCTTACTTCTCTGTCCTGTGCATTATCCTCTTGCAGTAGCATTATCTTGACTCTACGCGTCCTATCTGTTTCCTTCAAACCTTTGTCTCTTCTGTTTTTGGTTTTAAGCTCCTCAGCACAAGAACTGCTGATCTCTGATCTCATGTGTCTAGCTCAGTAGACCCTGATTTATGTCAGGAGGCCACCAGCACAACAGAAAAATATAAAAGAACGCCTAGCTGTAAAACGCGAACTCCTTTGCTAGCACAGCATTATGAGATTGATATTGGATCACTGAAAAGGCTGTGCTGTATCAAGGTATAAAATGCCAATACTGTTTTTACAATCCAGCTGATGAAAGACATTTTCAGGTTTACTAATAGATAGAATTACTATTTCATGGTCTCTTTTTGTGCTTGCCTGGTTTGCCTGTGTGTGTATATATATATGCATATGTATGTATGTGTGTATGTGTGTAGTATATATATGATATGAATATGTATCTTTTATATAATGTCATGTGTATGATGTGGATAAACAAAATATGAGGAACATACAGTCAGGTTAAATGATCATTTTGGTCTTAAAATCTGTCCCTAGAACTTCTCTCAGTGTAATTCCAGCTATCACTATTCAGTAGAAGCAAAATAATATCACTCTCTTGCTGTAAATGATTGAAGACAACTCAGTTAATTTTTTAAGTCTCCAGCTGAGCAAGTCTACACTAAAATGGGTGATTTGGGGTCCAAACAATAGTGCAGGCCCAGTTTTCAGAAGGGGAAGGATTATCTGGGGCAATCCTGTGTGCTTCACTAAGGGGCTCAAAAGGGATGCTTTATGGTTTCTTTTTGTTAATTTGTGCTTATGGAGAAACTTTCTTGAACTTTGAATATCTGATCAGAAATGTTCTAAAACATCCTACAGCTGCCTGAGACAGCTGGAAATGGTATGTGTGTTCAGTCCATCCAAGTTCATCCCCTCCAAGTTGGGATTCATTTAGCCATACTGAGACATTTTTAATGTAGATGTCTAGATCTCCACCTGTTGATTACTCTCCCTTTGTAGCCTGTAGAGAGAAATAAGCTTTTGAGGGTGTCATATATGTAGTCCTAATGTAAACATCTAAAAGGGGCCACTGGTGTTGCACTGCCTTATAGATAGTGCTGTGGGAAGAATTGTAAGGCCTTTAACTACAGTACAGAAATTGAATTTCTGCTTTATAATAGTAAAAGTCTAAAACAGATGAATTGCACTCTAAAAGTATTTGGCTCCAGTTTGTATCTGTGGGGTGCTGGGTGACAGGCTATGCAGATTGAAGAGGGGTAATACTGTAGATATTTACCCATACCCTTCTCAGCACCTGTGCATGCAATATTACAGGATTTTTATGCAAAGGAGCAGCCAGTCTGCCATGAATGTGTGGAGATTTGTGGCAATACATTTTGGAAGCGGTGGGGCAAAGAATGGTTTAGCTTCAAGTCATAAATAACAACTACCTGAGATACGGTATTTTCAGTATTGAGTGATGTCTGTTATAAAATTGCTGACAACCTTGTCCATAGAACAGGGGTTTTGAGGTTGTACTTGTTTTACAAAACATAGAACAGACTGCAACTGCTCCAGGTTTTCTGAAAAGCACTTTCTTTCTTTTGGTTAGTGAGCCCACCAAAAAAGCCCCCAGAAATATCTTATCCAAGAAACAACTCCATTGAAGTGGAACTTGGTAAGTAATTTTCTCTATAAGAAAATATGATTTTGTATCCTAGTGAAAATTTATACCCGAGGAGTGCCATATTCTGTGGTTGGTTTTTTTTTTTTGTTTTTTGACAAAAACTAGTTCAGTGACCAGCTCGGTTTCTCTATGTTGATCTCCTGAAGGAGGAGTATTTGGGGGTGAAAGGGAAAGAGACAAGGTGTGTTGCTTACAAAGTCCTAGGAAAATTTCTCAGATGCGAAGAAAACTGTAGGGAGCCCAAGTGATTCTCTGTCACATCTGTTGCTTCCCATCACTCTGGAAGAGATTCTAAGAACAGATCCATCTTTGAATCTGCAGGGAAAGTGATGCCCAGAGAGAGGCATCTTCTTCCTGGTTTTAGCCTCTTCCATCCTACCAGGCTCTTTCTGAACCTGCAGATCACTGAGTATATAGACTGTCTGTTAGAGTAACTTTTCTGTAAGGGTGTGGGACCATCCTCAGCTGGTCTGTGTGGCGTTCTGTGAACAGAATTTTATAGACTTTAATTAAAATACGGAAATTAACTTTTCACTTTGTAACATGATTTTATAGGTTCACGGGTTACGGTGGATTGCAATACAACAGGTGCTGATGGGTATGAAGTGTTTTGGACAGGCAACGGTGTGTATATTGATGTATTTTATATGAGCAGAATTTTTGCAAGTCCTTATGAGTAAGTATATTTTCAGATTAGAAAATACCGTGTTAGCAACCAACGTGGAGCTTTCTCCCTTTGACATTAAAATATTTAGTAACATTTTTCACTTGCTTAAATAGCTTTATTTTTAAAAATTCTAATGCTTGTTTCCTCCAATTCACTTTCTGCTTTGAAGTAGAAACTTGAAACCTAGTAGGCACATGGGCTTGACTTTTTGGTCATTGTAAAAATCTGCCTTAATTTCCAACCTTGGGAAAAGGTGTTTTGTGGACTTACAGTCTCATAATTGTAATACAGTTTCTATTGAGCAGGCTGTGGCCTGGCAGAGACCTCTTTCAGTTGGATGTCTAACCACAATAATCTTCAGACTTTCTCTTTCTTCTGCATTCTCCTTTCCCTTCACATCTGCCTCTCTGAAATGTTGCAAGAGGTCGAACCTGTGCTTTACAGGAAAAATCAAGACTTCCAGATTTCAGAGCCTTGAGTTAGAGAGGTGTAACTGAGATGAGCTGAATAGCTAATGGAAGACTTTGTTGAGGACATTTGTACTGAGGCTTAGTGGGGTGAGAAGAGAAAAGGGAGAGAGATTTCCAGTGATGAGTTGGGATTTGGGAGGAAAACAGACTTGGACTGAGTAAAGCATGAGAAGAGCAACTGGGAGATAAGGTGAGGGTGAAAAGCGGGTTAAATGTAGTTAGGAGAGAAGAAATTAGACCTGACTTGAAACGGCAACTAAAATCAGAGCAGAAGGCAATCTGAAAGTTTCTTAGATATGACAGGTTGGGAACTAAAAATTGCAGGGTTTCTGTCAACCCTGGTCTCATGGTGGTGCTATGAAGAAAAAATGTGATAATTTTTGTAAATTCTCAAGCACTATCTATGAGCAAGAAACTGATGAAGAAATGAGAATGGTATCTTCAAAGTAAGAATATAGTTGTGAGAAATAAGTCCACATCATAAAACAATGGCGGAAGTAAAATGCTGAATTCTTTGTGTGCTCACCAAGAGAAAACCCTATACAAAAGTAATGTATTGTACTGTCATAAAGAATTGTAATGCCATAAACAATTGGGCCATAATGCAGAGGCACACAGTCACTGAATTGATACCATAAAAACAGTGTTATTTTTTGTACTTCCTAGCACTTCGCAACCATTAGTTATTTGCATTGGTGATGTTGATTCATTCATTCCTTGTTACAATGTTCAAATTACTGTAACTTTTTTGCTTAGAAAGTGGTTCGTGTGGTCCTATATATATATATCCTTTATGATGTATTTCAAGCTTTTATTTTGTATTTTAAATGATAACTAGAATATGTGTTCAGGAAAGAATAGTGCTTGGCTAAGTAGACTAGTTAATTTTGCATTTGAGATGTACTGTTAACAACGTAGCAGTATCACTCATTTTGCTGGTGGTTAAAAAGTTGTTTAGTTCATACATCAGTCACACAACACAGTACGCATGACTAACTGAATGTGCAGCATAATGATCAGTTTTGTGCCCTTGTACAATGTACGGGGAATAATCTATGTCTCTTAATGGTGCAGCCTGATGCTTTAGCTGTTACAATTCTGTTCTGATCCATGGGGTGAAGCAGTAGTATAGACTCCACTGCCCGCAGCAGGAATCACACTGTGAGTTGGTGTTGTCTGCTGTGGGTCACCACCTTTGATGGAAACCGTATATTCCCTTGGGGAAACACAGCTGTAGATAAGATAATGTCTTGATGTTTTCCAATGTCTATGCTAAATGTCAGTAAGACGCCTGACTGTTGTTTGGGTTTCCTTCATACAGTGTAATTGCTCATCTGTTCTGAAGTGTGGTTGACATTTGCAGATGGAAACAACCATTATTGTGGTGCAGCTGTTAGTGACGAAGCCATTCCAGAAAGGGCTGTGGTTTTATGGCTCTATTTGTTGCCTTTTGGATAGGGAAGAAACTTCTTACGATGGACGCCCTATGCATTCTGTGAAGCTAATAATTTTGGAAGTGAATAGTGAAGATTACGAACAACCGTTTGTCTGTCAAGCTTCAAATGCCTTTGGGCACGTTGCATCCTATATTATATTAAAACACAGAGGTAAGAAATACTGTTATTTTTGAGGCTTGTGGTTGTCTTGACTTCCCCAGAAGGGATTTTGAACCAAATGCTTATATATCATGTTGCTGGAAGACAGGTGGATTACAGTTTGCTGTATGTATGCATGTACCTGTGCATAGGAGTGGAGTCACTGTAGTGCTGTATTTATCATTATTAAAATAATAGGTAGATGGAAGTGAAAAATATGATACTTGAATTTGTATTACATTTGTGTAAAAGATCAGATTTGGACAAATTCAGCATTTAAAAAGAAAATCTTCCTATATTTTTGTGCAGTTCCTGATATACGAAGATGGCTGACTGGAGGGATTGTCTCTTTGTTAATTTTAACATTTATTACTTTAATAATCTACAAGATTTTCAAGATTGACTTGGTGCTTTGGTACCGTAATTCTGTCTGTGCCTTTGCAAGTAAGGAAGGTATGTGAGTGTGACCACATATGTTAGTGTAACTAGCCTATTGGTTTTTTCACTGGCCATGACTTCTGAGCAATAATGTGATTATTTAGTAGAATGTATGTGGAATTTCCTTGAGGGATTTTCAGATACATTTTGGGGGTATTTTTTTCAGTCATATGGGTAAAATATATAATCATAGCTGAGGCACTGCATAATATTGAAGGCAGTCATGGTGAGATAGGTCAAAAGGAACCCCAGGTTTCCCCTAAATTAGCATGTTGCTTTTTGCTTTTCTGTGAAGTAGTTTCTTTACATGTAAATTTTTGGTCACTCTGATGATGATCAATAGGTGTCAGCAGAGCTACATCCTGTAAACTAGCTGTTTAAAAAGATGGATTAAATATTTATATTGAAAATCAGACTCATTTTCTCAGAGATTAATTTTGTTGGGATTTGGGGATTTTTTTGCAACTTCTCTCTTTTACCCAACACTTTTCTTCTAAATTCTGTCAGTTACGATGTTTTTATGCCAAAGAGAAAAAATACTAATAATTCTCTATTCTGTGATTCTTCTTACGTGTTTTTATTGCTGTGGCATAGACAAATACATTGGACAGGCATGAAAAAATTGGAAGAAATGCAACATTATAGATACTTTGTTTGGCAGCCCTCAGACTTAGACTCTATAAAGTTCCCCATAGCCTGAAAGTAAATGGGTTATGTGCATTGAGATAGTTAACATTTACTCATGCCTGTTCTAAATGTTTTCACAGAAAAGTAATTTCAACTTCTGGTTAAAAGTTCAGTTTTCCCAGAACACTTTAATAGAGTTCTAATGAAAAAAAAAAATATCAAAGAGACTATGTTTTGAAGCTTGTTGAGCTAAAATTAACTCGTTGAGTTAAATCTGATTTTGGTTTGGTTTCTTCATTCCTGTTTATAATGCAATTTTAACTCTCAAAACCTCAGCTGCCTTCTGGCCTTTTCTTCTACCTGCTTGTCCCTCACAGAATTATTACATGAAAGAGTTGCCATTTTCCACCCTCTCTCGTGGTTAGTCAGAAGTGGAGATGACTGCTGTTGAGTTTTTTTCAGGAGAGGTGGTGAATAAAGTCTTGCAAGAGGACACTTTCTTAATGTCCTGACGCCCTGGGGGTTAGGTGCTCCTTCCCACAGGTCCCAGGTCCTTCATCCAGCTCACTTGGTGGCACATCGATCCCCATGATGGGAAAAGAGGTCAGCTTCTGTGGCTGATCATCTTTCTTTCGGTTTGTAGAGCATTTTAGTGCTTTGATGTTATTTTGTCAGATAGGTGAATCAGCCCCACATTGCTATTTTTAAATAGTCCAAAAGGAAACCTTGCAATAAAGGCATGTTCCTAGATTTTATTTTTTTAATATAACCATTTGTATTTGTTTTAGATGGGAAAATCTATGATGCATATGTCCTGTACGCAAAAAGCAGTGGAGGCAGAAGCTTCAATCGTCTGGAAACCTTTGTTCTTAGAATACTCCCTGATGTTTTAGAACAACAATGTGGATATGATCTCTTTATATTAGGAAGGGATGATTTACCGGGAGAAGGTACACTTTATTTAGTAGACTTAATAGGTTGTATTTGACACATTGTTTTCAGGTTAGAAGATTATATGTACAATTAAAAAACACCTATTCTTGGAAAACAAAGTTATATTTATTTATTTTTAATGGATAATTTGTCCATTTGTACCATGGACATTTTTTTTATTTTAAATTTTTTTGGTTTCTTACAAAAAATTCTGTTCTGATGTTATGAGGGTCTGCACTTGCTTTTTAGTTAATAACAAATAAAGATTCAGCAGCATTAATAATATTGTTGATGTTCTTTGAATAATATCTGCTCCTGGGGACTGAAGAAAACAATTTTTATCAGAAATTTTATGCAATGGATCATGAATCATGAATGACAGTTGGGAGATCTTAAACCTACCGGTCCTCTCAGCTAGCCACTGCTCTGTATATATGCAATTTTAAAATTGAGAAATATTTTACATCAGTTGTAAAGTTTCAATGCAAACTTTGATTGTTCCTTCATTACTTACAGCTGTGGTCAGTGTTGCTGATGAAACCCTTAAGCAAAGCAGAAGACTGATGATTATTTTGGGATCAGAAACATCTAGTTGCTGCCTGTTAGAAGACACCTCTGAACAACAACTAGCTTTGTATAATGCTCTCATCTGTGATGGGATTCAAGTGATTCTTATAGAAATGGATGAAATACAGGACTACACAAGCATGCCTGAGTCAATCAGATACATTAAACAAAAACATGGAGCTATCCAATGGAAAGGGGACTTCTCAAAAAAATCTTGTTCAGCAAATACAAGATTCTGGAAAAATGTGCGCTATCAAATGCCATCCAGGAGGAAGGTATCTTATTCTGGAGTGTATTTATTGCCCCTAACTTTGAACAATTCTGCAGCAAAGGGAAGTTAAGATGCACTTACTAAAATAGTACTGAGAAAGTAATTCTGAAATGTGGGACTTTTTACACAAATTCTTTATATTACAAAGTAGATGTTTTCTTCAAGGAGTAAAAGCTACTTATCAGTTCCCCAAGTTAGACCCTAAAAGAAAAGCTCTGTGCAACTTTATTTCTGGTCTGGATTTTGGACACAGTTTGTTGTGTTAGTCTCACACAGATATGAGAAGTAAATGTTGCTGATGGTGGTTGACTATTAAATAGTCGTGGTCCATGTAAATGTAATATCCACTGAAGAAGCAGCTGTGAAGTAAATTTTTTTAAATTGAAACTACAGTTGATAAATTAAAAAACTGTTTCTATTGTCACCGCTTTCCTAATCATTCTGTTCCTCTTCTTGTTGCCTCTCTGTGATTGTCTGACTTCCTCATTACTGCAAGAACCTGCACTGTGCAAGCTTTGGGGTCCCCTCCTGAGCAATAGGCCTTATCCTTACTTCTTGAAGGGGCTGGAAAAATACATGACATAGCAGGTATATTTAAAACTCCTCACAACATTAAATGTGTTTCAGCTGAACAGTTAGTACCAAATGTGTTTAGCAAATGGAATGGTATCCGTGGCTTTTTAGACAGTTGTTGAATAATTCTGTGATATCTGGTCTATGGAGTGTTTCTAAACTTACTCTCTTGAAAAGGTCAGGAATCTGAAAATATTTCAGATCTCTTGCAAACTGGAAGCTTTCTAGACTGTGCTGTTACTCTGGAAATCAGATTTTCTCATTCCGTGTCTCAACTGTGCTAACTACAAGCACAGAAATTCACTGAGAATCTATCAAAGGACTGTGCTTGGGCTGAGTATCCTGGAGAGAGTGGAAAATGGCTAGTTCTGAAACATGACCAGGTGCTAATGGCAAGAAATAATATCTTGTCTACTTGTGAAAGAAAAAAAATTAGAGGCATGTGGCTATATCAACCTGCTTGGGAGTAGCTTGGTATTTCTGGACCCCAATCTGTTCTTCTGTGTGCACCACCATGAGAAAAAACCATGCTGCTTCCTTTTCAAGATGGTCTGAAGTGGCAAGATTTTTCACTTTCCAGCCTTGAAGAGCATCATCTGAATGTAAATGTGAATTCTACTTGCTTTTTTTGTTTTTTTCTGAAGTTAAGTAGGTTCTTACATTATCTTTATTGCCAGGATAGCATCTTTCACTGAATTCCTTTCAGTTGGTTCTCAGAAGTGTGTATGCTGTAAAGTATACTCTTTGTTGGGCTGTATTGATGGGAGAGAAAGCAAGGTCAAGGAGTGGAAGATACGTTTAAACTGAAAGATTTGCAATAGCATTTCATGCTACCTTTTTATTTGAGAAGGCTTAGCAATACTTCTTATGAGCAGTGTCTCATTATCCTGGCTGTGGGGTTCACAGCTGTGTAATTTTCCACAGCCTCCATTGACTAGAGACTTCTGAGATGTTGCCATGAAAACTGAGAACAGAATAGATCCATCAGATTATTGTTCTAGTAGATTTTGAAACAGTCTTCTTTGGAAATGCAAAATGTTTATCCTGAAACCTTTAAAGAATAAATTTAGGAACCTAGACAGTTTAGATAATCATTATTGTCAAATTTTTACATTGTGTTTAGACTTAGACTTGCTCAGAAAAGTGTTGAGAACTACACTTCAAAGATTTTTTCACTTGTGTTTAAAAACAGAACCCTTTTATTTCCATGTAGAATGACAGAAATAATCAAGGAACTGTGGTATTTTTTTTCAACTTCCTAATTTCATATGCCGTGAAATAAAAAAATACCGGTAACTTTAGGATTTGCAGTACTACAGATAAGCACATTGATTTGCATAGAGTTGTGCTGCTATTTTTTGTTTCTTCTGTGAATGTCCCATTATGATTTCTCACCACTTTTTTCATAGTTCTTTTCAGAGGTTTGCTACAATATTCAAGACAAGCATTTTCCCACTAAATGAGACTCCTAAAGACTCTTGAGTGAAGACAGATGATTGTGAGTCAGCATTTGTCTACTTGATACTTTCTTTTAAACAACCACATTTAGTATGATTATTTAGGCATTTCAGTTTTCTTGTGTGAAAATGAGTGTGGGAGAAAGGTTTCAGTTATTGTGGTTAATTGTTAGCTAACTACTTGAATGTAGTGTGACACGAAGTGGCTTATCCTTTTATCATGGGACTTTATTTTGAAACTGAATTTTGTCTCTGTTTTCTCCCCTTGGAAATTTTTTTTTTGCAAGTCACATAGGAAAACACTTTTTTTTGGTGGTATAATTAAAGAATTCCCATAGAGACAGATGTGCTGATTGGTCTTTATTTTAAAAAAACCAAAACAACAATTAGTTGGCCAGAGGCCTGCTTCTGGAAACTTGGTAGCTTCAGAAGGAAAAGGCAAATGCAATGTAATCTGTGAAAAAGTATTTGTTCACCACAATGTGGTAGATATATTTCAGTTTATTGTATATCTGTGCTGACAGAGAAAACACTCTGAATGTTATGTGATATAAAATACTTTGAAAGCATTCTCTGCACCATTTTTTACTTTTCAACCAGAACTATGTGATACTTCTGTTGGCTTGCTCCTGTCAATTTATTTGGCATTCTAGATTGCCCCTTCCCTTGCTTGCCTTGTGATTAACTTGTCTCAGATTTTCTAATTCCACTGCATCTTTCTATCCATACTGTGAGACTAGTTTTTTCTGGGAGACTTTCCTCCTTTCATAATTTTCCTCCCATATCCCACTTCCTTGCCTTTATGTCAGCTACTGCCGAGATATAACCGATTTGATGTTTTAATGTACACATCTATGACTGTATTAATTCATGGATAGAGGCTTATGTGATGTGGAAGATCATGTGCTCTGAGCCCAAACCCTGAGCGAGTTGTTACAACCTTGTGGAATCTATGCGATGGCCCCAGATGGGACAGCCCTGACTGACTTTTTCTTTTTTTCCTTTTAATTTACCTCTGTATTACATGCTTGTAGGTAGAAAAGCACAAAGGTAATTTCACATTTCCCCTTGCTGCCTTGAGCTTCTGCTAGAGGAGGGAATCCTATTTTGTTCAGAGGCTATGGTGGTTTAACTACTTACCTCCTTCCATAGCTGCAGTTAGCTTGAAGACAAAGCAGGCAGAATACAGTTAATGTTTATAAAAATCTGGGCTAAGGAGAGAGATTTTTTTCCTAGAAATACTTAAGGAGGTATTGCATTGTAGAGCTTCAGCATACATCTAAGTGAAATCAGTGGCTAGCAGCTTTGCTCCAGAGTACTCCCAGGTGTCTGGTTTAATCATAGATGCTACAGTGCACGAACATAGGAGCAATAGAGTTTCCTCCTCTCATCCCTACACTCATTATTCCCAAGAGTAAAGGCAAAGTACACCACGTGACGTATATGCTTGTTCTCTTTTAAGATGGGATAATATTAACCAGGACTTGATGCATTTGTTGAGACAAACCGAATACTAGTCACTAAAAGTGAGCTAGAAAGTAGTACAAACCACTTGTGTCCTCAGCCCACTCTAAGATTGCTTCCCATGTTGAAAACGAATGAAAAAAGGAGTCTCATGTGTGCTGGGCATCAGGGGGCACAGTTAAAAAGTGCAGCTCATGTGTGACTTCCTCTGAGAGAGCACCCAGGTCACTGTGGCATTACAGCTGGAGCTAGAGCTCTGGTTGGCAATGACATTGGTTATCAGGAGTTGGTATTTCACCCTGAAGAAAGGTAGAAAGCTCACCAAGTCATTAAGGTGAATTTTCTGCTCCAGAAAGGTTGGATTTGAATTGCTGCTCCAGATAGGTGACTTAGATGTGTAAATTCTTTTTCTGGTTCAGTTTTGCTCCCAGCCACTCATTTGATCTTGCCCTAAATTTTTTTTGAGCACAGCAGTGACTGTAGTAGAAGGGGAATTTTGCACACTGTGTCATTAGATTTTTTTTTTTAGTTTTTTTCTCCTTCACTAAGCAGTTTCCCTGATGGGCTTTATTTGTGTTGGCAATTATTAAAATCCATCTTCTCTCTTTCCCTTATCTCACCAGCAATATGTATCAGGGGAGTGCGTCCTTTTCCTGCATTGTCCATGGTAACACACCCTAGTGCTGCATCATCTCTCCTCCAATCTCAAATGCTGATTTTGATCTTTTGCACTTTCTTGCTTAGTTTATTTACTGTGAATATATACAAATTCCCTGAAAGATGGGAAGGGCCACATTCAAGTCCTTAAGAAAATATTTTTTCTCTCTTTGAGCACATTGTTTCTAATACCCATACTGTATTTTTCAAATATGCATAACTATTTCTTCTGTGCCATGGAAGTGGATGACTTGGACAAGCATTGGATTTGGAAAGAAACTTGAGCTATCTACTCCTATTCTACCTCTCGCTCCTAGGGAAGCACACTTAGACCTTATCAACTAGGTCTGTATTTTCTGGGTAAGGTGTGCCACAACCACATAATTTCAAATGGACCATAGGAGAAGTGGCAGGACAAATGCATCTTTGTAGGAGTAAAGAAGTTACGGACAGGTAAAGGGGGTTATAAATTCTCCCACTTCTGAAATGGTGAATAAGCAGGGTATTTGGGAGTTACAAAAAATAAGAACCATCTGTCCCTTTAAAACAGAAAAAAAATTGGCAGTTAACTCCCCTACATGTTGTCCACAGGAACAAATAGTGAAAAAGCTAAAGAGCTTTCTTGACAGGGACACTCACAGTGGGAAAGAACTTGTGTGCCATATGTCCCCCTACCATCTGTGTACGCTCTCTTCTGGGTCGTGACATCTGGTTCTGCTTGATATCTGGCACTGATTCATGTATTTTTAGAGTAAATGGGGCTTGATTCTCCTCAGAGACTGAAGAGAATAGACCACATGCTGACTTCTGCAAGAAAAGCCAAGTTTTTCATAAAAATATGTCTCCTCAGCCTAGATCTGAATGGCTTGGTACACGTATGTATTTAAATGAGCCAAGTATGTGCCAGCACCGTCTGCTGTCATTTTTAAAAAAACGCTAACTTTGGCATGTTTGATTTTTTTGGAGGGTCGGGCCATGTAGTTAGTTGGGTACCTAAATTAGGAGATAAACTGGCTTGTTATTGAGGAAAGGATCACATCCAAGAGAGCAGACAACTGGGGATGGGAAAAGGTCAGGGGTCCCAGGGTGAGGGTTGGTGAGGGGCTAGTAACACCCGCCATAGGAAGTGGCTGTGGGGATCCCAAAACCCCGGAGCAGGGAGCCGCACTGGCCTTGCGCTGTGCAATGCCTCCACCTAGTGACGCCTGAGACTGAAGCTCTCCCCTTTTAAAGAAAGCCACTCTGTTTATGTAAGATCATTACAAAGTTCTGCTACTAATAATACCAAGCCACAACACTAAAAAAAAAAAACCACCAAGAGGGAGTCAAAAAAAGGAAGATATTCTGATGGTTGCTGCTCTGAATTATACTGTAATTACTATTTTTAGTGCTTTCCTCATCTTTTGTACAAACTAGCAGGGAATTTAGTCGAACATGAGATTTTTGGCCTTTGAGTGTGTACATCTGTTAATTCGGTGCCGGAGAATTACTTGGGAAATGTGGAGGAGTTGTCCTCTGTAGGGCTGTGTTTCTGTATCAGCCTCCAACATATGTCAATTAGATCTGACTGCTTTATGTTGAGCAACACTTCCCATTGATAACTCCAAGAAAAAGACTATGAATGGAGACCACTTCATTTGGGATCTGCATTCCAACAGATCAGCCGTGCGTGACAGCTGGAGGACCATTACCAAGCGTGTGGTCCCCAGGCATTTGAGAGTCCTACAACTCACTTGACATGGTGAAATATGGAGAATTTGTGCCTAATTTAACTATCTAGCCCACTGAGCTGGGAACAAATGGATACAATGGTCACATGGTGAGAAAATCGTGGAGTCTGGGATGCTGATATGTTTGTAGGACCCCAGTCTGCAGATGGACAGTAGGCAAGATTTGGTAGTCCTGGAGTCCTTGAAGAAGAATTGCCTCAGGGTTGCCATCAGAGAGGAGCAGTGAGGTGCATCGTGAAGACCATCCAAAACTGAATGTCACAACATTCCTGGGAGCCGGAAGCACTGGCCAGTTCTCCCTGGCTCTGATGATTTGGGAGTCCAATTTCACAGGCAGTGTCTCTGCTACCTGAAATTATCAGTCCCCAGTCCTTGCCTTGGATGGTGTGCCCAGGCCCCAAGGGACCTTGCAAACCCTCTTTTCCTTGCTGGTATGTAGCCTTTCTTTTTTTTTTTTTTTTTTTTTTTTTAATTAATCTACAGCCATATGGTTTGTAAGTTGAAGAGAGTTTGCAAAATGGAAGTTATTGGGTGGTTTCCAAGCCTATCTAGAACCTTTGCCAAAATCTCTGTGGAGCAAAATTTTGTACTTTGATTAATGCCTGTCTTAATAATAATATTATTAATATTAATAATAATGTTACTATTAATGTTAATATTAATAATAAATGCACCCAAATCAAAAATCTTGCCATGGCTCAGGCAAAATGATTCTGAGTTCCAGAACTAATGGCAAAGATGAGACTTTGCAGAGAGTGATTAAAGCAATTAGCACAGGATGGCTTGGGCAGAGTGGTTCATAACACTATCATCAATTCGAGGAGCTCTCAGTAGTAGTTGGATTTTGTAGCGGGCACTGGGATGGCAATTCTTAAAGTGTTATAGTAGTATACACATTAGGATACTGAAGGGTCCAAGAGCAGCTCCAGGCGTACTTCATGTGGCTCTCAAATGTACAGTGCTGCTGAAATTTTCTGCTCCAGCTGTGGGGAGGCTATGAGCTGTCACTAGTATCCTGGGGGAGGCTGGGAGTTATGGGAGAGAGGGGCTTTGTTGGGGCTTCAGGAATCTGGGAGTCAGGCCATGCGCTTGTTTCTCTTCTTCAGTCTGTCTCTCTCTTCCTTGAAACCCACCAAAAGAGGCTGCCTCTTGCTTAGCTTATACTCAGTGGCACACAGCTGCTTCTCACAAAAAGCAACCACCTTACTCATATGCCTGCACTTGTGAGTTACAACACGTCCTACCTGGAATTGGGCTAGAGCGCTTGAGAAGGGACAACACACATTTCTCTCAACGATGTGAATAATACAGGATAGTGGCTATTTCCATTTACAGATTAGGGTCCTGGTGGATAGTATGAGATGGTCTTTCATAGGAAATAAAATGAGAATTCTTGGCCATATCGTAATGGGAGTTAAATCAAAGTGCATATTTTGCAAAAGAAAACATGCTATTTTAAAAATAACTGTATGACTTCTTTGGCAGCTAAATACCATCTCAGAGGCTAATTGGGAAAAAAATCCTTGTAATGCTTTAAAAATGTTTAGCCAATTTGACCTAGACCTGGCAGCATTATAAAGTCTTTGTGGCCTGGCCTGAGCTGGTGTGGGGGAGAAGAAGGGAGGAGGTGAGGAGCAATAAAGCCAGCAGCACCCTAACTTAATTACTGAGTAAGATCACATGTATCATTTTGAGCTACTTGTGGGACATGTGAAGCAGCAGAGTGCTGTTTTATCTTTGTATGTACCTCTCTCTAACCACAAATTTACTTACTATGGGCATATTTCACTGCTATTGGCTTTTCTGTTTGAAGATAACTCCAATCAGCCTGGTGATCTTCTTTTGATTTCCGGAGCGAGGCCACCTCCTGGATCACCATGTTCCTCTCACAAGACCCGATGTTCTGGAAATTCCCTTGCCTTAGATACAGAGCAGATTTTTTTCTTCCCCTAAAGGCCCCTGGTTTGTTGTCAGCAAAGTATTTTCAAGCAGTGACTACAGACCACTTTTGAGGGGAGCATTGGAAGCAGTTATTTTTGACCTACACTGAAAACCTGCACCTGTATTTCATAATGGAGTGCAGGATGTACCCACCTGCAGGTGATCCTAAATGCCTCCAGGAGGAAAACAAGGCTTTTGACATGCGATGAAGTTTGGTTACAGATGCTGCAAATCTGCATGTTCTTCCAGCTAGGAGGTTGTAAGGGCTGGAGGGAGATGTGCTGTCTGCAATAGCTCCAGCTGACCAATTCCTTGGGCCAAGAGTTGTCTCATAGCCAAAGGACACAGTTTACTTACTAGGGCTGCTGGGAAAAAAGAGGAACAACAAATGTTGGAGAAGAGCAAAAGAAATGCTCTGCAGAGTCAGGCCAGTAGCTGACTGAGCCAGGTGTTCTGTCTTCAATAGCGGTGAAAGGAGCTGCTGAAAATCTGACTGATATCTGAACAGCTGCCCCAAACCGCTGGGCTGGCTTTCCGATTGCTGAAGCAGCCAAGTAGGTCACTGCTACCTTCCCATCTCACTGCCCAACCTCAGTGCGCTCCAGCTTCTGGCAGGATGCTCTGTCATCATGGGAAAGGATGACGTTTCTGAGGGCTCAGGTGCGTGTCCAAGCTGAAGCAACCCTTGCTCTGGTTCCACACCTGGACAGACAGCCTCCCAAGGGTGTCAGCTCCAGCTGTACTTCTTGCTGCTGTCAGCTCAAGCTAGCGTGGCTGTGTCACTTCTGTGCTGTGACCATCCTGTAGGCTGCCCATACAGTGCCTCAGGTCTGATTCTGGGCCTGTCATCCTTGACACTTCCTCATGCACTTGCTCAAGACTAAGGAATTGAGCCAACAGTGGGCAGGCCCCTGAAAAAACCCCTTCCTGTAGACCAGAGATGCTCCCACATGAAGCCTCTCTCCTCTTGCTTCATCCAGCCTTACCAAGCGCTAGCGCTAGTTGTAGAGACACCTTGTGCTGGCAGGCTAACGGGTTTTGTCCTCGCTAGCTATTACCCATGACTAGCTGTGGTGTTTTACTGTCCCAAGTTTCAGAACACGGTGGTGGTTGAATAAAATTCAGACTACATGGATTTTATCTCCAGCACTCAGGATGTGAAATCTGAGCTCCACTGAAACCCTGGGATCAGGATAATGTTCTGGTGTCTGAACCCTGAAATTTCTTTAGTATTTTGCTTCCTCTTCCCCTCTGTAACAACAAGCAAAAACCCATGTGAAACCTGCTGGGTTTTGTGCTGTTTGTTTGGCCTGCGTTGCTGCAGTATTTCATGGCATTTTGCCACTGCCTGTAGCAATAAGTGTCAAATGAAGTTGTGTATTTACAGTGAGATGCTTTTATCATGCTTACTCAGCAAATATTTAGACTCAGGCAGGCTGTGGACTTTCTCTCTTGAGAGTGAATAAGAGGTTTTTGTGCTTCCTGCAAAGTCTGTTGCTATTGGTGGGAAAGAAAGTCCCCGGGTTGAAGTAGCGGAACGCAAGCACTGTTCTGTAAACCTTGAAAACCGCACAAAGCAGAGCTTATTTCCATTCAGATATAATAATGCTAAGTTGGTCTGTTGTTATTGCATAACATAATTAACCACATCCTCCCCCAGAAAAACAATAGAGCTGTTCTTCCATATTAAGGTGACTTTGGACCCAAAACTCGACAGGGAGGTCTTAAAACAGTCAACTTTTATCTTGAAGAAAACAGCATTCTTCGTTGGTTCTCGCTTACCAAACCCTCATACAACGTGAAATTACCAGAGAAATGTCTTCAGGCATCATGCTGGTGCTGCCATCCAGTGCAGCTGAGTATCAGGAGAGTTGTGACACTTCGCTGTTCTTCTGTCACGGTCTGACAGGTGCTTATTGCCTGTCCTCACTAGTTTGGATTGTCCTGCTCCCTCTTTCTGCCCACACCCACTCCAAGGCTGCCCTTTCTATTGTGCCAGCATGGCTGCCTGTCCATTAAACCTGCCCAAGAACCAAACCAGCTGAAAAACAGCTGTGCTTTTCTTCTTCCTCTTGGCCAGTTTTTTCTTAGGTATATCTGTTTTCTGAACTGTCTGCCATCTAGGAACACAAAATATTTTTTTCTGGCACAAGAGAAGCAAGGAAGGCAAGGCTGGATGATTTGGATGGCGTGAGAAGCATTGCTCCTAAAGCACAGCCTTGGTAGAGTTAAGCAGCTTTTTGATGGTCTGTGTTCTTGTGGCTATACCATTTCCAGCACTCAAGTATGATCCTTTGGAGCCCCCTCTGTAGATTGCAGTACCATGCCAGGAACAGACTGAAATAATGTCTCTCTTCTCTGGTCACATGTTTGGATTTTAAGGATTTTTTCTATGCATTGCATCTGATGGACTTACAGTTGCCCTGGTCAAGGGGTTGAGCAAAAATGGTCATATGCCACAGTAAGCAGCATGGTCTGAGACACCAGCTTCTGATGAGGGGTGTTTTCTGCAACCAGTACAACTTTTCTTATGGTTTTACCCATTCCTTTATTGAGCTTCAGCACATTAAAGGGAAAAAGATGATGTACCTTCAGGAAAGAGATAGCAGCCCTGTGTAACTCCTTGCCAGAGGACACTGCAGAAGGAGGAAGTCCACACAGGTTCCTGGGGAGACCAGACTTGGAAGAGACATCCAATAGGAAGTGAATAAACAGACAAAACATAAAAGGCTCAGGAAATTCCTGGTGCTGAGAGAAATTGATTGGAAGCTAGGAGTTTGAGTTATGGTGTATGTTGGATGTGAACTTATTCTTTATTTTCCTTAATAGTCCTTACTACAGAACAACTACTGAGCTAGATGGTCTGAACCAGCACAACTGCTGTCTTGTTTCTGTGACTTGAACTATAAAAGCAATACAAGGGTGGAGCTATTCCATCAAAGTTTGCTACCACTGCTGTTGACAAGCATTCTTTCACGTCTTTTTTTCATGTCATTTATGGATGGTTTAATTCCATAAATGGCAAGTCTTGGAAGGAATTGTCTTGTCTGAATTGTAGACTCTTTGAAGTTCATCATTGTCTACTTCTTTTGTCTATCGCTGCCTGTTTCTTCATGTCAACAAAGTTTGTCACCATTGTCCATTACATTTCTTCAACAGGCTCCATAGTTGCTTTTTATCCTGACAATTTGTCATTTTGCCATGATGTCAGTAACCCCAACTAGCTGTTTGTTGTTCAAGATCTGGTACTTCTGTTGTTTTTTGCAGTAAACTTATTCTTTGTCTTTTCAAGGTTTAATGGACCACCTGAAGGGACTCTGTTGGTGAAAACCACCTGGAAACATTTTGCTAGAGCAGGTTCTACTTCTTTTGTCATTACTATTCTATTGTCTTAGTCTTTGGAACATAAGTATTTCTTTTGTCTTGATGCAGAGGATGCTTGCTATTGGATATTACATATCGACTGGAACTTCTGGGTGCTTCTTTGTTCTCATTAGTTTACCCAGAATTTCAGTCATAAGAAGTTAGCTCCTTCTTTCCAGACATTGTTTGACTCAAATGACCAAAACAGAAAAAATAGGATGTAGTAATACACCAGAAAAAATAGGAGGTAGTAAAACCCTGTACCTGTAACCTCACAGATTTTTCTGATGGCAAGGTGCAGGGAGATGCATGGACTGGACCTAGATGCAGTTGTAACAGTGTATTTGGAATTGAACTTCTCCTCGAGTCCATATGAGCCTCTGAATAGTTATGACAAATACTACTTACAACATCCTTAAATTCCACCTTTCTAGCTATGATGGTGGGTGGAATTGTCCATAACAATGATGTGCAGAAGTTATTTAATGGTAGGATTTTCATTCTAGGCTTTCTGTTCTCCAGCTCAAAAGAGCAACAACAACAACAAAATAAAAAAGAAAAAGATAATCAGAATTATTCATTTCCACTTTAGTTGGAATATAGGAAGTATTTACTGGCAAATGGAATTTCCAGTAAGGAGTTAGAGGTGAAGTTGATCGAAAAAATTGTTACAGGTGAGAAGCTGATTGATTGGTTGACTAATTGACTGAAAGGAAATATAACTGAAAGTTATGTCCACAGAAGTGTACAATCTCAGGTGGTTTTTTTGCACATGATCTCATTCCTTTTCATGCTGGTGAGAAGAGGTTGTAGTAACATTTGTTACAATACTTAGTTGAGCATTTGAAAGTTTCTTCTTCTGAAATCTGCAGACCAGAGATGTGTCCCTGCTTTCCTCATGCTGTTTCTTGAAAATGTAGTTGAGATGTGTGCTGTTATGGTGGGTTGATATGCTAATTTTCTGTTGTGATGAATATGCTGGAAAACATGCCACAATCTTGTTCATTTTCGATTTCTTTTGCTAAGTGTATGTAGTTTCCATCTAGATTTTAAATGTTTACAGAGAATTAATTTTTCTTTGATTTAGATTTTCTCATCAGACACATTCTTGTAGTGTAACTCAGTATTTTCTGAAACTTCATAATAAACTACTCCAGAAAGACGACACAAAGTAAACAGAATAATAACTCAAGGACTTTAGTATCTCCCAGCTATTTTTCAAAGAGTATATAATGCAGCAATTGCTTTGCATATATATTTCCTTCATTGGCTTATCAACCACAGAGTTGCTGTTCTGCTTATGACTACTTTTCAGCTGTGTCTTTCCATCCTTTAGCATATGAATTCATAGAAAAAGGCCGCTTTTGCTAGTGATGTGGAGAGAGATTAAACCAATTTTCTGGTTTTATTTCATATGATACACTGCCATTTCTGCTGAACTCTTAAAATTTAAACTTTGTGGCTACACAAAGGTCAGATCTGACACCTGAGGTTTTGCTGGGGCAGAAAACCAACCTGACAGAAACTTTACGCTGACTTTGCAGTATCGATAAACTTTGTGATAGCAGCAGGAAGAAAGAGCTCTCCACACAAGCACTTTCATTCAGAAAACTTCTGGTTGTCTGAGCAAATTAGGATAGTTTTTGCCTGAATTTAGACACACGTAGCCCTCCAAGGGGAAAGGGATGGTCTAATATGCCTGTCTGGTTAGTGGCAGAAGGTGAGGACCTCTAAGACATTTAGAGGGAGTTTGGCTCCCTAAATTGGCTACTCTTGACCCTCGCTGTTGACTGTAGAGCGAACTAATAGGAAATGCTTACTTCCACCCCCAGTCTTGATGTAAGCTGGCTATCTGTCTTCTGAGAATAGATGCTAACGGAGCAGAAACAGCTCTGATGATATAAAAAATCTGAATGCATTGTGTGACCCCACACAGTTCTTCATTCTCATGCTGGCCTTGTGGTTAGAGCGGTCATCAGGCAACTGGAGACCTCTCTTTCCCTGAAGGAGAAAGTGCTCCCTCGATGCCTCCTAGGATACTTTCTGCTTTTTCTGAGGTTCCTGGGCCAGTTTCTACCTGGTAGTGCAGTTTTGCTTGTTGAAAGCAAAAGTGAGGGAGCCCAACCCGCTTAAGAGCAGTCAGAGCCTCAGAATACAAATTTCTTATTAGTGTCCACCCCCCATGTAGCTAGAGTCAAATTCAGTCTTGGCTGTTCTTTGTCTTCCCCATGATTTGTAAACCCCAACATGTAGCATCCCAGTTTCAGTGGGCAGGGTGGAGGGTTCTTCCTATGATGCAGAAGCCTCTAGAGACCTTAGAAGCTGGGTTTTCTGGTTTCTGGATAAGCGTTCTGACTGAAAGCCTTGTCTGGGCGTTGTGGATTGTTCTCAGTGTGAGTTGGAAATGATTTTATGTTGGAGAGTAATCCTTGTCCTTTCCAGAGGATGGGGTTCTGAGTGTGTAGAGTGCCTATCTTAACCACAGATGAGACCTTGAATGAGTTCAGGCAGTACTGGACACCAGATGTATGGGATTTTTCCCTGAGTTGTGGGTCAGTCCTGTTTTCTAAATCCCAACTCAGGCAATATTTAGCTAGAAATACATGGCAGCTGGAGGCTGAATGATAGACAATTTGTGGCCATGTCTATGTTGTCTGGGCTTGAATGGCCTTTGGGAACAGCAAACTGACTCTATCCTTTTTAATGCACCAAAATAACCCTCTTCCTGGATAATGGAAATGAATACCAGGAAAAAAGTCTCCTGCTAGTCTGCAAATTCTTTGAAGTAAGAAAATAGCAAATCTTATTACAGTCTGGATGTGCAATGTCTGACCCAGTCATCTCCACGTCACTCACCTGTCCTATCACATCCACAGCAATGCAGGCATGTTTGCGCTGAGGCTGCTGAGGCAATATGGAGTTGGCCAGGGAGCATCCTCCACTTGATGGCCTAGCCTAAGATTAGCGTGTTACGTAGTGTACGCGTATGTAACGTCACCTGAGGACGTCAGACAATTCATTTAAGACACAAGAGCCTCAAAATCATTACTGAGCTAATCAATAATCTGGACACAGGCTATAGCACTTACTCGTGCAATTATCTGAACGAACCATGCAAGGTGGCTGGCACTTGCTTGGGAGTCCAGTACACGGTGCACGCTGACTCCGTGGAATCAAGAGTACGTGAGGGCTTGCATGCCGTGATTTGTCAGTCTTTACAGGGCAGATATTCACTGAGCTCATATGCATTTTTAATAATTTTTTATCATTTTTATTACTTCTGCATTTGGGATGTTTATATACACTGAGGGATACCAACACATCCACATTAGGTAATAAAACAAAGCATCCTTGAATTTTGCTTCTTTTAGGCCTACTTGTTTCAACTGCTCTTTTGTAAAGATAAAGGAGGCGGAATATGGTTTATCTTTGACACTAAGGTGTAGTTTCCCTGGCAATGGAGCGGCCCAGAAGTGCCCAAAGCAGCTGGTTTTGTATGCACGTTTTTTCCCAGATTCCCCACTTTACTGCAAATGGAGTCTGCAGTTGATGTGGTGGCCCTGTCAAGCTGTGTAATGTGTCAGCAGTGTAGACCTTACCTCTGTGGAACAATGTCGCCTTAATATTTCAATGGCAATTTGAACACAAGATAGGTTTCATTTCCTATTGCATTCACATAGCACTGAGTGAGCAGTTAAAAGAAAAAAAAAAAAAAGTGGAGTGATGGTCAGTGAGGCAATGCCTATACTGGAAGAGCGTGGCTCCAGATCTGTAGCTCATGTGCTGCTGAGCAGGCTGCCCAGGGGCCCCAATACCTAGCACAGGTGAGTGAAATAGGTGAGATTTCAACAGAGCTCAGAGCTGTGCTACTTAAGCGGCTAGTAAGAAACACCAAAGAAGAGACTGTGCCAGAAAGTCTGTTTCCCAAAAGGGCTTTGACACGTCACTGAAACTGGGATTTGGAACCCAAAACCATCTCTTGGCATAAAATAATAGGTTTCTTTGCTTAGAAATGCAAAAATTTGCCACCTTACATTTATTCTCAGTGCTCAAAATCCATCAGTTTCATTGTCTTCTCTCTGGAGGAGCATCTTTCCATATACCTGCATTTCTCTATATTTCTGAGCCACAAAGGATGGAAATCTGTTATTGTGAGCTTCTTTTCTTCAGCAGATTTTTCCGCTCCAAAGCAAGAACAAGCGGGAGGACAGGAACGAGCCTTTTCAAAAAGCACAACTTGAGACCTTACAGGAACAAATCTCCAGGCTCTGCAGGAATTCCTGGCTTCAGGGAAGGAAAATTGCTCTTTTGGGTCTTAGCAGAATTATTAATCACAGTATTTGTGAGACAAAATTAAATAACTGACAAAAAGAAAAAGTAATTTAAACTCAAATAAGAATTACCTCCACTTTTGTGTTTCTGATGTTTCCCTAATAATGTAAGAAAATCAGAACTATCATAGCATCTCACACAATCTCCCCCACCCCCCATCCCCAGGTCTTTATCCTGTTGCTAACCAAAAGCACAAACCACCAAAAACAGGCAAAGGAGAGGATGATGACCCCTGCCAGTGTCAATCACATTGGATGGACATCCTCAGTTTAAAGTAGCTTTTCCAACAGCATCTTAAATGATGATCAGTGTATCTGTCCTTCTTAAATTCGAGTCATGCCTTTTGAACTCAACTATGCATCTACTTTTGACAACTTCATGTGGCAATTAGTTTCTGGTTTTATTTATGTGAAAGAGTACCATTCTCTGCTTTCACCATGTGCCTGATCCTTTCCCTATTTCTTTTATCATGAGATACTGAAAAGTTGTTCCCTGTGTAATTTTTCCTAGTGCTGAAAGTCCTCTCTTTTCTCAGCTGCAGAGCCAGTCAATTTGATTTATCCTTGTAGCAAAAGCCCTCTGTACCTCTGTTATCCTTACTGCTCTTTTTAGTAACTTTTTTCATGCCATTATATCCTTTTTGTCACTGGCAACCAGAATTACATACAGTGCTCAAGATAAGGATATGTTGCATCAGTGTAATAACATTTCCTGTTTTGTTCTCTGTTCTTTTGGTAATAACTCCTCACGATCTGTTTGCCCTCTTGGCAGCTGCTGAACATCAGGCTGTTTTCAGAGAAAATCCAAGCTGACCCCAAGATGTCCTTCCCAGGTAGTGAAAGCTGATTGTTTTCTGTGTGTTGGTAAGATTATTTCTCAGAGAACAGTGCTTTGTGTAGATCAATGGCTAACAATAACAAACCAAATAAAGCTAGAGGACATCTGATCTCATGGAGTTTCCCATGAAAATCTGTCCATTGTCCAAAAGCAATCATTCTGCTACAGAACTGACTGACAGAGTGGCCTTTGCATTTCAATTAGTTTCACAGGATCTAGGATAACTTCCAGTATTTGGGTCCTGCCCTAGAGCCTCAGTCCTGGACTGGTATGTCTGGGACCCACAGGTACTTAGTACGGCTGTTGGGCTCCGGTGTGTGAGGCTGTGATGTGGGGAGAGGAGGAGAGAGAAATCTACCTGCTCGTGTCATACAATGCAGAGCTCTTCACTGATAATGTAGGAGGTCTCAGACAAGCTTGCTTCTGCAGGCTGTTAGCTGTAGACCATAAGTCTAGGAACAGTTTGGCCTGTGGTCATGGATTCTGAGAGCGATCAGGCAGGAGGGCTTGAAACCTGCAGCCCTTGAAGGCACTGAGGTCCTTAGAAGCTGCTAGGAGACTGCAAGTTCTGCTGCTGGCCGTGGAAATGAGGTGGAACAGAGATGTTTCTAGTTGAACACATTTGGACAAAAAACCAGACATGAACTTACCTCCACTTCTGGCTAAATCCATGCTGAGGACTCATATTTCTAACATAGGCATTGATTAGCTGTGGATTAACCTCCTTACAAGGGCTCTGGGGGAGCTTGTGCTCCACTGCTTCAGAGAGCTGCCTCCCAGAAGTCATCCATAGACCCAAAATCCAAAGAATAAATGGCTTTAAAACATGTTTGCCTAATGTGAAGAGACTCCACCATTCAGCACTGAATTCCTGTGTAGTAGTGCGTTGCCCGTATTATACCACCTACATCCTTCAGGGAAAGCAGATGGGGTAGCGCTTCTCCTGTGTCTTCCCAGCAACCGGTGCTTCTTATTGGCACCTGGCAGGCCCAATTGTTGTACACAAAGACCTCTCAAATCTGTGAATTAGCTCTGGTGAAGACCTGCCTGAGTTTGCAACAGGCCATGATTACATACAGGTTTTTTTCCATGTAGAATCCTACAGAAATGAGGCGTTTGACCTGGGGAACAACATAAAGGTGAGCAATCGATACACCAAGACTGTCTTATGCAGGAGGAGCGTGCATGGTGACCACAGATGTGAACAAATAGCTCATTTCAGATTGATGGGAAAAAAACCTTTGTTCCTGGAACAGCTCATCTCCCAAGAAGACTTGCAGGAAATCACGTGGAGAGGGGCAAGAAGGTTTTCCATAAACAGAGGAGTTTTGGTTAGTGAGGGGAGAGAAAAAAGGTTGTGTTGAGTTTATATTTTCATGGTGAGAGAAACAAGCCTGAAACCTCAGGTACTAAGTGCTGAAAGGAACTCCGCATGCCATTTGGTATCTCTACAACTTACAGAGATAGGCAACTGTCTATATTCCCCAAATTTCTTGCAACTGGCCAAACTGGATATATACAGTTCTACAATAAACAAACCTATTGCTGACATACTTTGTCCTAGTTTCCATGTAACTAGCTGCTGGGAGCCAGGGCCAGAGAAGGTTTTCATGCTCATAGCCCTGCCTACTTTGTCAAGTGCTCTAAGGTCTAAGGATTAGATGCTCTAAGGATTTCTGAACTTCAGCAGGGGCCTTCTTGGGATCTGGATATCTGGCTGCTTCAACTATAGAAAAACTAACAAAAATTATGATCTTTTATTCTAGTAAAAATAAATTGGGTGACATTTCGTTTTCATAGAAAAAGCTCAGAAGTTCTAGTTTTCATAAGAAGCCTTGTTTTTCTTTCCAAAATATTTTAAATTTTCAGGGAATGCACACTCCAAGTTGTAGCCAGATCTGATAGTAAATACCACGAGATAATTATCACAAAAAATGTTCTTCTAAAAACCCAGTCCATAATCTATAGAAAAAAAGAAGACATTTTCTTAAATAGTGATATTATCAAAAATACAAATAATTTTTACAACTATAGCTCTGCTCCTGCATGCTGTCAGTATGTCATGACCCTCTTTTATCAGTAAGACATTAACTTCCCATAATTCGTATACATTAAGGAACAAACAAGACTATTTAGTAAGAAGTCATTATAAACAATATCCTTTGTCAAGAAATTATCTTCAATGACTTTCCAGAATCCCAATTCATTTTAGTTGTGTAAATTAATAAGAACTGTCTTTTGCGTCCGAGTTATGATTTCCAGAATGCCATGTATTTGTAGAAGTTTCTTCCTAAGAAATCATGTAGAAAAAACTCCTTATTCTCAGCAAAGAGGTCAGATAGGAACAACAATGATGTGCTGAATAATATTCTGTCTCCACAGTAACGGGAAATAGAGTGAGTGCTGCACAGGAGGAGGTTAGCTTCCCGTGCACTCCAAGGCGAGCACTGGCTGTAAGGACCTGGGACTTATGGTATTAGTCTATCCTGTTGCACCAAGCAATGACCTCTTGGATCTAATGGTCTTTGACTCAAAATTTGGAAGATTTCACTTAGACACATCTTGTCTGTGCCCTAAAGTTATTTGGACATAGGAGGGCTGGTTTATTCAGCTTTTCTTTCATGGATAAACTTTGGGTAGGTTCCTCGCCCAAAGATACTTGCCTGCTCAGACGCACTCTCAGCTTTGTACTGTAAGGCATTCTGGCATCCAAGGACAGGACCACCTGTGGGAATGGAAGATCCTGGAGGCTCAGAAAACTACTTTTATTTCAATAAGAGCAACAGATGTATCGCACTGTTCCTCTCTCTGGTGGGCTTTGTGGTCTCCCCCCAGGGATCTTGCTGGCTGCCCGGTGACATTCAAAACGGCTGCTGTTATTTTCATTCTGGCTGGCTGTATCCATCCTCTGCGGGATGGTAGCGCAGCTGCTTTCCTTTTGGGGCAAGGCATGGAGCAGAGAAATTGCGAACTTCTTTAGAAAGGGAATTTGGTTTTAAGATACAAAGGCTTTGGTGATGATGTTAAGATTTTTGTTTCCATATCGTCCTTAGCCTGACAACATAACTATCATTGTTAAGATCTTTTATAAACTGCTGGTGATCAAATAACTTCCCAAGTAACACATCAATGTGCAACTCAAATGTAAATACGTGCCAGCCACATTAAGAAGGGCAGATATAATTCTTGTTACTTTAGCCAATCGCTTCCTTCAAGATAGTCTCACCTCCATTTTGCATCCTCTGAACTTTAATACACTATCTGGCAACTATAGTGGAGCTGAAAACCTTATAAGAGACTTGACAGCTCTGCCTTGGTGGGATGAAGGAGAAAGATGAGTATGATGAAAATACTGATGGCTTTGTAACACTTATGTTGTTATTAATCCTTTTCTGCCCACATACATGACCTCACCTACTGTTGTGTGGGACCCTGTCATGACAATTGACCTTGCTGGCTTCCAAAGGCCCACCAAACTGCTCTATCACTCGTCCTCAACAGGACAAGGGGAGGAAATACTATGAAAAGCTTATGGGTTGAGATAAGGACAGGGAGATCACTTACCAGTTACTGTCAAGGGCGAATCAGACTCAACTTGGGGAAATTCATTTAATTTATTGCCAACTAATAACAGAGCAGGGTAGTGAGAAATAAAACCAAACTAAAAGCACCTTTCCCGTACCCCTCCCTTCTTCCCAGGCTCAACTTCACTCCCAACTCTTCTACCTCCTTCCCCCGAGCAGCACAGGGGGATGGGGAATGCAGGTTGCGGTCAGTTCATAACATTTTGTTTCTGCTGCTCCTTCCTCCTCACTCTCCTCCCCTGTTGCAGCGTGAGGTCCCTCCCATGGGAGACAGTCCTTCACAAATCTCTCCAGTGTGGGGTCTTCCCGGGGGCTATAGTTCTTCATGACCTGCTCCAGTGTGGGTCCTTTCCATGGGGTGCAGCCTTCAGGAACAGACTGCTCCAGTGTGGGTCCCCACAGGCCACAGGTCCTGCCAGAAAACTTGCTCCTCTGTGGGCTCGTCTCTATGGCCGCCGTTCCTGCCAGGAGTGTGCTTCAGCTGGGCTCTCCATGGGCTACAGCTTTCTTCAGGACACATCCACCTGCTCCAATGTGTATGTCTGCTTCACCGTGGGCCTTCATGCAGACGGACAACCTGCATCACCATGGTCTTCTCCCTGGGCTGCAGGGGAATTTCTGCTCTGGTGCCTGGAGCACCTCCTCCCCCTCCTTCTTCAATGATTTTGGTGTCTGCAGGGTTGTTTCTCTCACATTGTCTCACTCCTCACAGTTGCTGTGCAGCAGTTTTTACCTTTACTTAAATATGTTATCACAAAGGTGCTACCAATGTCACTGGTGGACTCAATTTTGGCCAGCGGTGGGTCTGTCTTGGAGCCAGCTGAAACTGGCTCTGTCTAACATGGGGGCAGCTCCTGGTGTCTTCTCACAGAAGCCACCCCTGCACCCCCTCAAGTCTTGCCACATAAACCCAATACACGCTGGTTAGGCATGTACCTCCAAGAGTGTCTTCTTGGGATAACTGTCTCAAACTTCTCAATGAAAAGAACCAGCAGAGCTATTTGGGAACCAACCTATTCATCTTTATCACAATGTGAGTGGTAATAGGACCGCATGATTAATGATAAAGATCAGGAGCAACTCATACCTTTGGGGAAGAGGAGTCCATCCCCATCAGAATATTATAACCCTTGAAAAATCTTTCTAATTTCTCTTTGGCACAAAGCATGAGGTGCCCATGCTAGCCGCAAGTTAGGCACCACAACACAGAGGAACAGGAAGGACAGTGCAACCTCAGTAGTGTGAATCCTCACCAGCTAAAAAACATTAGACCTACCATGGGTATGGACACACCCAACAACAACTTCCCCTGCCATCCGACCATTTGCTAACTCCGCCAGCGCTCCCTAGCTTGGACTCAACAAATGTAGATAGTGAAACCTTCCCTGCCAGGGTCACATCTGTCCAGGTGTCCCATACTGTGTGCAAGACAGTCTGCAAGCAGGGTGCAAAAAATGTACAGAACAATTATTTATTGGCTAATAGAGGTAGGTATTAGACACCCAGGACTAATACGCTGCTAGGCTAAGCATTATTTCTTGGAGCAGAGTGAACCCTAATGTTGCTGAGTTGCTGTTTTCCTATCCCTGCTTTGTATCTCAGGATTTTATCTTATTTCATGTCATCATTTTTCCTCTTGAATGCTTGAACTCCTAGCTCTTATGATCTCAATAACTTCACTCGATCTGGGTTTTCACTTTTTGTATCTAGCATGGCTTTAACTTGCATACTTTTACAGCTCAGGAGTCATTTTGTCAACACAACAGAGTTAAGTTCATACAGCCATGCCGCACCAAAATCAGCCACTGAATCACAGACAGCTAAGTCTCTGGACCATTTACTGCTAGTCATGGTAAGGACTTGTGGGACCATCTACAGCATCTTGATACCAATACCAGATTTTTCTTTAAGGTCTAACATCTAGTGACAGCTTCACCAGGTTCCCAGAAAACTCTTCCCATGCTTCACTACCTTTCCTGTTAAAAGATTTTTCCTGCTGTCTTGCCTAACTATTCCCTGCTTCTGTTTAAACCCATTACTTCTTGACCTCTTTGCTTGGAGAACACATGATTCTCTTGCTTGTTGGAGTGCTATGCATACAGGCTATCAAAGGATCATGATGCATCTAGGTCCTTAAAGAAATTTCTTGCCATTTCTCTGTAGGCACATTTTTCCATACGGTTATTTTTTTAGAAGCTGGGCCAAAAGTTACAGAGCATTAACATTGATTGTAGTTTCTTATGAAAGCTACAGAATGGCTTTTGCTCAGCTGGCAAGTATACCCTTTAGCCAGGAGCTCAGTTTCCCACCTCCATCATGATCTGAGAACAACCTGGGCATGGGGAATGGACTATGGGATGAAGGGCTCTTCTGTGGTGTGGAGCAAGATAATGAGCATCTCTGATCTAAGTTTCAGTGGATTTTATGATAGAAGAACTCATTCTGTGTTCAGGCAATGGAAGTTAGCTTGTCCTGAATGTATTTAACGTTTCCCTGGAGAAACCTGATGTGTTTTGGTGAGAGGATGCTGAATTCACCACTGAATGAGGATGGTTACTCCAGACTTTTTGCCTGAGTCTGGCAAATGGTGTCAGGAAATGAGGAAGGCCTTGATACTGATGAAACTGCACAAACCTGAGCAGGGAGTGGTGTGTGAGCTTTTCAAGGTGGGGATCTGAGCTGACCCTGAATGGTCGACCAAAGCATTGTGAGATTTCATTATCGCAGGGGTTTTTTTAGCTCTTTTGCATTTTCTGTGCCATATGGGAAGTGCAACCCCCAGATCACTTCAAAGGAAATGCTACACCAAGAACTGGTGGAAGCACAGGTGTGACATGGGCTGGATAGGGAAGAGTGTGGCCAGTAGGTCGAGGGAGGTCATTCTCCCCCTCTACTCCTCACTGGTGAGGCCACAACTAGAATACTGTGTCCAGTTGTGGGCTCCCCAGCTCAAGCAGGACAGGGAGCTTCTGGAGAGAGTCCAGCGTAGGGCAACAAAGATGACTGGGGGATTGGAGCACCTCCCTTATGAGGAAAGGCTGGGAGAGCTGGGACTCTTTAGCCTGGAGAAGAGAAGGCTGAGGGGAGACCTTATTCTTGCTTAGAAGTATCTAAAGGGTGGGTTGAAGGAGGATGGAGCCAGACTCTTTTCAGTGGTTCCCAGTGACAGGACGAGGGGCAACGGGCACAAGTTGGAACAGAGGAAGTTCCATTCAAACCTAAGAAAGAACTTCTTTATGGTGAGGGTGACAGTGCCCTGGAACAGGCTGCCCAGGGAGGTTGTGGAGTCCCCTTCTCTGGAGATTGTCAAGACCCGCCTGGATGCAGTCCTGAGTCATGTGCTGTAGGCATTCCTGCGTCAGCAGGGGAGTTGGACTAGATGAACTCTAGAGGTCTTTTCCAACTCTGAAAGTTCCGTGATTCCGTGATCAGTAAGATTTTTGCATACTGGTGTATAATTGCTACATCTTTGTGTATTGATGTGGAGCTGCTGCATGCTGCCAGCAGAGTCCCAGGAGCACTGGAAGTGATAAATGGTATTCACAACTCTGCCAGGGAAAAATAAGAGTTTGAATGACCCTAGTATAAAATCTTCTTGTTTGGTTAAAGAAAGAATGAACAATTGATTCTCAAAATGTCTTTAGGGGCTATTCTGCTAAGATATACAAACTGATTTGTCCCTTGGAATTTGGCTGATTTGGTACTGAAATTGCCCCTTTAGACTGGCTGCTGCACAAGAAAGGGATAGTTTGGGACCTTTGGTCTGATGGTTCCTGGTTTAGTGCTGATCCTTGGAAGGCTGCTCAGCAGTCTTGAACAGTGCTCCCTAAAAATGTCTTTCAGACATTTGGTGGCCCATACAGCCTCCTGAATGCCTGCTCCTGTGGGTGACTGTACACTGGGTCATGTCCACTGCTGCGGTGACTTCTCCCTCGCCCTCTTGCTCTCCCGGAGTTGCTTCTGGATTTCCCGTGGAACTGCTCTGCCCCACCAGCCTTCTTTCCCTCAGAGACTTAATTTAGCTGCTGGTGCAGGCAACTGGTTTCTTAGCAGCCTTCTTTTATCAGCTTAGCTTCAGTGAAGCAGTTTTCTTCACTAAAACCTCTTCTTGGTGCTCCAGGGACTTTAGAGCTGTTCTCCGGGATCTGCTGCCTGACTAGACCAGGCAAAGCTGTCCCTTGTTTTCAAACAAAATCTGTTTCAAAGCACCCTCTGCCGGCTGAGTGTCCCTTCTTTGCTCTCCCCAGGCGTGTGAGAAAGCCAATAACCAGCCAGCAGATTTATTGGAGTATAATCATGCTGAAATGGAATAATTTGTGATTAATGGAAAACCTATGCTGTTGGTAAAAGATATCTGACTAATTAGAACTGTGAAATGTCATCTCTGATAAGTACTTAAGGTTCCTACACTAATTTGCATGTTCTGCTCTGTTCAGTGGGAGGTGTCTTCAAAAGAAGCTGTCTATCTTGCTTCTACAGATATGAATTGCAACAAGCCAGTTAAAAAGAGTTCCCAGTAATATCTGGTACAAGCTACAGCAGAGAAGTGCGTGCAGAAGACCCAGCCACAGACAGCAAGCCACTCCTCTGCTTTCTGAATTTTCCAGATGGTAGGTTGAATTTTTATATTATCATTTAACCAAAAATAACTGATGCTGCTGGAAATAGTACGAAGTATTTTATAAGAATGTTTATTTCAGTTCACTTATGTGCTTCTTTATCTCAAGAATAAATATTACATTAAAATAGGGGATACACTTACATGATAGACAAATAATTTTCGGACCAGCATAGAAACTTATCTTATAATGAAGTGTATTTAGAAATGGATTTGTCCTCAGTATTTGTACAAATATTTTTGCTAATTATTCAAAGACACAGAAAATATTTACTGTGCAATGGATTTTTCAGAGTTTAGTATATTTATGTACTTTTTTGCTTCAAAATAACTTGTAAGAATAATGTGTCTATCAATGCTAACATTTCCATACTTTAATACTGAAATTCCTAAATTTTACTCCTACAGCTTTAACTAGTGTAGGTGTTAACTATTGTGAGTGCTAGTTCTGGAAGAAGTTCAGTGTTACTGCTGTTATTTTAGTAGCTCATTTTCAGACAGAATGGGTTTTCTGGTTTGATAAAGGAATGAAAATAGTTTTCAAAATCTGAATGAAAGTATTCTATGTCTTAGTAAACAAATTTTACACAACTGCTATTTCATGGTATGTTTACATTGTGAAGTCTGTTAAGCTTTGTAAAGTAGAAATTGCAATAATTTCCAAGTTTTGTTAGTATGCAAGGTATGGTACTTTTATAATGTTTGTTCACTTATATAAACAGTACTATAAATAGTTTGCTGCCAAATACAATTTTGGAAAAAAAATCACAAATATGTTACAAACACAGTTGCCTTTGGAGAAGCAAGGATTTAAGCCCTATAGACTACTACTTCTGTAACATAATTAGGGGGTTCCCAGTTCTTTCATCTTCCTTTGGTGTTTGATCTTAGGGGCTAGATTTTGACATATTCAGTGGTTATCCCAAATCTCTGTATCTGGATCTAGTGCTTTTTTGGCATCATACTGAAGTTTTCCTTCTCAAAGGAAATAACATACTGTTATTGTGAACTATAGGAAGAAAGAGATTTATGGAAAATGTCTCATTTTCTTTTTTCCCTGGAACATTAACAGTCTAAATTTATGGCATACTGAGGACCCAAAAATCTGTTATGCAGATTTTACTTCAGACAAATGTAATAAAACATAAGTTCTAAATATATCTGCAAAAGCAGAAAGAAAAGTCGTTACTATTTCTAGAAATTATGGCCTTTGTGTCTCAGTGCTTCAAGATACAAGAACTTCTTCCTTTTGACTGTGAGACATGAGGTGTCTTAGTGCCTTTGTCTTGTGCCTCATAATACCCTTTTTATTTGACCTAAGTATCACGGATGTGCGGATGTTTTCATTTCGCTTTGTGCCGAGTGATGCCACCAGCTGTAAGGCACTAGCGAACCGGCCCTTCTCTTGCTATTTGCTGACTAGAACTGCAACCTCTGCCTCAGTTTTTATTGAGTTAATTTGGCAGTTTGCTGCTAACTTTGGAAAATGCAAACAGAATCACATTGTTCTTTTAATTGCTTGAGCTCTTTGTATTTGCCAGGAACATTCCTCTTTAGTTAGAGCCCCATATATTGCATGTATTCACACACACAACCCCCAAACTCAAACTGCGGCCAATACATGGCAACTTAAAAATGGGGGAAATCAATAAGCAATCAGCAAAGTTAGGTGGGGAGAATCTGTCCTTTCAGCACAACTATTTTGCACTGTTTTGGTGCAGGCTGGTAGCTCAGTATGTGTAAGGTCTCTCAAAGACATACTTTTTCAAGAAACAGAAGACTAAATACAACAACTGGCAAGTATGATGATAGGGAAATACAAATTTCTTACTCCTGGATCATTCTGACACTTGTTAGAAGAGTTGATGAGGGCAAGTAATTGGCTGTCTCCATTCCTGGACAAAACTGTATCTCAAAAATGGAGAAAGCACAGCCTCTTGAAACTTTTTGTAAATCACCAGCTTTCCATTTCTAGGACTGCAATAACACTGGCAATAAGGGACTCGCCAGTACCTCCAATAGTGGTATCGGTTGTGGCCAAATACAAAATAGACACACACAAATAAAATATGAAATGAGAAAGAACCTGAGTTCAGAAAACCTCCAAATCTAGTCTATGAAACTGATTTTCCTTTAAAAATCAATTGTTTTACTTTTTGTCATCTTGCTGAAGAATCTGCTTGCTTAAACAAAATAGCTCTGAAAAGTAGTAGGACAGTTAGTATAACTGCTGGTATACCTCGCTGGGGACAAATAAGTTTGTGGAATAGAACCAAACAAAAGTCTCCCAGCAGAGAAGGAATATTCTGAATATTTTTTATGTCTATTTAATTACAGAATCACAGAATCACCGGGGTTGGAACGGACCTCTGGAGATCATCTAGTCCAACCCCCCTGCCACAACAGGGTCACCTAGAGCAGGTTGCACAGGACAGCGTCCAGATGGGTTTGGAATGTCTCCAGAGTTGGAGACTCCATCACCTCTCTGGGCAGCCTGTTCCAGTGCTCTGCCACCCTCAAAGTAAAGAAGTTCCTCCTCATGTTCAGATGGAACTTCCCATGTTCAAGTTTGTGCCCATTACCTCTTGTCCTATCACTGGGCACCGCTACAAAAAGACTGATGTCATCTTCCTGGCACCCTCCCTTTAAGTATTTATAAGCATTGATGAGATCCCCCCTCAGTCTTCTCCTCTCCAGACTAAAGAGACCCAAGTCCCTCAGCCTTTCCTCATAAGAAAGATGTTCCAGCCCCCTAATATTCTTCATAGCCCTCTGCTGTACCCTCTCCAGCAGTTCCCTGTCCTTCTTGAACTGACGAGCCCAGAACTGGACACAGTACTCCAGGTGTGGCCTCACCAGGGCAGAGTAGAGGGGGAGAATAACCTCCCTTGACCTGCTTGCCACACACCTCTTGATGCACCCCAGGATGCCATTGGCCTTCTTGGCCACAAGAGCACATTGCTGGCTCATGGTTATCCTGTTGTCCACCAGGACTCCCAGGTCCCTTTCCACAGAGCTGCTTTCCAGCAGGTCAGCCCCTAACCTGTAGTGGTGCATGGCGTTATTCCTCCCCAAGTGAAGGACCTACACTTGCCTTTGTTGAACTTCATGAGGTTTCTCTCTGCCCAACTCTCCAGCCTGTCCAGGTCACGCTGAATGCCAGCACAGCCTTCTGGTGTGTCAGCCACCCTTCCCAGTTTTGTGTCATCAGCAAACTTGCTGATGGTACAACTCTATCCCTTCATCCAGGTCATTGATGAATATGTTGAACAGGACTGGACCCAGTACTGACCCCTGGGGAACACCACTCAATTACTCAAATACTCTAATGATATTAAATTCTATTTATTATTCAGCTTAGAGTTCTTCACTTAGCTGATTCTTAGAGTCTGTTTGGAGACTTCACTGCAGAGACTCAGTTGATACAGATGTATGAACGAATCCTGCTGCAGCTAGTGTTTTGCATATAATGTTTGCTTATGTGTATACACATACATGTATTTTGCATGCTGTAGGCATTCAGCATCTGATGGCACAGTGCTCTGGAAGGCTTCATAAATACCCTTTAGAGGGATTCACCTTCCCTTGCTACACTGCTAGTTCTAATTCTGTGTATACCCTGCTGCAGTCCCAGACGTGTCAGTCCGTCCCTCTCTGGAACAAGCGCGCCATACCAAGTATATGTGGGTAACAAATAGTTTAAAGTCAGCTTCAAAACTGGCCATCTGGCTGGACAGAAGGACCTTTTAGGAAGAAAAGGTCTCCTCTGCATAAGCCAATGCTAAGTAGCAAAATTGACAAGTATTTGGAGAGGGTGAATTATTGGGAATGATCAATAAAGGCTCTTGTGAGCTACAAGTGAAAAAAAGTCATTCCTATGAGGAAAAACAAGTGAGACATAGGCTAACCAAAGCTGATTTGAACCAAAAAGATTAGGTATAGTAGCAGGTAGCGAAAGACAGTTAACTAGAGTGGAAATTAGTGCAGAGAATGAAGTGGTGTTTTAGAGCAGATCTGTATCATAACAAGGCTCAGTGAAACCAAGTCAAGGAGCCATGAGTCCCCATATCATTTTTCAACTGTGATTGAAGTAGACCTTAGCTGATGAATGAAGTCAACAGAGTTGCTGGCAAATGCAAATTGGTTTAGGTCCTGAACTGGATCCAGGCCTCTAATAGTCAGGCTATAGTGAAGCTCTGCTCCCCATTCCCACCTACCAACCTAGTTTGCTCCCTTGTAGTGTCAGAAATAAGGTCTAGGAACAAGCCTTCTGCTCTAACAGATGAACAAAGACAAATGCTTTGCTGGGTTGATGCTGTGAATTTTGTTGTGTGCTGGTTTGCTCAGTACCTTTCTTCCCTGAGGGCCTACCCTGTCCCAGGTCACTCCTGAACCTTCTCCTGGGCCAGCTCGTTCCTGGGCAGAAGTCCTGATGTTGGTTGTGCTGAAAGGTACCACCACAGGTACCTTCTAAAAATCTATTAACCTGGCCTAAGTTTTCCTTAAAATTAAAGAACTCAATGGACTGCATGTGCTTGTATGTGGTGCTTATCTCCAGCTCTAATGAGCACATGGTTTCTAGGAGCTCCTGGCTGGTCACTCATTTCCCGTAAAAGGCATGACATCAACCTTGCCATGACATTAAATCTGGCATGCTGCTTTTTTGGTCTAAACCTCATCTTTTCTGTGATTTGTGAGTATCCCTGCAAAATACCTACACTGAAATTCTCACACTTTTCTCTTTCAACACTAAGTTTTGTTATTTTTTTTAAGAGTTTTAAGAATAAGCCTCTAGATGTTATTAAATCTTCTAAAAGAAGAAACTTTCCACATCAATAAAAAGCCAATGACATTTCTGAAAGCTCAAAATGAAGTTCGTTCTGAATTTCAGGCTTAGCAAAAATGTAGGTCTTGATAAGGCCTGTCAGTGTTTGTTTAGTCTGGAAATCTTTGGCACTGAAATAAAAATTCCTTGCAGTAAGTGTGACGACAGTACTTACCCTGCCTGTACATTTCTTGCCTATTTTTCACTACTTCTCTTGTGCTGACTATCTGCAAGATAAATTATAATTTGTTTCTAACATGATTTCTCTTGAAAACTTATCTGCCATCTGTAGTACCGTGGGACCACTTCTTCCTCATAGGTGATAGTAGAACCCACCGCTCCGTGATCTGCAGTGAAGGACCGTGTTCAAGTGAAGGCTTTATTAATGGTAAGTCGAATGCTTACAGCTGCACAGTATAGCTGGATTGCATGTCTCCTGTCTCCTGAGATACTCCTAGATTAGGTCAACTTAATGTCCACGGACAAATAACCGGTTTCTTTAATAAAGGGGTTTGCTGGAGGGTGCCTGAGCCACACTGCAAGGTGTGAATTACAGCAGGTGCTATCAATTAAACACAAATGAAAACATTAGTGAGGCACAGGATGTGCCCTACTGCTGTTGCTTGAGTATCAGATATGTTCCTTTCCAGTCCATTTCTTCAGTTCTCCTTCAGGTTAACATTGCTGATGGCCCTCACCTGGTTTTGTTCTTACTGCTAAATGCTTTCCTAGAGAAGCTGTCACTGAAGATACCTGCACTTCTATAGAAAGCCAAATAAGTGTTGTGTACCTTTGCAGTTGATTAGATGTAAGCTTAGTTCAAAGCCAGGGTATATATTTTCAAATCCAGGATCTATCCTTTTCTAAATTGAGGTATAATTTTTCTGCATTAGACTATGAAGAGAATGCCAATGTACTTCCTGAAAAAAAAAGCAACCAAGCAAGAAGAGGCTTCTGCCTGAGGCCCACCATGGCAGACTAATTCCCCCACCTCTGTTAAACTAAGTCATAACAGTAGTTTCAATGGAACATCAACTGTTGCATTGATTATAGAACAAAGAGCATAATCTCAAAGTTGCAAAAACACTGCTACATGCATACTCTGTACAGAGGAGCTCACATGATGCAGTTTATCATTTCATGATACCATTATCTGTTAGCAGATGTACATCGGTACCATGGCAGTAGTATAACTGATGCAGTCAGGGTATATTCTGAGATATCAATGTTTTTCTTTTTGGTTTAGAAATATGATCGGGTGTGTGAATCTGATCTTCCTATCTGCCTTCGTCTCGGTTTCCATGACATCTGAAACATGTAAGTCACATTTTAAAAATACTTTCTGATGAGGTTTATTCTGTAGAAATGTGTAGGCTGTTCCCAAATTGGTAATTTTTTTTTTAAACCTAAAATTATCTGGTTTACCTCAGGCCAAAAATCACAGCTTGAAAACTAGCTTTATGTGTCTTCTCTGTATATTAAAATGCACAGAGTACTGTCCATTTCTGTGACATTAAGTCTAGGATCTACTTCTGCTCCTTGGCATCTCTGTATGCAGAAGGAAAAGGGACTTTTTGAAAGGATTTGAGAGTAGCTGGTGTTCCAGGCCCCAGCTGGGCAAAGTCTCCAAGAGCTTAAATTGCACTGAACTGGGCACATGTACCCTGCAGAACCGGGGACTTAACTGGGCACTTCACTCTCTGAAAATGCTTTTTAATGTCCTGGATTTGGGGGTGTTAATACACAAGTGCAAAGTAACAATAACGTTTCCCTGCACACAGAGGATATTCAAAACAGTAAGCTCTTTCTGACAGGTCAGCTCTGCTGACTCAGCTATATAATGCTGACCAGTGCTGACCAGTGACACACCATTATGGAGCACTCCCATAGTTCGTCTCCAGCTGAGCTGCTTATTTGTCTGAAAAATATTGTAAGATATGATCTGTAAATATTTCCCCATATTTTCAATTTTACATTATGAATGCTAATTTTCAAATTAATTAGATTTATTAAGAGGCCAGATTCTGCTGAAGAATTTGCCAAGACAATTTTCACTGATGTCACTGAGTTTAGATGAGACCTCTCATTTTCTGTGTGTTCCCTCCCCTCCTCTTTTTCCCAGAAGAAAGCTGTATTTCCAATGTGTTCCTTCTTTGTTGGGGCAATGCCAGCTTTCCTGACACCCCTCATACATCCCACTATATTTGCAAGGCTCATGGGTGGGAATGCTGTTAAAATGGTGGGCTTGAGGGTACTTATACCTGGTATGGCTAATTTAGGTGCCTGAATTAGTAAGCGAGGTGACATGTAACGTCAGTAGAGAAGGACTGCTTCTTTAGAAAGAACCATAGCAGAAGACAAGTGTTCACCATGTAGAAAGACTCACCACCTGGTTTGTACACCTACATGTCTAAAGCCAGGCAGTGGCAATACTCCCACAAAGTGTCATTTTTGATAGAGATTCTCTATTTTGTTTAGCTATTTGGTTACTTAGTCTCATTTTCATGCTCCCTTATCTACTCTAACTCCTCTGCCAATCTCTGTCTCTGTGCAGTCTCCCTCCTTGCTTATTTTCTCATCTTTCTCTTCTCCAAAATGCAACTTAACTTTCAGATTACTGTTTCTGTTTTCAGTAGCCAGTTCACTATTCAGGTGCCTGGGTACTTAAATATCTGTCATAATTACTTGATTCAAGTATCTCTGGACCAATTTCAGTATTCAAAAGTAGAAATATACTCAATTAAAAAAAATTAATAAATTAGTGCCTTACTCTTTTTTCTTTTTTTTTTTTTTGTGTGTGTGTGTGAG